>VZRV01003476.1:41917-566654 GCA_013398115.1 Falcunculus frontatus
CGCTGCGGCGGGCGCGGCATCCCCGCCGGACGGGCCTTTGTGGCTCCGTCCTCCCCGCGGGTCGGGGTCTCTCCCTTTCCCTGCAGCGCCCTGAGGGAGGAGGGGGAGGGCTCGGACTGTTGCTCAGGGGCTGCTGCTGGCATAGAGGCAGCACCCATGTATAGCGAGAATCCTGATGCACTGGAAAAGAAAGACCTGGCAGTCGGGTGGGAGAGACAGCGCTGTCTGGGCTGAGCGCCTGAGCATCCTGGCGCAGTCTCAGGGACCAGGGAGCTCCCAGCGAGGTGTAGGGGTGGGGGAAACCCCCACCGGTGCCGTTTTACCAAGTTAACGGGGCCACATGTTTCCGATTTTGCAAACTTGACTCGAGCTGAGCTGAATCTTGTTTTGCCTGAAACAAGGATGCTGTGGGTTTGATGCGTTTGGGGTTCCACTGTGCCTGGTAAGAATAACACAGCCTTTGCAGGACGGGGTGGTCTCTCCTTGTGTGGGAACGGAGGTGGGGGAGGGAAGAGGGTTCCTAGGATACAAATGATATGGGTGAATAACCCTAAGGGAAATGCAGACTCAGCCTGATTTCATTCGATCTCTCCATGCCTTCTTCCTCACTGTATGCTGCAAAGGCTTGAGGAAACTGTAGTGCTGAGCCAAAGGTGCCGGCAGAAATGTATGGGGAAACCTAAAAGGTTGAGTTTGATTATAGTAGGATTTGGGGAACATTTTGAATGACATAGCCTAATTTCAGTGGAAGAGTCATAAAGTATACATTAAAAAAACCCAAACCAAACCAGAAAACAATACTTAGAAACTAGCTGAATCTTCAAGATGCTCTACTGGGTTCTTCTCCCTCCCCACCATTTAAATGTTCTCTCAGTGTTTCCTAAATGAAGTCTGTAATGTCTGTTTGGTTTGAAGTAACCTGTAACAATTTTCTAGCATGCAGCTGACAAAGGGAAGAATAGATTGACAGATCCATTTGTCTTTCAGATGACGGTATCACGTTTTGTTTTCTGCCAAGTTGCAAGGTTGTGCAAGGTTGGTGCAATGCAATACTGAAACGAAGTAACTTGTGACATAGGGAGAATCTGTGCTGGAGGGATTTGGTTAGAAGACAGAAGACCAGGTAGTAAAGCAATGATTTGTGATGCCAGAAATCTTTATGTTCTTTCCATGCACTGGAATGCTGAGGCTGTCAGAGGAAAAAAAAGGCTTCAGGGATAAACTGTGATTTAGTGCATGTTGTATTGACAATATTGAAGCTGCAGACACTTCTTGCTGCACAATACAATGCATAAAAGAAATGTCTGTTTGTAAAATAGCTGAGTGCTGTATGCAGTTCCTGCCCATCATCTTTATGGCTTCACTTAGCACAGCACTGCGGTATCTGCAGCTTGGTTAGTGAAATTGTTCATACCCAGGAGCTATTGCATGTAAAGCTTCTAATTATACTGATTTTTGGCATTTTTAAAGCCTTTGGCTTGTAATTGGGTAATGCTGGTTGAGCTGACAAGTTTTCCTTTACGATACTGTCACCCTGCAAGTTTTCAGTCTGAATGTTCAGATCATTCCCATGGGGACAGCAGTTGGTGTTCAACAGAGCTCTGTACCTGCAAAGTCTCCCCAAAGCTTCAGTCAGCTGTAGAGAGGCCCCAAGAGGTCTGTTCTGTCCAGAGGCATTTTTAGCTGATGTGTTTGTGGTGTTAAGGGGGTTTATCCTGGTCCACAGGGAGTGACCAGGCTTTCTGTCAAATGCAACTGTCACCGGGAGCTGGAGGAGGATGCTGCAGCCTTGGATGTCAGCTCAACTTAAAGCAGCCTCTGGGAGGCCAGTTCTGTGCAGGAGGACCAGAATGCTGCCTCAGCTGTAAAAGACCTGATCCCTTCATGAACATATCAGGGTTTAGGATATGTTTTGCTTTCTAACTGTGTCACTGGTGGTTGGGGTTATATGGGACTTGACTGGTGTCTCATCTTGTGCTCTTTTCTGCCAAATGCTTCTTCTGTTGGTTGAGTTGATGTGACCTGCCATGGCAAACTTCTCCCACTTTCATGGCAATGCTGTTGAAATTTTTTAGGCCCCTTCTGGACATTATATCTGCTGTTACAGTCCAGATTTCTTTTCTTTTTTCCTTTCAAAGTTACAGATCTGGTCAAATATTTTAAAATTTCCAGTTACTTATTCTTCTAAGCTGTTCCAGGGGATTATTTCCTTTTTGCTGTCCTCTACTATGATTTCACTAATTCTCTCTACAAATGCACGAAGCAACCATCCCTTTTCTTAAAAAAACCTTAAGAATATACTTTTTACTTTAAAACAATAATATTAAAAGATCCCATTGTGTCAGTTTTCTGTACGTGAATTGGTTCTGCCTTTTGATGATGTGTCAGATGGGATTTCACAAGTATTTGACTTCAAAGAGCACACCATTTATGGTTTTAGAAACTTCTCCCTGTGACTGTTTTAGTCTGTAGATATGGTGAAGAAGCAAAATGGCTTTCTTTGATATTTAAAAAAGCTGCATTGGCTCCCAATAAATTATAATGGAAGATGTGAAAGAAATAAAAAACAATGTATGCAAACAATGCTACTTTCTATTAGGAGAATGAGAACAGTCATGACCTTAATTTGGTATGAAGCAACATGACCTTTTTGGGGAGTTTGCATCTGTTCCTTTTTTTTAAAAAAGCTTTAGTGAAATCTTTGTCTGTCCATAGATGACTTCGGTTCTTACATAATTACTCAGCTTCTGTGTGGCACTTGTCATGTTTCTGTTAAACAGCCTGGCTGGTTGGAAACAGGGGTGGATGAAGCTCCAGGTTGCATCAGGCTTGTGTTTCTGCAGTGATGAGAGAGGTGCCAGGAGGACTTGGAGTCTGTTTTTGGGATTAGCTCTGAAGTCCATCAGCCGTGGCTGTAAATGGTACACTTGCTTCACAGATGTTCCACTGCAGAGTGTGCAGCTGTTGGGTGCTGTAAGGTCACAGATGTTGGTGTTGTGCTGAGGGAAGGCTGCTGCCAAGGCTGAGCCTCGGTGATCTGAAAGGCCCGTGACAGATCTGCAGGCTTCATCTTCCTCACCGGGATAAGTGTCCTGGCTCCTGGGTCATTACATTGAATCTGCCTTTTCTCAGTGACCAGGCACATTTTTGATATTGAAAGAACATTCCATAGCTCTCATTATTCAAAATGTGTCAGCTCTGGCCCATGTGCTGTGCTATTGAGTATCATAGTGATATGCATTTAAAATAAGCAAATGCAAGTTTAAAATTTTGGCATAACTGCTATTAAAACAGTGACTTGGCAGTGTTTTAAAATTAGGATGGCAGTGGTGATCTGTGTCAGTAATCAGTATTAAAACAGGAAATTCCTTCAAAGGCTGTCTCAGAGGGATTTGAGAAACGTTTTCATGTAAATGAAGAGGAAAATGCAGTCGATTCTAAGAAGTAAGCAAATAAATAAACAAAACTACTTAGAATATGAAGGCTAGAAAGCCTAGAAAGCCTTTGTTCTTCACTCAGGACTGCACGAGGGTGTGTCAAGGACATCAGAGAGTGGCTTTGTGAGCTGTGTTGGTGCTCCCCAGCTCACTGCCCTCCACTCCCGTGTGAGTCACTGGGTGCTCCCTGGCCCACATCGGGAGCTCTGTTGATATAAATTTGCAGGCTCTGGACACATGAATCAGTTCTAAAGGCACCTGAATTTGCACGAATGGGAGACCTGGAGAGGATTTTGCTTTTAGCTGTTTCTTCTGTCAGTAGTGCCTCAGTCAACACCCTCAGACTGTGCTCTGCAAATGCAGTTTCTGAGGAATACTGAGAGAGATTTCTAGTAATCATTACCAAGTGGAGTCCAGAAAAGTGTGGATGTAGTTCAATAATAGCAATTCCATGTCATCTGAGGGAGTTAATGCACATCCTCTCTCTGAAGAAAATCAGTTCCTATTGCAGGAGCCTGCCCAACCTGCACCAGTTTTCTTGGGGAAGGAAGCAGAGATAAATTATTTTCCTTATGCTACTTCTTTCTCCCAGAGGGAATAATCTGGGAACACTGCTTCAGTTTATCCATTTCTGAATACATGCCTAGTTATCAGTGCTATTCAGGACCAGTCTTTAGGATTGAAGCAGTTTCTCTCAAAGGGTTTTACAGTCCTGAGTACTCCATGTCCACCTGTCCCTACAAGGTTCTGTGCATTTGTACCCATGCTTTCTTTTTTTCCCTGTTCCCTGTGAGGTTGGAAGAATGAATATTTGGGTGTCTCTTTCCTCATTACAGGGATTGGGATATTTTTCTCTCTCAAGAGATAATAACAGCATTAAAATAACAGTTCTTCAGTGCATCCTTGCCTCCTCCTTTTGTCATTGTTTGGGAAATGTGACCATTTGGTGGATTTCATCATCGTTTGAGGGCTCTTGATGCCTTCTCCATGATTAAAGATCAAAATACTTGTGGTTAGACTGGGCTGACTGGCAACTAGTCCCCTTCCCTGCTACCAAACACATCCAACAAATTTAACATCTATTTCTCAAGTTTCCATGGATACCTGAGTAGAGCACTCACAGTAATCAGAACGGCAGGGCATGCCATTTACAAAAGCTTTCAGTATTGTCACTATGGAAGTGCTGCATTTCAAAAATCACCCTTTTGTAGGAGCTCTCTTGCTTACTCAGCTACGCTCCTGTTACGATTTTAGCCACAGGAACTCCTTTGAAGGTTGTGCCAGGGGCTTGTCACCGTGACGGTGTAACTTTGCAGTTGGTTTTCTGGCTGGTCACTGTGGTCTCTGTGGATGCACAGTCATGGCACTTGAGCATAACCCTGATGGATGTTAGTATAAAAACCTTTGGAAGTGGATTTTGGTTGGTGACTGCATGATTTCGTGACCTACTCTACAAATACTAATCAGGTACTTTCTTCTCTCATAAGGTATTTTTTCTTTAAGCTTTCCTTTAAGCCTGATAACTTTGTGTCTTCAAGACTGTCAAATAAAAAGAAATAAAAACTGACTTTTGATGTAGCAGTGAAATGTTGCTCAGAAGCTAAATCAACAGCCATGGACTATGGATTCGTAGATGACTTTGCAAATGACTTGACAAATGTGATGCCAATTTTTGCAGTTTTGTCACAGTTACCATTCTTTTATTTTTCCATCTTTGAGCAAAATTGGGTTTAACAGCCTTGAAGAATACGCAGGGATTTATATACAGCATCCCTCATGCTGACTACTATAAGTAACGACTATTCTAGTTCGGCTTTTCTTTTTACCCTGCCCCCTGCTTATCCTTTTTTTCTTTTTTTCTGTGAATTGATGAGAGTGGTTGGTTTCCTCTTGTCAAGACTCTATAAATGTGTGAATCATGTTAAGCCTTCCAGAAGATTGTCAGAATGAAGACAAATATATTCAAATTTTTTTTCCAATTCATGTTTTAAGAAAAAGGTGTTACTACGTTCATCTAGCTTGAAGCATTGCAAGATACTGTTTGAATCTAGGGATGCTTGAAATCTAAATAACCTTTTTGCCTTCTAAGTAAACACATGCCCCCCAAAATGTTCTTATTCCTGTATGCTGGATGCATAGTTGGGAAAAGCTGAACAGTGATTCTTGTTCAGTTCTTGACTAACATTCCGTTGAATATCTTGACTGAGAAAGGTAAATCTAAGATAGCATTCTTTTCAGGATACAATGGCATCTTGAGATGGTTCTTAAATAGAAACTTGTAGTAAAACAGGGTTTTATAACTATAATATTTTGATCGTGCTTTTTAAAAAGAAAAAGCAATGAACCAGTCCAGTTTGAGCTGGAAAATGGTGTTTTTCTCAGAGAGTGATTAACATCACAAATGTTCTGTTTTATGATTATGGTCCTGGGAATTAGAGCATAATCTTATTAGTGCCATTCCTGACAACCTTGCAGTGAGCCAAGTAGAGGAGGTAGACGAGGACAGACATGATGATGAAGGAGAAACAGCAGGAAGCCTTTTCTAGGAAGGTGTCTTTTCACAGACCCTAAGTTCTGCACATCTTGTGTTTTGTTTTCTGTTCCTTAACGTGTTCCTGGAAGCAACAAGGGAGGAGATGAGAGATATAGGAAGACAGTGCTTGCTCGGAGGCAAATAGTGCCAGGAAGCCTGAAGGAAACAAGTTCAAAGAAGAGCTTGTTGAAGGAAGAGAAGTTTAGTTATTGTGCACTAAAGGTGTCTGTTACGGAGCCGTGTGCAGGGAGTCTTTAGGAAGATCACAGAGAATTGTCTTTTGCCGCTCTGAGCTGCCAAATCTGTTGTTAACCCACCTTTATCACAGCTTGCAAGCCTGCCTTTTGCAACAGGTAAACCAGATCAGAGTTGTTTCTCCTGGGAGTGGTGCATGGCTATGGAAGAGCTGGAACCTGGGAAGAGAGGGATCACTGCGAGGCAGTGCTGGTGAGTTCCCCAAACCCCAGGCTCTGGGGTGTGAGCTGGTTTTGAGCGCACTGGAATAACATCAGGACTGGGAGAGAAAAGGGAACTGACTGATCACAGAGACTGGAAAACTCTCAGGTCGTTCAAGGTGGAGCTGGATTTGAGACCTTACGGTGTAGATGGTGAAGGGGTTTGAGTTTAAGGCAGCTTAAAGGCAGACTTAGCTGATGGTGAGGAGCTGCTGTGGCATTACTGACTCAGTGTGCAGGGAAGTGTGAGCACTCTGCTTCAGTCCATCTTACCAAGCATTAGTGAGGTCACAGCAAATGTGGGTAAAGTAGTTTAGCCTATGTCCTGTCAAATAGAGGAGAAGTGAACATAGCCCATGTGGCATTTTCAGGAGGTTATTGCGAGTTCTTGCGTGTTTCTTTCATCTCAAATTAAGTTCACAGAAAATGGGTGGCGTCTTTTGGTCTCTCTTTGCTGGTGAGGTGCAGCAAAATGAATATTGTCCACAGAGTGAGTGATGGGATGAAACTGGGATTGTTTTTTGATACTCTTAACAATAATGGTAAAATCTTAAAATTAGCTTAGAAAGCATTGATAGTGTAGTGAAAATGTGATTCCTCTAGTCAAAACATCGTGACAGGAGACAGTGTAAAAGCATAAATGGAAAAGGTCAAAGTTGTAATGACAAAACATGTCTTATTTTTAGAGTTCTATCCAAAGTATTGGGAGGTTGTTTTTTTTTTTTTTTACCTAGGAAATCACTGTGCTCTAAAAGTTACCAGTGCAATGAATACCAGCTCTTCGGGGACCAGATATTATGAAAGGGTATCAGGAAACTTGGATTTGTATCAGAGATTAGCTATGGCTGTAATCACGGAGGAGAAGTGTATTGCAGTCTTCAGCAAACCAGCTGGATGCCTACTGGCATTTTAAAACAAAGAACTCTGATTCCATTGATGGTCATAACAGTGGTGCCATTGGTTTCAGGAGAAACAGAAGGTTCTTATTTCTGATATGAAATATGGGATCCTTTTATTATGCATAAGAATATTTTAAGTGGATTTTTTTTTTGTATTTGCTTCTCTCCATCTCTTTTTTTGTTGATCTGTAATTATTTTTAAAGGCCATCTTTGTGTTTACAGTAAAGCGCTCTAGATTGTCATATTTCATTTGGAAGCTCTGACAGTTTGTGCTTAATGCAAAGGAAAATCTCAGCAATAGGAAAAGCTGAATAAGGTTTTTTTCATCAGTGCAGCAGTTGCCAGTTAATAGCAATATGGTAAACCCTTCTTTTCCTGTTGTGCAAACACATTACCAAGGTTTGCTTGTGTCAAAATTATTTTGATACTTGAAAAGTTATACATTTTTTTGAATGAAAAATAATGGGTTTAATTCCATTTTTTTTTTACCTGATGGCTACTCTTGATTCAGTACATCCTTTTTTTCTTTTTTCCTTCTTTTTTCCTAAATTTTGAATCCAGAGATAGTGCCTGAATGGGGAATAAAGAATTTGGCTGTGATTTTGGTATTACCAGCAACCTTTCTGAGAGCAGAGCAGTGTATATACACATAGCAAATCACCTTTACCACATGCTGGATGGCTGGAAATTCCAGAAAAATGGCCATCACATATGTGCAAGTGTTTGATTTGTGAAGTGTTCAGTGTGTTCATGGTGAATTCAGTTAACATGGATTTATTGGAGCCACAAAGATCAGCTGCAATAGTGACATTTTTAGTAGGTCTAATGCATCCCAGCTTCCCCTGTGCACCTGGTTCATCAACCTGCAGATAGCTGAGAGCTCGGATGATTTGGCATTTGGAACAGTGGATATGCATTATACAAATCAAAAAGAGTTATTGCAGCTTTCCTTTTGAGCCAGGGTTGTGTCCTGCAGCCATTCTCAGCTGGGAGTTTGGGAGAGCCTGGAAGAGGCTGTGCTGGGACCCACCTGGTGTCTTTATTGTGCAAGCACTTTTTAAAATACTGGAACTATGATCTGAAATGGGGAGTAGTATTGATCCTGTTGTTGATTCAGAAAATTGTGGGAAGAGTTTGTGTTGGGTTTGTGGCCACTCTGTCGGGATAGAAATAGAAATTAACTTGTGTTGGTTGGGATATAACATACACACTGGTGTTCAGGCATGTTCTTACAGAGTGGTGATATCATAGTGATGCTGCTTTGCTTATTCACTGATTTGTGAAACATTCTAGGAGATCCAGTCACATGGGAGTGAGGTCTGAGAAGGTTTGGAAAGTGCAACTTCTCTGGCCAAGCCTTTGCTTTTGTAGGCATCACTCTAAAGTACTGCAGAATGTGCCTGAAAAGGTTTCTGATGGCAGACTTAGGGCTTGAATACCTTATTTCTTTTTTTTTAAAAGTTGTTTCTTTTCCATACACTGAACTGGTGACATGAGGGACATTCCGAAATGTCCCCCCTTCTCTGGTTTGACTGCATTTCTGGGCTTTACACTGCAGAGCCCCATACCTTGATTCCCAGCTTCCTGCTTTTACTTGTCCAGTTAAATTCTACGAAGCCCACTTCAGGTTATCCATTGTTTATGGCACTTGGGTTGCAGGGAACCTTCTGTTAGACAGAATCCACTGCTCTGTCATCTGCTTTGCTGGGGAAATGAACAAGTTCCACAATACGTGAAACAGAAAATTTTGCTGATGCCTTGTGTAGCTGAATTCTATATAGTTGAAATATTTAACAGAAAAGAAAAGATTTTGTGTGGCAAATGAATTTTTTTGTTGTTTGAGTACCACCTTAGTGGCTTGTACATAGGAGGTCCAGCAGCTTCTTTAAGCTGCTGGCTTGAAGCTGATTATCTGGGACTGTAGTGGTCCATGTCTGGCTTTTCCCTAAAGTTCATTTATCCAGTCCTGAGTAGGAATATGTGGCAGGGGCTCTGAAAAATTGAGAACATACTGATAGCCTTCCAGCTGCCATTAGCTGATCTTTCTAATTAAATAATGAGCTTGGTCCTGCTCTCCAGATCTATCAGATTCAGCTGAACACTCAATCAGTGAAATATTCACACTGCATCAGCAAAGTTTTTATAAATGTTCTGGACTTTGCTTTTAGTCTGCATTCTGTGACACTTAAAGGTTAATCCTTCATTGCATTTTGTTGAATTCTACAACATGGCTGATCATTTACTGAAAAACAGAAAAAGCTAAACGGATTAGGCATTGCCAGAAACCACAGAAAATAAACTCTTGCATCTGTTTAGATGAAAAGAAGGAATAATTTAAATTAAATCTGCTAAACCAGCAATTGGAGCTAATGTGATAATGGACGTGATTTCATTATTAATACAGTATCTTCTGATCTCATAATTTCACCCATTCTGTAATTGTTTGGGAACCTGCAAATCAGGGCCCTTTGAATTGTTAAAAAAACCTTTCAAAGTCTGAAAATGGGAGCCTTCTCTGTTTTCCCTTCAGCTTCTGATCACCTTAAAAATGCACAAGGTGTTCTTTGGCAACTGCTTAGGTTAGGACTAAAGTCAAATTGCAATGTGTTCAAATTTAGTCTGTACACATTTATTGAAATTACCCAAGCCATATTCCAGGTTAATATGAATATCATAAGTAAATGTAAGAAATTTTAATCAAGAAGTTTGCATCATATTTAGAAAAAGATTATTTTAAATACTGGTTTGTTTGAGGACTTACTTTAATTTGGATTCTGAATCAGATTCCTCCATTTAATTTGGTGTGTAAATTGGCAAGAATTAAATGTTTATTTAATGCATACTGTTTAGCTGTGTTTTTGTCATAGCATGCAGTTTTACAGAGATAGAGATCCTTAGTAAACATGGAGATAAAGTTGGAACTTGAGCTATGTGGAACATTAGTTGATTATGGTTTTTTTTGTTACAGAAGCCATAAGAAGTCATTCTGCTTTTAAGAAGTGTTCCAGATACCCTGATCCTATCCAGGACAGTCTAGGCATCCTTTTTCAGTTTCATGATTGCAAATCAGGTTTCTTGCAACTCTTTCCTAATTCTCTGGCTTGGAACAGATGCTTTTGTTTCTGTCAGATCAACCAATCACAGTGCTTTAGAGATAAGGGATATTTAAATGTCCTGGAATATCAATGCATTTACTGCTCTTCAGAACACAGCTGTAAAAATTGTGACAGATGCACATTTTTTTCACCAAGGAAACACTAACTCAACAAAATATGAAGGCTCCCAAATGGACTGATATATTTTAACACCTTGCAGTTCAGATGGGGTGGATAATATAATGTTACAAATATCTTAATTTCTTTTGCTTTTAACAGTCATTTCACTGCTTGTTGAGCAGTCTTGGCATTAGATCCAGGATGCATTGTAGAATTAATTTGTTTAGCTGGGTATTTGCAGGAGCAGCAGTGAATACAGTACAGGATGGTCATGGGTTTGGCAGGGTCTTTTTTATTAATTAACTTGGATCAATTCTTGGTAGGACACCACCCAAGTTAGTGGCTTCATTGGATGGATATGAATATTGCACTGGATAGTAAATCACTGCTCTCTGAAATATAAAAACATGTATCCTGTCACACAGGATTTTCTGAGTTGTGCATAGAGATATAAATAACTTCTCAAGGCTGATAGCTGAAGACAGGTTGGGAAATGGATCTTAGAAACACAGAATAGTTTGGGGGGTTGGAAAGGACCTTAAAGGTCATCTCGTTCCAACCCCCTGCCATGAGCAGGGATGCCTTCCACTATCCCAGGTTGCTCCAAGCCCTGTCCAGCCTGGCTTTGAGCACTTGCAGGGATGGGGCAGCCACAGCTTCTCTGGACTCTGTGCTGGTGCATCTCCACTGTGACACTAAAGAATTTCTTCCTGATGCCTAATGGAAATCTACCCTTTTTCATTTTAAAGCCCTTACCCTTTGTCCTGTCATTACATGTCCTTGTAAAATGTCCCTCTCTGACTCTTTTGTAGGCCCCCTTTAGGTACTGGAAGGTGCTCTAAGGTCTCCCTGGAGCCTTCTCTCCCAGCCTGTCTCCAAAGCAGAGGTGCTCCAGCCCTGTCATCATCTCTGTGGCCTCCTCTGGACCTGCTCCAGCACACCTCTGAAACATGAGTGCCGAAACAGGTAACCAGAAGAATTAGTGGCAAAGTGAAACACTGAAAACACACAGATAGTGATTTGATGTCTACATTTTTGTGCCTCAAGTCAGCATCCTAAGTGGGGGTAAAGTGACAGTTTCCAAAGATGTTGAGTCAGTGTTGCACTGTCCTGGTCTGCTCAGGAAGTACTGGTTCAGGTCCAGCCAGGAATGACAGCAGGATGGAAGGAATATATTTTGTTAGTAATTTTCTGGGTTTTTTTCTGTATCGAAATACTGTTCTTCAATTCTAAAATAAATAGCATGTTGCTGGTGCAAAAATTAAGAGGCAAAAATGGCACAAAGGGGGCTGATAACAGCATCTGTTCCAAAGATATCTTTAATGAACCGAGCAGATTCTGTGCTTGTCGCATTTGGCCTGTGACTTTTTGTACTTCACTGCAAGAGGAGTGACTTAATATATTCCTGGAGAACTTGTGTAGAAAATGCAAATAATGTGCTTCTGCAAATGCTTCTGAAAATCAGGCTGAACATGTGTTATAACTTAAAGAAATAAATGATGTTACAAGAGCAATATTAAGATTTGGAGGAAGATTTTTTTTCCTGTGGGCAAATTAGCTCATACTTGCCCTCTGCAGGGTTTTTGAATCTTCCCTAGGAAACAACACATATTTGATTACCAGGAACAAAAGGATTCTTCACTAAGTAGTTCCAAGGTCTTGGAGAGCAGCTCCAGTGTCATCTTGGAGTAATGCTGGGGATTGTCAGTCATGTCTAGGAATTACATGCTATGAATAAATGGGTGATGCATCCAAGTAGGTGATAAAAATACATTGAAATGTATTTTTTAATATTTATTATGATTATTAATCTTCAGAGGCCTATTACACCATTCTGCTTTACATCTAATTATAGCTTGTGTTCTGTAGAAGAGAATTCAGTAAGCTCAGGGCTTAAATTTGGGAGCAGAGGAGTTTGAGCATGGGCAGGGTGTGTGGTACCTTTTCTACACTCCATTTTGATAAACTATGGCATTCTTCATAAGAGTACATATTATATATAGATCCATCTAAGCCATCAGTGCTTAATTGTTTTAATAAGCCATTTCCTTTTCTATCATCAGCAGTGTAAATAAAAGAATGAAAAATAAAAATAGTGCATTACAGTATTTGTCACTCATTTGGTCTGTTCCTTTAAATTAAGTTTTAGTATTGTATGCCGGGTAGAAATATTTCTTTGATGACTTGTTAATAATGCTTTCCTTTTTCCCAGCTGGATTCTGTCCTGCAATAGTATTAACAGCTGCAAGATGTTTCAGTGCAGAGTGTAGTGAAGGATAAAAACAGAGGCAGTATTGGGAAAGTTGCAGAATAAAGGTTCAGGATGGACGAATTGCAGCTTTCTCTTCTGCTTTGTCCCATTGCTCTCAACTCCTCTTTTTCTTGTAAAATGAGTCTGTCTTTTTGGATCTCACAGCTTGTGTTTAGTTTCTGCATTCATACACTTAAATCTTAGGCAGTGTGTGGTGCTCAAGCTGCTTGTACCAACTATGATTTCTGAATATATTCAGGAAGACTTCTAAAATTGTACATGACAATGTAATAAAAGAATGGTAATAGTCATGAAGGTCAGACAAACATTTTAAAACCGAAACAGCAGTTGTGTCTTAGCATGTTTTAAGGGCAAAACATGTATTGTAGATGAATTTGCTTTCTGTTTTAGCAGATTTTTTACAACTGGAAAACAGTTTAGCATTATGCAAAGTAAATGTTGCATCTACTCATTCTGCTTGCTGACACTGATGAGTGTTTGTTTCCTTTTAGATGCCGTTTCCACATCTGCTTACTCATCACCAGCCAAAAGTTTGGGAGACCCTGGAATAACTCCACTGTCTCCATCACACATTGCGGTAAGAAATGCACTTTTAACATACTCTGTGTGCCGACATTACCTTCTCCTGCCTTTTTAGTGGGACATAATTTCTTTAGAGTTGTCTTTTCCTCCATACTGATCCCCTCTATGCTATCCACAGTATTAAGTGAGATTTTGGTCACACTGGGGTTGTTGTCATGCCTTTCATTGGCCTCCTGGTTTTGCTGGTTTTCACTTGCTATACTCATAGACTTGCTCTTGCATATTTTTATATCAAACACAGGGGCTTCTTGATCCTCAGGGTTCCCAAGGTCTGTACTTGTCTTTGTCACTGATTTGTTTAAGCAGCCCCTGAAAAGTTGTCTTCCTTTCAGAGAAGAAGAAGGATATATATGGTACTCAAAAGTAAAACGCAAATTCCTGGAGAAAAGAATCTCTCTGTGTGTGAGAGAGAGAAAGAGAAAGAGAGAGAGGTATAGAAGCTCCCAATAGAAGTCTGTGGTTTTATTTCTTAAGGAAAATAGCTACTTCTGTGAGCTTTTAGAAGCAAGACAATGTCCCATAGGGAGTGTGTTTTAATCTCTTACACATCATGCTGATTTTGTTGATAAACTCCTATTAAAACTTAACTCCCACCCGTTTTTAAGATCACCAGTATGATTTGTAACACAGCACATGCAGTGTCTTTCATGATATTGCAAAGGATCATGTTCAGAACGCATTTTTATCCTTGTCAGCCTTCTGCCTTAGCTTTCCGATTCAAGTTCGGAGTTGTGCAAAAACCCATCTTCAGGGTTTCCAGTGCCCTTTCTCATAGTTTTTGGCTTTTATTCTCTTCTTTCTCTATATACTCTTGAAATTCTTCTTTTAATTCTATCATACTGATGAATTATGTGCTATTTCAGTTGAATTTGCTGCTTAAACTCTTTGAGGAAAATATTGTCTTAGTTGATAAAGCTTTATTAGGAGAATCCAAACAAATCTTTCATAATTGGAGACCAAAACTTATTGCTCTTGTTTCTCCATTTCAAGTAGCAGGTGTATGGAATGATCTTGGAAAATGTAGGGGTACAGCAGAAATGTGCAGGAAGTGGGAGACGGAATTAACAGAGATCTGTGAGGAATATGAGGGAACACTGCTCAGAGTGAGACCATTTGGCAGCTCCTCTGTGAAAGATAACAGTTGCTTCAAAGTGTTTCTGAGACTACAGGCTGAGCAGCCCTGGTGGATTTAGGGCAACAAGGCTGGTGAAGGGTCTGGAGCATATTGCCCTTGACTGTGCTTTTCAGGGATTGCAGGATTACAGGTGAAAGGCAGGGAGAAGGATTCAAGTTCGTCATAAGCAGGCAAACAGCTTCCCACATTCTAGCACAGGCAGGAGGAAAGAACGCATGTAGTGCTGGCTAAATAGGTGTTATATAAATTCTTCTTTGTTTCATAGGATATAAAGCTTATTGCTCTATTTTGAGTGGGTTTGTCTCTGTTATTTCTGAATGGTAGTAGTATTTCATGTTCAAGGTTATGATGTAGTTAAGTTGTAAAACCAGCAAGTGAGTCCCAAATACACCACATGGATAGGCATAAACATATTTTTCAGTTTAGGAAGAAAAAGAAGCAAAAAAACCCAGCCCTAAATCCATAAGTTTTAATAATACAGGATAAGAACTATTCCAAAAACGAGTCTAAAGGAAGCTGTGATTAGAAAATTATATATAAGAGGGTCCAGTATATATGTTGAGTCATGTATTGAATTTCCAATTCCCTCGGAATGTGCAGCGTTCTGGTATCAACTTTGGTCACAAAGGCACGTTTAGGGAAGTCCTTGTTCTCACTGAAGAGATATGCAGGCCTTGCAGAGCAAAACTTGTGACAGGTTACAATGACTGTGATCAGTGACTCAGTGTCTATTTTGCTTGTGCTGTTTAACAGAAGGACTCTGATGCAGACGATGCTGTAGAACAGTTATTTCTTGTTGTTGTGGCTATTGATTTTGGCACAACATCCAGTGGCTACGCCTACAGCTTCACCAAGGAGCCAGAATGTATTCATGTAATGAGGTAAGGGCTGCAATGCAGCATTTAGTTTGTGACTGTGATAACATGGGTTGCCTGCAGTAGCCATCAATATTTTCTACAGGAGCTTGAAGTGTCTGGATTTGTCTGGCATTACCACAGTGTGCAGATTTGACATGGTTACGACTTTTTGTTGCATCTTACTGTATTCTGACTTGCTTTAGTAGTCAATGGGAACACATCCCCTCTCTTGTTTTGCTGAGTTTACAAAATGACACGAGTAAAAGGAGGCATCAGTGAATACTGAGAATTGTTCAGGGAGCAGAGTTAATAATTAAGTCAGGATGCCCTTATCTCAGAGACTGATTTTCTAAGGGTCATGGCATCCAGGAGCTGTCCATCTCCTGGAATCACACCCCGTATGGTTGGGTGTACAACACCTGGTTACTTGCACTGGGAGTTCGTTTGGCTGATTTAAGCTTTGTGGCATTAAATTTGAATCAAATATATAATCCATTGATACTGGGAAATAAGCAATCAAAAGGCATGAATGTGAAAATGGAGGTTTGATGTGAAATTTGTCTGTGTTATATGTATGTAAAGGAAAGGCTTTAGATGCTGTGATGTCGGGGGCTTTATTTTTAAATTTCTTGATTAAATCAGCACAATATAAGTCTATGCAATCACAAGTGCAAAAACTGCTACGGCAGCTACCTGAAAGTTTTGCCCTACAAACCATTGTTAGAATATTTTATTGTCTTTTTTTGAAAGTTATTTATAACTTAAAACATACACAATTCTTATTAAAGTACGTTTAAAATTACTATATTGTAACAAGAGCAAGATATAGATAATTTTAGACATAAACAAAGTAGATGTGAAAAGCTCACCCATAGAGGTTCTTCTAAACAATGCTGCTGTTACAGAAGTAGGTACTATGCTGTAATGCTGAGAACAAAAGGTCAAAAAGCCTAATTTGCTGCAGTCCAGTGTGACATACTGCATGTCTTCTAAGCAAGGGTGGTAGCTGAATGCAGCTCCCTGAATCTCAGCAGACACTATTGATTGTGCAGCCAGCCTGCATAGCTGGTTTGTGTATGGCTGCAAATTACTTCAAAGATATACTGCAGCTGAGGGATTTGAAATACTGTCTAAAGGAGAGTAAATTTAGAAATGGTATTATGCCATCCAGTTGCAAAGATAGGGAGGATGGGCAAATAATGCTTTCCAGGTCTTTTCTGCATTTCAGCCATGTCTTGTTCTCTGAGCAGCACAGGAAGGTGCATGAGGCTGGAAGTCAAAGGACAGGCCCTGTGTTGCTGTCTCAGACAGCTCTCAGGGTGGGCAAGTTGGAACCCATGTTTATCAATTCCTGTTCTCTTTTGGCAGCAAGTAATTAATTAAAGTTTTTAAAGAACTCGGGTGTAATGAGGGAAGACATCTCTGAAGTTTTACCTAAGCAAGCCTAAATTGTATTTGGAACAACTCTGTGTTGTTCCTTAAACTCTGTGGAGGTTCTACTGTGTGAAATCACTGCTGTTTCTAGGGAAGTCCTTGAAGTGCCTTGGACTCAAGTTTTACCTTAGGACCTGATTTTGCTATTGGATTCACATTACAGATTAGATTCTCCTTCCCTGGAGAAATCCCTTCTCCTTACCAGGCTTCCTGCTGTCAGTCACTGGGACATTGAAATCCAGGTGCTGTGTGCTGAGAGTATATTCCAAATATTAGTTGATATTTTGCTACTTGTGGTTCAAAATATGGCATTTTCCTCCTTATGCAATAATGGCAGCATGACTGTGATTTCAGACCTGTGTAGCTATTATATGAGATACTGATGTTGAAAGAAATTTGTAAGTTACTTCATCTGTTTCCAACCAGAAGGGGGAAACATTTTTATTTTTTGGGGGGGAGGGAAATGTATTCGTATTTCCAGCAGGTATTTCTAACAATGGAATATATTTTAATACCAATAATTATTTCAATTTTTTTTTAAACAGATATTTCTGTCTAGGAAAGATTTTGGCAAGATATAATTGAAACTGACTTATTAAATAATATAGGTATTTTTTATATATATGTATACATACTCATGAAATAGTGAAATTCAATTAAAATAATGGTATATTTATTAAGATAAGTCTTCAGTAGTTCAGAAGGTATTAAGGGGCTCAAACTCTGTATATAATGAGGCTTACATGTAGGATAACTTACAAATATTTCAGCAGAGTAAATGTAACTTCCCGCCAGCACTCGAGAATGTTTACTTTAAAATAAAGCATACCAGTGATGCATGGTCCTCTCTACTTCCTAACATTTTTTCCACCTTCCTCCTTAGTGTTGATCCTTTCTAGATACTTAGATTTCTGACTGCCTTTAACAAAGCTGCTTTTCTCTAAAAGGGTAAGATGGGTTTACTTAGAAGGTCCTGCTTTGGAAAAGAGTGAACACATGGGGCTTTAGCACCAGGTTTAAGTGTAGTGCCAGCAGTGCCATGATTCTTGTTGTGTAATTAGTAGGCAAATAAAGTCGTGGTTTTGACTCTGTGTTTGTTTGCTGTGATGGCCAGCACTAAAAATAATGAGTGTATAAGCACTGACTTAACAAAGTTCTTTAAGCATCCATTTATCTTTAAATGTATGAGTAGCCTCACTCATCTCAGGATGTTTGGAGTTGGGTGTGGGTTTGTAAATGTTCAATGAATGACTTCACTTTGATTGCAAAACATTGGTTACTGTTTTATCAGTTTTATATAGTACTGACAACTCTTGATGGTTGCCCCCAGCTTCTGTTAAAGGTAGCTGTGATTCAGATTCTTTTTGCAGAGTGGATGTGTTAAATGAGTGCTGTTTGCGGCATAACTTGAGACTGGAGTAAAGGCATCTGAACAACCTGGCCATGAGCTCAGCGCTTCAGTGAGCAGGGCAGTGCCAGAGTCATAAGGAAAATTTGCTGCTGTAGCACGAGTTAATAACATCTAATTTGGAGGGAATAAATGAGATATTACACAGTTCTGAAAAACCCCTCTTGATTTATATGCACTTACATGAAGTTACAGATGTTTTGGCTACTGGCTAAATAACATCCAGCTGAATGGGAGTATTTCACAAATGGAGAAGAATAAATAAAATGCATGTGGCTATGAAACAAATTGCAGTCTGTCTTTGGAAGGAGGGAGAATGTGTTCTCTTTTCAGTGTAACTTCAACCTTCAGGTTTTTTCCTTTTCCCTCTCTTCCCTGTTTGATTGTAATTATAGGGAGACACATACTTGCCTTTTTTCTGCATACACACTGCTGGTGGCATTCAGCTGCGTGTTGATGACCCCAGTGTTCCATTTCCTTGTGTGTGGTGCTGCAGCTCTGGATCAAATTCTCATCACTCTGCACAAGTCACTCGTTGGTCTGTCTTAGCCAGATTGAAGTGCGAGTAAGGGTATTTCTTTAACCTTTATATAACCTCATGCTCCTTTTCTGACTCTCGTCTCTGTTTTCACTTCTAGTATACAGCTAGATGCTCTGTGGCTATAAACAGGTCTATGTTGTTTATATCTCTGTTGAGATACTCTATATCAACCTAGGAACTCATATGTCTGCATTTGAAAGAAATCTGCTTCGGTTCTGTTTGAATAGTTCTTTTAACTGTGATTCTCCTCTGCAAAAATATCCCCCACGTGCATTTAGAGCAATTCTGGCTTGTACAGGTTTATGCTTTTGATAGGCATTTCCTTTTTCTTTTTATTTTTCCTAAGAGCATTATTACCATTATTTTGCCTGTCTTGGTACCATGAAAGAAGATTGCAAACGAAGGTGTTGCAGTCCTAGCCCTAGTGACTAAAATTCTCCCCTAACTGGAGTGAGGCCAGAGCTCCACCTGGCAAGAGTGTTGCAGCCAGGAGTTAACCATTCCCCTGCTTTTGCATCTGCTTCTCTGTAGAAAAACATCACACAGGAATATTTTTAAATCTCTGATTGCAGATGGTAAAGTCATGCTTCCCCTTCTCTTTCCTTGCTGTCCTTTCTGTGATTGAACAGTAATACAAGATGAGGGCTTTAGAGCATGCTGAGCAATTTCTGTGTCCAGTTTCCATCAGAAACTCATCAGGAAGCAAACATCCAGTTCTCCAGGTGGCTTTGAAAATTTTATCCTGTAGCATTGAACATAAATTTGTCTTCATTTGAACCGCACCTTAAGCGTGCTTATTCCGGAAAGAGAAAATGTGCCTGGCCGTAATGAAAAACAAAGAAGCATTGTTATTAGCCACAGCCTATTTATGGCATTTCCCACCAGTGACTCAGAATGAATCATTAATGATTCCAAGCAAAAATGATATCAGTCTGTCTCCTCTCTGCTTGCAGCGGGTGTGTGGGATTTAACAATCTGGTGCAATAGCAGGGTTTTCTGTTCATGAGCTGTGAGATCCCAGCTTCTTCACATTGGAACCATATGTTTGCTGTAACACCTACTCAAAGATTTTGGAGGTGACCAAGTGCATTTCTAGCAGCAGGTTAGAAGAAATGACCTGGAGCAGAGCCCTTGCCAGCTGATTATAGCTCAGGGGCTGAGCAGCAGAACTAGGCAGGTTTAGGAAAGTTTTTTCAAATGGATGAATGTGGAAGTCATTCCACTCCTCATCATGCTGTTTCTGCTTTCAGGGCAGTGGAGTTGTCCTCTGCTCTGAAGGAAGTTCAGACATGTTATTCTCTGCTGCTTGTGCAAAAAAGAGAGATTTTGCTCTGTTTGATCCAGTTGAATGGTCTGAAGGGGTCCCAGCACTTCAGAAGATCCCGTTCCTTGTTACTTTGCCAAGTACCAACCCCTTAGATTGCAGTTTTCCATGTCAGTTTTTTGCCTTGGTCTGGAGGTAAATTAATTTTCAACAGATTCAGCTGTTTCTGAGAGTGAAATGGAAGTTATTTTTTCTACATACTCTTCCTATGTCACATAAACAGCTACCACAGAGCAAGGCAGCCTTTTTATGCTTCAGAATGAGGGCTTTGGCAGGAGTATATTCTGAAAGTGTGTTTTGCTATCTTTAGAAAAAGCAATCGACGTGTAGTTTAATAATGAATGCAGTTGCCTGTGTGATCTTAACTTGGCTCCTGTTTGAGCTGTGTTATGATTATGTCTGAGAGCATAAACAGATTTTCCACTGATGCCTTTTTAAGAAAATGTTTTCTGGTAAATGTTTGTTTCTCATACAGAAAGTACATGTATATGGTGGGGGGAGGAACAGTAACGGGAGTTTCTTCCGTTCTGCCTTTTTTTTTGTGATGGAGAAATGAGGAGACAGGAATGCTCCCAGCTGTTTCTACAACTTTCTGCTGTCTGACCTTTTTGTCCTGCCATGCCCCCCTTCAGTTCCTGCTGCTGGGTGTTCCCATATTCAATGTTCTTATTTATTTCCTTATTTATTTCCATATCCGTTCTGTGAAAGCAGCACTGGGTTACTTTTGCCTTACTACTGTTGTGGGTACCCCCGAAAGATACCTTCGCAATCTTGATGAGATTAGGATAGTTTTATTCACCAGTAGTGACAAATATTTTGGTGCCTTTAAGGTCCTTGGAGGTTGGGGAAGTCTGCTTCATTTTTGACAGATTAAAACTTGTAGAGCATTTTGGGCATTTGAAACACAAAATCCATCAACTTAACATGGTTAGAAAGTGCACTGCAGAGAGCTCAACATCTGCAGGCATGCATGCATTCAGAGTTTCAGGTGTCTAGGAAATGAGGCACATGATCAGATATTGGTTGAACTGGCTTGTCTTGTTTCAGAGAGTATTCTGGGACAGAAATGGGGGTTTAATCAACTTCCCCATGGTGATGTGCAGATGACTTAAGCAGGTCCCTAATTCAAAATGGGAAAAATAACCCTTGCAAGTAACCATTCATAAAGTCTGAATCACAATTGGAAAGGCCATATTTAGGGTTTTATTAGTAGTGCTCTTGGATAATTACTTGATTTATTTTTTTTCTCTGCAATATTTATTACATATGTTGGCTTAGGTAGAAATTTTAAGTACAAAACTGTTTCCTTAATTGTGTGTGGCTTACTTCAGGGAATGTGTTCTTACCTGAGTGTGATATATCCTTAAGAATTAGAAACTAACTGCAAAAATGTACTGAATTACCTGAAATGAGAATTGCAGTCCTTTTTTCTTAGGTGGGAATAAAACCCCTTGATTTTGGTATGATAAGGTTTGAAATAATTAATATCTTTGGAGGAAAAAGCAATCTGTGCAATTTGCCGGTGCATTGTTTTTTCCCATGATACACTTGTTTTTTTCTGCTGCTCTAAAATTGACCTGTTTCACTTTTTGGCCAGACGATGGGAAGGTGGAGATCCAGGTGTTTCCAATCAGAAGACACCAACCACTATCCTCCTAACACCAGAGAGAAAGTTCCATAGCTTTGGCTATGCAGCAAGAGACTTCTACCATGACTTGGATCCCACTGAATCAAAGCACTGGTTGTATTTTGAAAAGTTTAAGATGAAGCTACATACCACTGGTGTAAGTAATATCCAAACTGTGTTTGCTGCTCAAGTTATTTTTCTCTGAACAGTACTAGATTTTTACCTGAAAATTGTCAACTAGAAGTGAAGCATTTCTAAGTTTAGAGAGTAAATTGAATAAATTAAACTCTTCAGTTAGCATTATGATTCATATTGTTTCTCACTGCATTTGGCAACTGTACCTTGCCAGCCTTCCTTGTAGATCTTAAAAGTTCAGTATCTGCTTTGCTTAGATCTTCATGTCCTGTCTGGGGAGTGTGCTTGAGGTTGGTTTGGTCAATAAATCTGGTAAGCAGGAATGGGATATAAGAGCCTTACTGAGCTCTAGAGCAGCAGAACAAATTCACCCAGAATTCATTGCCAGAACCGCAAGTGCCAATTGGGCTGTTAATTTGACATTATTCCTACTGACTGTATTTTTGTCTTTAATCCAGTCTAGAGTTTTGGGAATCGGCCAGTACTTTCTGTTTTGAGGTGTTTCCTGGTTTCATGTGCTGGTGGGAAACCAAAAATCTATGCTTTTTACTTGGATTAAATATCTTGCATGTGCAGCTTTGTTGCAATTATTTACAGATACACATATTGCGATTATTTAATATTTAGTCCATATTTCTCTCTCTGCCTGCAGTTATCTATAGGCATGGTAAGTGTTTAAAAACAAAGTCTAAAATAAGCAGCAAAATGTCACGCTCCAGGAAATTCAAGTGATGAGTTAAATCCTCTTCAGAATAGTTTTGTCCCTTTTTCCTAACCAGGTGAATAATGCAGAGTTCCCTGTCCTCAAGCAGTGGGAATTGATTTGATGTTTGCCTTTTTCTTTTAATAACTTCCAGTTATTTTCTTTCATGCAGAATCTTACCATGGAGACAGACCTGACAGCTGCAAATGGCAAAAAAGTCAAAGCACTTGAGATATTTGCTTATGCTCTGCAATTCTTTAAGGAACAGGCATTAAAGGTGGGGTAATGCTTCCTTATCAAGATTTGCTGTATTTATAACTAGTATAAGTATGAGCTTAATATTTTTAACCTTGCTAAGCTTTGACCTAAGTAGTATTTGATGTAAACAAAGCAGGGCAGGTGTAGAAACTCTGGGCAGGCTGTGGACTCTGGAGAGCTCACAATAGCCTGAAGTAATTTCCCCTTGCACAGGTCAAGCTTGATTCACTAATAGCATCACTGTGATGCAGAGTTCTCAGCAGCTTTTTACTGGCTTAGGTATTTTCTACTGTATTTTTAATGGAACAAAAAGTTGATTTGACAAGAAAATTTAGAAGCTTATCATCTTCCATTTCTGATTTGAAATGTTGCAGTGCTCATTTCTTGCAGTGTCCTTCTTGGATCACAAGATTGTTTTTCTTATTCTCCAATGGAATACATGTCCCCAGTAAACAGGTTTTGAGATTTTAAATCCCATGTAAACAGTCAATTGTGAGTTAAGTAAACATTGGCTTCCAACGTGCCACTATAATGTCAGTGTAAGCAGAGCAATTCCTGGGTCATATCAGAGTATTCATCCAAGCAAGTGTTGTTTAAAATAGCCTTGTGGTTAAAAGCTAACCTACTTTTTTTTGAATGGGTTTAATTTATTTTCTCTGAGATCCCCGTCTATTCCTTATGGCTGCAGAGAAACAATCCTGCTACTACAACTCAAATGCCTGATCTTGTCAAAGACATTTTTAACTATACTTTTTGGGGATTGATTGTGGAGCCACAGACTTGGACCTGTGCATAGTCTGGGGATAATCTTAGCAAATATGAACGTTGGATAAAATCCCATATATTTGCTGTGCTGCCTGTTCAGGGCTACATCCTTTTCCTGATGTTAATAACTAAATCCCTGGCATTTGTGAGTGAATCCTGGAACTAATTAGACAAGCCATGTAAGTGAGCTGTTACTTTGGACTGTAATGTGTTTGTGGTGCCCTGTGCAGTATAAAGGTACTACTTTTCCAGCATGGATTTTTGAACTGCAGCATAGCTAAACAAACACAACACCTTGGCTCAGCACATGCAGAAGCATTTTTCTATATTCTAAAGGCCTGTTGTGCACCTTTCTGAACCTTTCTCTGTTTGGATGGAGATTTAGATAGGACATATGGTACTGACATTTTACTTGGAACCTTGCCCAAAACATGTCAGTATATCACCTAATTTGCAAATGCAGTACAGACTTTCCTCTTTTTTAAGGAGAAAAAAAAGGACAATAAAAGTACTAAACTAGTCTTGAATGTTTGCTTAAAGCAAAATTGTGAAGGACCAATCAGTCATTTTTTAAGAGAGTTAACTGTAACTTCCCCTTGTTAACTGCATTATAAAAATTTGATTTAAAGGTAGGTGATGTGTGTATAAAGAAGTCATTGAAAAATCCACATTGTAAAACATAAATGTTCATCAGTGATACCTCAAATATTTTTCTCTGTATTAATCAAAATGTAAGTGCGAATTCTTCAAGCTAACAGCAAATCCCACACCGTGGCTAAGAATGAACATAAATGTGCTGCAATATTCTGTAAATTGCTGCTTTTGCAAAAGCCAAATTTTCTACTGTATGTGAGCAGTAAACTTTTCTATAGGCCTCCTTGAGAAAGCTTCAACCTTAATCCCACCTTTTGGCATAGTAAAGCATTCTTGGCAGCTTGGAAGTAATTCTGATTTGTAGCATGGATGTAACAGGAAAAAAATTGAGAAGAGGGTTACTGTTACCAGAGCCAACAGAAAATAATGTTTTCCTGTAAAGTACACTCATCATTTTGCATTCACCTCTATTTTCCTTTTTTTTTTTCTTTTTTTAGGAGCTCAGTGACCAAGGAGGCTCAGACTTTGAAAACACTGAAGTAAGATGGGTCATTACAGTGCCTGCTATTTGGAAGCAGCCTGCAAAGCAGTTTATGAGACAAGCTGCCTACAAGGTAATATTAGAGGCTGAATGTAGAAATGCCCCTTTAAAGCCCTAGTTTATAGGCTAAATGATAAACTCTATTTGGGGCAATTTACTCTAGTATAAAGTGTATAAATACAGTCTAGAAACACTGAAAGAGGTGTTAAATCTACCAAGCATAGTTGTAGGTTATATGTATTCACCTCTTAAATGCCTTTTTCTTACTATTTACTTTTATATATTGGTGTCCCTCACTGACTGATTGTCATCTTGGACAATGTATTCCTGCTGAATTCAGTGCACATGGAACAGATGCAGTTTTGAGACCCTAGGGAAAGTTGAGCTAAAAATACTGGACACAGATTTGTTTTGTTACTTTCTTTAGGTCATCACAGACTTTTAAAGTTAAAAAAAAAAGGAAAAAGGAGGGAAAGAAAAGAGCCTCCTTGGTGGGACTTTTTTTCCAGTTCCCATTTTCCCACAGTAGGAATGAAAAGACTGTGAACCGGATAGTCTGGATGTAAAATTAAATTCAAATGTTATTTTCTCCAGTAAGAGCTTTATCTGCATTTAACTCTTTCTCCCCATCTGCCCCTCAAATATGTGGACTTTTCATATGCATGTCCTTTATTTCAAATTCAGTTTGTGTCTCTAATACATGAGATGTACACATTCTTTTTTTCATCAGGATATTCATTTTTAGTTTGTTTTGTTGTTTTTTTTTTTTTAAAAATTTTTGCTCAGAGACTTGCGTAACCCACTGGCAGCAGCTATGCAATGCACAGTTTGTAAAATATCTTCTGGTTCATGAGTAATTTGCAGAGTGCTCCTGGGAAGCACCCAGATTTTTCTAACTCTGTTTCTAACTATCTCTAATGTTGAGCAACGTTTTTCTTAACAGTCTGTATTGTGGGATTGCTAATGCTAGTGCCAGAAGCAAAACACTCTTAAAGTTCTGATGGAAGGACACGGTTGTAGGTAAATCTGAAACACTAGAGACCCATTCATTATCTCTGTATATTGTTGTCTGCCTGCTGTCTGTGTGCATGTGTGCTCGTGAAGTGGGAGCTGTGGAAGGAGCAGGGCAGGGTTCAGGTAGATCTCTTGGCATTTCTCATTTGTGGCACAATGGAATGTTGTTAATTAGTGTCCGTGTCTGTGGTTGTGTCTGTGATTGTGTACTTCTATGGGCAAGCTTGATAAACAGCAAGGACTGACAAGGCTTTCAACTCGGGGTATGTGAGCCACTGCAGGGAAACATGAGTGTAGGGAAATAATTCATGTTAACTTGACACATGGCTGATTTTTTTTCAAAGCAGTGGGAATGAAGAAACAGGTACAGAAAACAAAATTCTGAATTGCCGTTCAGTCTTTCAGATCCGTGTTGCTGGATCCAGATGTTCCTCATGGATGGATCAGAAGGTGCAGCTCTTGTTGTTAGCTACTGGAAGATGGAAGCATCTTGAAAATGAGGGGCATCATGCAGAGAAAAGTGTGAAAAGGCAGTGGTAGAAACCTTGTAACAGGAGATGCACTGAAGTACAACCACCAGTCTGAGCTGAGAGTTAACTTGCAGAAAATATTAATGAGCTGTGGAAATCTGCTGAGCCATTGGTGTCAAGTGAGGTAGCTCCAAGAGAACTGAAGTACTAAAACAGCTTCAGTCACTGGTCCACAGTGTAAAGCCCAGCCTTTCTGGAATGGTGAAGGAGTTGTCTAGGCAAAGCTAATGGAATAAAGTAGAGTAAGAACTGTTGGAAATCTGCTTCTGTGCTCAACATCCATCAGCTTTTGACCAGCCTACGATCTCAGTGCACCTCTGACATCCCTCATCCCTGCTTTGCCTTAAACAAAACGTTGCTAATGTGGAACTCCTCATCTGCCCAAGGGCTCCTGCATTGTCCCCTTCCAGCTGCTGTGCTGCTTTCTCATTGAATGAGTAATCTGGGTGTTCCCTTCAGCTCGCAGTTCTTCCTCTCTCTTTCCATCCAGCCTATCAAAATCCTGCTAATTCTGTCTGCATGACAGCTTTTCCTGTCTTTGCACACTGCTGAACTTTCATCCAAGCTGTCAGTGATTCTGCATCTTGGTTACTGCAACATCATTTCCTTGGCTTCAGCAGCTGTAGTCTGGCCTGGTTTGTATCTCTTTGGAATATTGCCACTAAAGAGTTTTGTAGCCTCGCTTTTGACAGGAAATCAGCCCACATTTGGCTCCATCTGTGTCATCTCAGACATAAGCTGCGTGTCCTGGGCATGAACACCTGTATTGCTCACTCATTTTCCTCTTCTGAAACCCATTTTAAAATGCTGGGGTTTTTTATGCCTACAAAAACTTGACTGTGATTAACTTACTTTTATGGGAGAACTACTCCTCATTGCTTCTTGCTGTTACTCCGCCTGCCCAATCTGTATTCATCTGTTGTGGTTTTTTTTTTTAACAAATTTAATTTTTATAGCTGAGTTATTACCTCTTTGAAGCAGATATTTGTTTATTCTCATTTATCTTGCTCTCTGGGGCCTTCTGAGGGACTAAGTCTGGCAGGTTGTAGAGAGTTGCATGTCTTTACAGATTATTTTGCTGAATCAAAATTACTTTATTCCTGAATAGCAGTTCACAGGTGCTTCTTCCTGTTACTCCTGCTTAATTCCTGTGTGTCCAGAGATGGTTCTAAAGCTCTGTGACACTTGTTGAGGTCCAGTCAGAGCTGGAGAGAGCGCTGTGGCAAGAGCAGAGTGTCCGCTCTGTAGGACTCAATTTTAAGTTTCCTTTCCCAAAACATGACTGCTGGGATTAGTGTGCATTGCATCAGTCTTCACTCCATCCTTAGTAGTGACTTCTAGGATTTATAGTCATATTTGCCATTCTCCCCGCCAGTAAAGTATAAGGCATCATAAATAGCATCAACTTTTCTTGTTTCTGTGTCCCAGTTGTTTTGCTTCACGTTCTTTGGGCACAGTAAGTGCAGAGCAGAATCTGCAGGCTGGAATTCCTTGAACATGCTAATAGAAATAAAGTTTCAAGGTAGATTTTGGAGTGTGACAGGAATATGTGAATGTAGAAGCGGTAAGATAAGAAAGTAAAACATGGCATAACAAATGCACTCAGGGCAGAGTGAAGGAAATGGAAGGATGGTGCATTTTCATAAGCTTGCCTGAAATACTCTGTGGGATTTCAAACATCAGTCAGTTGGTCTAGTCTGAGGTACTGAGGGTTCTTTTCTTTCTAATATGAACTGTTGCATTTTGAAATTGAGTTCTAGAGCTCTAAAGTAGATTTATTTTTCAGTTACAAATAGCAAATCATTTGCATGGTAAGCTCGTATAAACAAAAAGAGAGGCAATCTAGGTTGTAGGATTAAACATGTGAGCCTAAAATTCCAGAGGCTTTATTTAACCAGCTCCTATGCTGAACATTTATTATTGTTTTCACATCAGTTTTGTCACGGAATGTGCACAATGAGAATTATTTAACACATTGCATTCCAGGGTCAGTGACATTACATTGATCAATACTGCTTTGCTCTGGAGAAGCCTTCGGAGAAAAATAAACAAACTCGGTGAAAGAATAATGTGACAGCGCAAGAAATTCCTTGCTAATAAAAAAGTGACATGAAGTATGTTTGATTTTTAAAAAGATGGCTTGGGAGGCTTAACCAGATTGAAATTTGTGAAGCTGAGCGACTCTTATTCCGTCATAAGTCTGTTCTTCTGTACCTAAAACACACGGAACTGCAATTTATTTGTATAGGGACAGTGTGACAGGCTTCTGCTATAAACTGCATAAGAAAGTCCAAGCAGCACTGGGAAGCTGGTTATTTTTCTGAAACAGTACTTCTTAGCGAGGCAGATGAGACAGAAGTGTGTTAGTACATCAACCATCCTGATTATTTGTAGCTTGTGGGGGTCTCTTGAGTCTATGATTTTACTTTTGTGATATTAAGATCTTCTTAATCATGAGGATTAAAATGTTTGTTGAGTGATGTGTTTGGGAGGATTCTGCATCTTGTAGCTGTGTTTAAGTAGGAAAGGATAACTAATTGAGAGATGAAGATTACAGAGTGGAAAATGTATACTAATTGATCTCTGTTCACACATTTGGATTCCTCAGCCAGGTTCACATGAAGGCAGAGGCATCTGCTAATCCAGTTCTGTATATTTCTGTTTGTCCACTTCGTGGCACAAGTTGAAGTATTTGGAGTTTCTTCTTTTGCTAAACGAGTAAAACAAGAAGTTGTCATAGTATTCTGTGTAAGAGTGAATCTGTACCTGTCTTACAAAGTTTTGAAACACATTTCTCATGTTCTTAGAAATTGTCTGAAAGCAACAGAAATAGCCAAAAAATAGAATCTTCATTCTGCCTGGTGGAAAGACTGTGCTAGATGGCATTTACCAGCCAAAAAAGAAAAGAATGGTCTGAAAAGCTGTAAACTACAATCAGTAGAGAGTGATAGAAATCCACAAATATAACTCAGTGTGGACAGGGTCTCAAACAATGGGTTTGATTGTAATAAGTTCGTAGAAAGGACAATAGATTGGTCTAAAAGACATCTTAGATGCCAACATTCAGTTACAGAGAAAAGAAATACAAGCTGAAATTGCAACTGTAGTGAAAAATATTAAGGCAAAATCAGAAAGCCCAAGGTACAGAATAAGATGCAACTTACAGGAAATAGCAAGCAAGTAATTTTCTCAGTGCAAGTCTTCCTCAGTCAGGGCCACTTGTGTCTTTTTAGTAAAATCAGCCTGAGCCATAAAGACCCACAATGAGGATGTTTCTAAATAAAGGGAAGGAGAGAGCCTGAGACATTAGGAAGAGACTTAAATAGGAAGAGTCAGGTTTTCTGTTGTGGTAACTGGTGCATGCCCCGGGTACAAAAAGCATTTCTAGAGGATTACAACATGAAAAATTGAAAAGCTTATGAGAATTTAATGGCTTCATTTTTCTAATGCACGCTACTCATCAAACTTGCAAGTAATGTTCTCCTGCACCTTGGGGGATATAATGTAATACAGCAAAAAATTCTTGGTAATGCCACTTGGAGCTAAGCTTTCAGTTACTGCCCAAATGTGATCTGTGACAACAATCCCTTGGGAAGGAGCTGCAGCAACATCACCCTGGAGAAATATGGACCAAATGCTGCCACTGTGGTCCCATTTATCTTCAACTTGTCAAAAAACATAATTTCTATGTTTTTCTTTGTTTCTAATTCCATGTTATCATTCAGCAATATGTGACTCAGCTTTAGTAATGCAAATTTGGATTTATTTCTGGTCCCAATACCTGAGAAACTTTTTGAGGAGTGAAAGGGCAGAGGCACAGCAAACAAGCCATATGGAGATTTTTTTGTGCAAAGAAATACTGGTGATTTCAGAGTCTCGTGATTGTTCCCTATCTAATAAATGATCCAAGATTCTTCTCCTTGAAAGATTGTGTCTGTATTTCTGGGATTACTTCTGAGACCAAAATGTGATAGGCTGGGTCTAATGTCCTAAGTAAGGTCTGCTGCAATTACTGGTTTTCTTTCATGTCTCACAAATACAGGAAATCCTTTTCTCTCTTGTGATGACCCAGAAATCTTCTGCCTGGCCTGTGTGTAGCAAGAAATTATCTTGCTTATGAGCAGTTAATAAAAGCTTTTTTGTGAAATAGGCACAGGTAGACTGCAGAACCTTCTCCATGAATTGTAAACAAAAGTGCTGCTTCATGATTGGTAGCCAGTGGTCATAATTCAAATACTTCCTGCCATATGTTCCACCTCCCTTCCTAAAGGAAAAAAAATGGTTTTATAAATTAAAAAGGGGAAATTGTAGTACAAAATCCAAAAGACCCGGTAAGTATAAATTTTATTAATAGAGTCAAACAGTCTACAGAGTCCCAAAGAATTCCAAGCTCAGGTTGAAAATAAAAGATTATAAAAGTAATGTATAATATATGAAGTATAGAAATGCTCAGGTAAAGCAATGTGTACTCTTAGCTGGGTAATAGCAACACCAGAAAAATAAATTGAAGCAGTCTGGCTGTGCTTAGCAAAGGCATTTATCTCAATCAGACAGCCTAGCTCTCTGTAACAAACTGGTTCATCTAATCAGTGGCCACACAAATGCAGCAGTTCTGGCTGTAGCCGGTGCAACTCCACACATTCATTATTTTAAGTGTGCTGAAAATAAAAGTCACACTTCATTATGGTTCCAGGTGCCCCATTTATTTTCTTGCTTTTTGGAATGAGATAATACCATCGTTTCTAGACAGCCATTAAGAGGGAGAAATGTTGCATGTTATTTCTTACCACAGCAAAGGCTTTACTGACAGGTTAGTAAACAGAAGTGAAATAGCGAATGGATTCTGCTTTGGCCCAAATCAGCTTGCTAAGTAGCATGATCAGGTATGTGCATGCACAGACAGCCAGGGTGATTATTCAGAGTCCAAGCACCCCTCATTTCAACAAAGTCCTGCAACAGCTCCAGTGAAAACCTTAGTATTGATTTGGATACTCAGAAGTTGATGCTTTTTCATTAGTGGGTTGTTTCACAACATTTGTTCTTAGTGATTTGCAAAATTTTATATAGGAAGCTTGTGACAGAGCTGAATGCAAAAGCTGGGTTTCAAGTCCATGTCTGCTATTTGTTTCCTCATATTTTTAAGCATAAAGAACATACTTTCCTCTACAACCAATGAATTAATTAATTAGGAGCTGAATTTCTCTCTCTGACAAGACACTGGACTGAGGCAGATTTTTTTTGGAGTGCAGATTGTGTTAGTGTTGCAAACTCAACTTGTGCTTCCCTGATGCATTGAACCAATTGCTTTCCATATGTTGCATCACTTTTTAACGTGACTCATGGCTGATGTTAGGATTACAGGACTGCTTGAGGCTGTTGTGCTCTACATATTTTTAGACTTAAGAAAAAAATTGTGCTGTGACAAATGTTTCCTTTTGATTCCAAGACACTCGAACAAAAGTCCTAATTACAGTCCATACAGAAACCTGTGAGGACCTGAATAACTGCAGGCTTGCAGCAGTGAGTCTGGTACTGCTGTCACCCTGTCAGGCATCGTGGGCTCCCTCTCACTCATACACGCAAGGATTTGACACAAGAGTCACAAAGACAGGGAGAGAGAAAGTGTGTAGGTCCTTGGCCTTTGGGAAGGATTCCTTCCTGCAGTTCTGTCCTTTCTCAGTGTAGAATACCTGCACCATTTTAGAGTCGTGGAAGTATCAAGTGGGAATGTTGGTTGGAGATCATCTAGCCTGACCTTCCATTTGAAGCAGGGTTATTGCCAGCACTGGGGCAGCAGTGGCTTTGAGCCGAGTTTTAAAAACCTCCAAGGACTGATGCCTTTCTGAGCAGCTGTTCAGGTGCTGCATCACTTTCTTTGTAAAAAGGGAGTTTTAGTACCTAATTTGGACCCTGCAGTATGTGGCTGTTGTCCCTCATTGTAGTTCCTGGCAAGACTGAGAAAAATTGTGTTCTCCTGTCTTTGGAACTGGGCTGTCTGACCTCACTCTATTCTATTTACCCACGATATTTCTTGTACTGCAGCACTCTTCATCACTCTGAAGTCTAAGGGCAAAGCATCAGGGTATGTGATGATGTAGTGATTTTCAAACAGTTTTTGTGAAGCCTTCTCCAAGCTGAAGGTCCCGCAAAACTGCACACACATTTCCTGCAGCTTTGTGGTACCCACTCCCTGCCAACCCTGCTTCCCCTCGTGTGCCTCTTTGGGATAATGCTGGGAGCCTTTTCCCATGTTGCTCGTCTTCTTTCCTGGCAAGCTCTGCCTCCGTAATTAAATCTCAGTCGTTTATTTGTGACATCCCAGTCTGATGCCATAGGACTGGAGAAAGTGCTAGCTAGTGAAAACGGAGGAGGATTAGGGGAGCTCACTTACTGAGGCACTAAGTGGATGGTGTTATCATGAATCCCTTAACACAATGAACTGATTAGTTTAAACAGTGGAAGTTTCACAAGGCACTTAATTTCCAGCGGCTGTTTTGTCTTCCCTTGATTCAGCCTCACAATACTTTCTCCATGCAGTCTGCACAGTGCTTAACTTGCAATCGTGCCTTTCCTATTGTTACTAATTATAATAAGTATCTTGGAAAATAGAAAAATGTTGATGTTAATTCTCAGCTTCTGTTGTTTTGGCTGAATGATGTGGTCCTGCAGAGCTTCATTTCCTAATGAACCACATCATCTCTACGGAGCTATTTCATGGGATCCAACTTCTAAATTTTATCTCTGGTGCCTACAAATGGGGCTTTAATGGTAAAACAGGTTCAGAAGGTTTTTCCTACCAACCAGAAGAATGAATCATTGCACTCATCTGGTCTGCAGCATTGCTTCAGAAGTGATTAAAGTGGTGCAGTTGGTGTTGGTAAAAAACTGGGAGAGAAGAATGGGGATCCAAGGGTGTGGTGGAGCTGCGATGCAGCTCTTCCTGCAGCTTCTGCATGTGCTCCATGTCACAGGCAGAAATGGAACCTTGCTGGCTGGGGGAGAGTAGCATTTGGCTGTGACACTGAACTGGAGTTCTGGGGTTATCAAGGGAATTTCCACCTTGTTTTGGCTTCATGTGCAACATTAAGGAAAGCCTTTTAGTCTCTGTTCCTTGTTTTTCCAGCTGATGAGGATGGCTCTTTTGTGAGTGTTTATCTGTTTATTTTATTTATGCTACAGTTTTGTATCTGGAAATGCCTTATCAATTGTGAATGCAGTGCCTACAGCCCTGCAGCAGTACTGAATTAGGTCTTTAATGACTACAAAATATATCAAAGCACTAAAGTAGAATTCATCCAATCAGTTATTCTTTTAATCGGTTTTCTAACTCAAAAGAACAAGTGCACTCCATGTTAAGACATGTTCCTTGTGTTACAAGTCAGTGGTCAGGCTTTTTTCTTTCCCCTTTTAAAAATACATCAGGTGTATCTCTCTGAAAAACCAGAAAAAGGAGTTCTAACTGTTGCTTTCAATAATTTGCAAGGATAGGAATAGGAAACGGGTACCTTGTCAATGACAGTGTATTTCCTAACTTCTTTTGAGGTCACTGTGGTGTATAAATAAAGCCAGATAGAACACCAGTGTTCTACGTGGCTCTGGAGAACTGCAGCTAAATGCTGATGTTTCTAATTACAACAGTGTTTGGAGATGGCACATATTCATCTAAACCTACCTTAAAAAGGCTCAGACTACATGGAATATAATGCTGTCTTTAATGTCATATACATTGCAATATTAAAGTCCACTGCTTTCTTTTGCTGTATGTTGTGGCACGTGAGGCTGGGTATTAATAGCAGCATCTTTTAGTCTGTAGAAATGGTGATTCTGCATGCGGAGTGAGTGAAAACAGTTCTCTGGAAGTGCTCATACTGCTGTACTGAGCTGCAGTCCAGACCTCAATATTTGCTAGGGGTGAATTAGGTTAAGAGTTGGCAGCTGATGCTGTTCAGGGGGTCAGGAATGTATTGTGGTCAGCTGTGGCTCTCTGCTGGGGACACATTCCCTGGCTATAAAAACAGAGCTGGTGGCCAGGGTGAGAATTCACCTGCATGTGGATGGTAAAGTTATTTATGCTCCAGTACCTGAGACTTTGAAGCACTTTGAAGTTTGCTGTTGATGATGCATCTTGGCACATGAACAGCAGTGCACTGGCACCAGCACACAGACCTGTGCTACTGGAGTGAGTGAGGTCTGGGAGTTCTCTTGTCAAAAAGCGAAATCCTAGTCTTCAGGCATGTGAGCAAAGTTGAACTTTAGAGCAGTTCTTTTCATAGCGTTCTTTGCTTCTTTCAGGTATATATATAAATGCAGCAATATCTTGCAAATAAATTTTAAAGAAATTTTTCATGCTCAAAGAATTTTCGTAATCCCATGATGAGTTTTCCACTTTTGTGTTCTTGGGGAAACTGCTGTCTGCTTCCTTCATGTTTCATAAGTAATGACTGGGTTTATGCTGCTAGTGAGAGTTATGGGAGAAAGACAATCTCCTTAGCAGGCTGGAGTCAAGACACTGCTCTGTTCTAAAGTCTGCCGTAAGCTGCCCTGGGCAAAAGCAAATTGGTGTGTCTGTCCCACTGCCAGAATGATCTATAGAATGTTGAATATTGAGACATTGTTTAGGTCTGTCCTGCTCAGGCCTGTTAACTTGTGAATCCCTGGTCTTTATTAAAGTAGTACTTAGGCAGCAGTGGGCAAGAACACGGAGTGAGGCGGACAGAAAGCAGAAAGTGTCAAATACAGCAAATTCCCAAATGCCCACAATTAATAATTTTAACAAATGCATCACTGTTTCTTCATGTTGACTGCCTGCTGTTTCCACTCCTCTTTCTCTGCATGCTCAATATTTTTCTCCCATCTGTCCCTTGGCCGTAATGATGGGACAGATGTACTGCATAAGTCTTCATCTTGGAGCTTGTATTAAAACAGCCTCGTTGCTCCATTCCTCCCCAGCAGTATTTATGTGCTCATGTTTCTTTATCATCTCCCCTTCCCCCATTTTCTCTGTGCTGTGTTTAGATATATAGATATATATGTAATGTGCTCTCTCTCATGGCCGAAGTAGAAATACTGTATACACTAGGTATGAAATATTAATCATTACATTTACATATATATATATATATTTATATATAAATATGTATGTGTGTATATATGTACATATATATGTGTGTCTACATATAAAAATATGTGTTGGATGCCTTGTACCTTTCGCTGTAAAAGATTCTCTGTATGGTCTTTTTATGATGTGAAACAACCCGTTCTTCTTTGTAACTGGCCCTTCAAACTCTGTAAAAAAAGCTTTTAAACAAAAAACCTCAGCATTTTCCTCATGAGGTTCTGTTAGGATCAGCTGTGCTTTGAACTGTTAAAAACTGTCGTTTCTGTTGGATGTTTTCCTCAGGAGATATTTTGGGTATGTTAAAATCATAGCTAGAGAGAAAAAGGAGCAAGAATAGCATCTGCTGTGCATGGAGGGTCTGAGAACACAGATCCGAGTCCATCCGCTGCAGGTCACTGCCTTCCTCTCCTGACTGCAGTGTGAAAAGTTCATGGTACAGGCTGCTGCTGGAGGAGGGGAGGAAGCAAATGTTATTGTTAATGGTTTGCTGTTTGCTTTGAGCAGAACCAGCCCTGGGAGTTTGTACTAAAATTCCCCTTAGAACAGATGATTTGGCAATTAATACAATCTTCCCCCTACCACCACCTCCAGCTAGGAAATACCAGTGTGTTCGTGTGTGTGCAACTCAGTTCTTGTCACCTCTGCAAATGCTTTACGTTGTAGCCTTTGGATTTTAATATCCTTAGCAACAAACTTTTTCCCTAAAATACAATTTTGTCTTCAGTGCGTAGGTTAGACCGAGACTAGGAATTGTCTGTGCTGCTGACACGTGCCAGTACAAGGAGCAGGCTGAGCACTCTTGGCTTCATCCCCGTTGCTAGATATTGGAAAAAACCCACTTGCTGCTCAGATTCAGATCTCTCGCACAACATGATAATGGATTTAATACAAGTGAAAACTGCGGGGCAGTCAGCAGCTGTTTGTTCTCCAAGCCCTTACTGGATAGAGCAGGAAGTGCTGCCCTTAGAATTGCAGCAAGATCCAGATTAAGCTTTTAGCAAAACTCTCTGAAGGCAAAGACAGTTTGTGTGCAGAGACCATACATTTTTGGAATTCTTAAGCAGATTAGACAAATGTCTGTCAGGGACCCAAGTATTGATGCGTATCTGGAATGTTGCTCTTTCCAATGCAACAAACCAAAGCTTCCTGTGTGGAAAAGCTCAGCTGGAGATAGGTGATGTTGAAGTGAGCTGGCATGAAACCAGCCCTGCCTGTGCCCACTACATCCAGATGGGTCACAGGAGCGATTGGATTTTATACTGAGGCACATCTTCATCCCCAGTACAGCTCCAGGGCTTCATCTAAGCCTGTATCTGCCAACATGCTCACATACAAGTGCTGTGATGGCAGGAGAGTCTGTGCTTAATTGATACTCTTTTTATACATTTTAGGGTTACCCTGTCTGCTGTAAATCTGTATTTTCCAAAGTTTGAAAGTTTGGTTGCAAACATTCTTTTCGATATAATATTTTTCAGTATGTGTTGCCACACAGCTGGCACGGTTTGAGGTTCTGTAGTATTTGCACAGTATTTTCCTTCCCACACAATTCTGCTAATTTCAGATCATGCTGTTTAGTCCAGTGGATGTAACTGAAGCAGAAAGTTTTGCCCAACAGCAATAAAGGATGTAAAGTGATCATAATCCTAGTCCTGGTGTGCTTTTAAAATAATGAGCAACCATGATTAGTTTTACTCTTAACTCTTTCTTATTTTCGAATTTATTTGTTTGTTGTTTTGCCTTTTTTTTTTTTGTTTTGTTACCAGCAGTGAGGAAGATGCTTTCTGTAAGAATCTGTTTATCTTACTTATTAGCATGGAGAGGGTAAAATGAGTCAGTAAATACGAAGGACAGTTTTGTGTCTACGGGTCTTACCCTGGTATTACCTGGTATTACTTTTAAACCAACTTTACTTTGAGTTTCTGGCTGCAGGTGTCAATTAGCCAGCAATTCCCACAGCCCACAGTGCAGCTGTATGAAAGAAGCCAAATTCTAGTCCAGATCTTCAGACTTTCCATGTGAGTCTGCCTTCTTTGGAGACACCACAGTGTGTGTGTATGAGTTGAAGGCTGGAAGACTGATGGTGGAAGCAGAAAAATGTTCATTTTGTTTTATTTGTTTGCTAGCAAGCTTTAGTGCTCAGGCACTTAACTGAAAAGTAATAGCAAGTAACCCAAAAGTTGGCAGAAAGAGTTGAAAGTTGTTTATTTTAACAGCATATCATTCAGTAGGCAGAAGTACTGGGGAAAAGAAATTAAAACACAGTTTTGTGAAGTGTTCTTTGAATATTTTTCTTTAAGCCCAGTTCTGAGAGTGATGTAGTTACATAAGAACTTGTGGCTTTTTGAAAATATCTGTGTCTAAAGGCTGAAAATCCAGAAAGAAAGTAGAAAGAATGGCTAATGCTGATTTTATAATGTGGTATTATTTTTAGGCTTGTTCTCATTACATTTTAGGGAACCTGCCCTATTGTATTTTGTCTCCTTGAACATACTGAGCATTTTGAAGATCTTATAAAAGCAAATGTACTTTAAAGCAATGGATTTTGAATTAGAAAATGTTGGTTGTAAGACAGAAGATGCATTACTGGCAAAGTGTATTGTATATTCCTCTACAGTTAAACAGTGCAGGAACCTCATTTTGGCAAGGACTGTGAATATCTGGGACATAAAGAAAGACATACTTAAAATATTGTTGTGGTAAGGAGAGGCCAAAGGAGGCTGCAAGGAGGGCCTTGGGGTCCCTCTTAGCTGGCAGATTCACAGGTTAATTAGGAGTTCAGGTTTTAGGCCAATTATTACGGCTCTCAAACCGATTTTTTTCGTTTCTCCACCTGTCATGTACACAAGTGCTCTGTTAGACACTTAGCATGGTAAGTGCATGCAAACCTCCCTGTTACAGCCTGTGGAGTTGTGCTATGCAGTGTGGGCAGGACAATTCCCAGGTGCAGACCTTTAGCCCCTGGCAGCAGCTCCTTGGCGGGTTGAACTCTGAGGGGTGACCCAGCGGAGCCCACGAGCTGGGGAGAGCCTTGTGCTGAGAGGGTCTGCTGGGCTACGGATTCCCCACCCCACTTCTCTGATCCATTCTCTCTCGCAGGCAGGAATGGCATCTCCTGAAAATCCCGAGCAGTTGATCATTGCCCTGGAACCCGAGGCTGCCTCTATCTACTGCCGAAAGCTGCGCCTGCACCAGATGATAGACCTGAGTAGTAGGGCACCTGTCAATGGCTACAGCCCGAGTGACACTATTGGAACTGGATTTACACAGGGTACTTCTGTTTGTTCACTTTTTAGATTCTCGTGCCTAAGTTTGCTTTGTCCCCGAGGGCTGGTTTCTGATCGTTTCTTGTTGTCCTTGTTCTCTTGAAATGTTTCAGGCTGGCATCAGTTTGCTTTTATGAACTGTTTGGCTGCTTACCGTAGTTAGACTTGCTTAGATGTTGACTCAGGAGACATCACAGAATGATTTGGATTGGAAAGAAGCTCAAAAATCCTCTTGTTCCAACCGTCTGCCATGGGCAGGGACACCTTACACTAGACCAAGTTGCTCCAAGCCCCATCCAACCTGGCCTTGAGCACTTCCAGGGATGGGGCAGCCACAGCTTCCCTGGGCACCTTGTGCCAGGGCCTCACCACCCTCACAGGGAAGAATTTCTTCCTAATATTTTAGCATGCAGGTAGCTTCCTTGCCTTGCCTTTATTTGGATATTGTGGGAGTCTTTTAGTATTTTCAGAACAGTATTTTTCTGCCTCAATTTAAGTTAGTGCTTCATGCTGGATCATTTTTTTCATTTAATTTGTTGGAAGCAATTATGTGTTTGATTATCTACGTTATTGAGGCAGTCCCAAATAACTGGATCTGCAATGAAACCATTAGTCTGAGGTGTTCCAAAGTATTGGCAGATCCTTTTTGATGTCATCTCTATGAAATACCGTTAATGACTTTCAGCACTCAGTGGAACACATGGCATTGGAATGTAGCAATGAATTTATCTGCTTGTTGAAGAGCAACTGGATAATGCACTTCTGATTTATTGACCTGGGATCTGTTGCTACTGTCAGTGTTTGAAGGGGAGGGACAGAGATTGGACCACTGTAAGTCACTTGACGGAACATTCTTCATCATCAGAGTTTTTTGTGCTCAGTAGCCTACTGAAACTGGAGGGAAATAGAGGGGAGAAAAAAAAAGGAAAGTGGCCTGCAGCAGTAAGATTTGACTGCTGCATAATGTGCATATTTCCATGTATCTCTAAATTGTAGCAGTTGCCCTGATACTGATGGTAGTGTGACAGTCTATCCTAGAAGGAATTTTTCAGAAGAATCTGTATGTTATTACATTTGCTGGGTCAAAACAGTAGAGGCAGGTGGGAGGTTAAGCTCGTACAGCTATTCCTGCACTTAGCAGAGCATATTTTTTTTAGTTAGGCAGAGTCACTACATCATTCTCTCAAATCCATGGTTCTCCTAGCCAGCGCTTGTCAGATGTGCTCAGTGTTTGGAGGCCCACACAGAGTACAGGACACAATCTGTTTTCAGGATTCAGTCCCTTCAGGGCCCCTTGGCTTCTGTCCCCCTCATTCGTGCCATGAGCTATTCCAGTTCCATGTGATTTTACATGAACTCACTTTCAGACAACACAGGGATTTGCTTCTGGGAAAATAATAAAGGAGTTTATCTGGTTAAGGTTTTGAAGCTGGGCAGAATCTGGCAGATCATGGATTTCTGCTAATGGGCTTTTTCTTGCGTGGGGGTACCACTCTCATTCTTGACTTTGTATGGTAAAAAGCTATTGGGGATGAGAAAGGTTTCATGTCAAAATTAATGAAAACAAAGTTTGGAGTGAATTAATTTGGGGTTGGAATTAAAATTTCATAAAGGCATGGCAGGCACCCAAGACAAGCTGAGAACAGATTAGGGAGAAAAACCCTTTAAATATAAACAGAGAGAAGCACTCCAAGGACCATATTATTGCTGTGAAGTCAAAACAAAAATTTTAGTGTTCATAGTAGCAAGGATAAGCTTGCTTCAGTTGTAGTTAAAGACTGGCTCTTGTGTTCACTTCCAGCCCACAGGAGGGAATGAAAGGATTGCCATTGATTCCTGTGGGCTTGACAGGCCCTCGCTTGGACCTAGTGCTTGTTCTGTCACGGAATGCTTCATCTGAGCTCTCTCTGTGCTGCCAAGGCAGTGCACTGAGGCTGGGGCAGCTTCTCTGCATCGCGGGGTCTTTGGGGAGGGTGCAGGAGCAAGTGGAGCTGATGCTCTATTTTCTGATGACAGGCACTACAGAAATAGGAAGCAAAGTGCATTCTGTGATTTGCGTGCTGATATTTTCTGAAAGAATTTTCACTCATGACAGGCTGCTTCTCTTGTAGTGTTTTATGAAGTGCCTTTGAAGGTGAGTGAAGCTAACACAAGGAATGTAGGTTTTTTTGATCGTTGAGTTTTAGAGGCTGATTTAGAAGGATAAATAGCAGAGGTTCTCACTACTCTTGCTTTCTCTTGACAGACTGTTCTGCATCTTTTAAATGTCTAAGTGGCAGTTAAGTCTTGTAAGTTAACTGATTGTTATAATAGTCTTGCAAGATTACGCTTGATTTTTAATTGGTGTATATTTTAAATGCTATGGGTCAGCCCTGGTGATAAGCCCTGTGTCCTTAAGAAGTTACTAATCTGGGCAGCAGTGCTTCTGGCTGCTGGTTTTGAGGTAGACTGACGTCCTGAGAGGTTGGGGAGGCATATTTGCCTGATCACTCATAATTAGCAGTGGTTTTTGGGAATCTGGGAATGTTCCCCCATCCTGGGTGGTGTGGGGGTTGTCTGGGAGCTGGCTGGGGCTGCCACCTGCTAAAAGAGGCTGCTGTGAGCACAGCTGGCTGCCAGCCCCCCACCCTGCTGCCAGCACACACTTTGCAAGCCAGAGCGTATTAAAAAGCCCCAAGTCAAACCTGTTTATAGCTTTCTTATTAGTTTATTACTATATATGATTAATTTACGTTATTCGTATTAGGTAATTAGTATATATTAAAATACATATAAGTATATATAACAGTATCAAGGAGGATCAGTGTGGCTATAAACCATATTTCCTTCTTTCTAGGAATGACATTCTAACATTCCTGGTCCCAATGCAATATTTTTTGTACATTTGTTTTGTTAAGAAGTGACACATACAGCTCTGTCAGCCTGCTTGCACTTGTTTACTGCAGTTTATGATTTTATTTTTTTCATGCTTTTTTATACTCGGTAACTTTTTTCTGTCAATCACTAGGGAAGGAACACGTGCGCCGGAACCGGCAGAGTCGGACATTCATGGTGGAAAATGTCATAGGAGAGATCTGGTCCGAGCTGGAGGAAGGTACTGTCCTTTCTTGAACAAACTTTGCTCTCACTGGTTTTGTATTGCAGGCAGATATTGTGTTTCCCACAAAAGTGCTGTGCACTGCATTGTTCTCACAGTGGTTATAAAGGAGAAAAGGAAAAAACCACGAGTTCATTAATTAGAAATGCTGAACTGTAATTCTGTATGCTCTAGCAAAATATGATTTGTTAAAGAGGTGGTGGACAGCCATGGAGCCAGAATATTTTCCTCAGGACAGCCTTTGTAAATGTGGTATAATATTTGGTAGCCCACTAGCAGGATGAGCAGTCCCACTTTTCAGCTCTGTTACATCAATAGCTTTTGACATCTGACTTTGCTATTTGTTATCAATCATTGTGTTGTAATTGCTAACAAAGGTCAAGTCTTCAGCACAGCCATTCCTGGCTGTGTGTAGGCCATTATCTCCCTTGGTGCCTCGGGAGCTCTCATTGCAATGAGCTGGTATGCTCACAGTGGTGTAAATGCTCCTGGCCTCTCCCACTGGCATTCCAGGTGATCGGTACATCGTGGTTGACAGCGGAGGAGGCACGGTGGATATGACTGTCCATCAGATCAGGCTCCCTGAGGGACATCTGAAGGAGCTCTACAAAGCAACAGGTAGTGTCACTTCCACTGCTTGCTTTATGTAATTAGATTGGATATTGTGTATTTGTGTAATGTTTTGGCTTGTCAGTGAAGGAAATGTATGTCTTTACTGCATTTTACTGGCAGTTCTTCCTGAAATGAGACCAGCACTCAAAATGAGTATAACCCAGCTGCTGGTTGGCTGAATCACTCATTTATAGTGGTAGTGTTACAGTGGCTATGATGATACAGGAGTAACAGTGAGGCAAAGGTAAGATCATGTTGTGTATCAGACCAGCTGTTACCTTTAGGAAAGAACCTCTTTTTGTGGGCATTCTCCCATGACAGCCCTGAGAGTGTTGTTCTGATGTGTATGGGGTCAACTTGAAATGTCATAAGAATATTAAAGAACATCCAGAATATTAAAGCTGTGTTTTGTCTGTGCTACAGGTGGGCCATACGGTTCTCTAGGTGTGGACTACGAGTTTGAAAAACTCCTGTGTAAAATATTTGGGGAAGATTTCATTGAGCAGTTTAAAATCAAGCGTCCTGCAGCCTGGGTGGATCTGATGATCGCGTTTGAGTCCCGCAAGCGGGCGGCAGCTCCCGACAGGACCAACCCCCTAAACATCACCCTGCCTTTCTCCTTCATTGACTACTACAAGAAGTTCCGAGGTCACAGCGTGGAGCATGCCTTGAGGAAAAGCAAGTGAGTAAACAATTGAAACCCCGTGGATGCAAAATTAACTACTGGTAGCAAAGACAAATAATTAAAATTAAAATTACGTTAGGACTGAAAGGTAATAGTGTAAAAGTGTAATGCAAGAATGAGAAAATGGGATTGCCTCTAGTGCAGTTTCCAGAATTAAAAGTTCTGACTGATCTCCTTAAAAGCTTTTCTGTACAAGACTTGCACTTTTCAGGTATTGCTTTCTAAGACTTCTGTTACGCTGCCACTGCATCACATTCTTTGACTGTATATTGTGAGTCCCTTGCCTGTTAATTAGGAATGTCAGATCAAACACAGAATTTGTTGCCTAGAACCTTAAGTTTTAGTGGCCTGGATCCTGGAAAAAATCCAAGATTGTGAGATGTGTAAATATGTTTATGGCTTGAGGGAAGTTATTAACAGTATCAGATCACTGGAGAAAACATACACTACTGCATAAAGCTCTGCAAGGGGAAAGCATTCAGCTTTTGAAGTGATGGCAGGCTTTTGCTTCTTCTCGTATTTTACAATTTTGATAATTTGCCTGATAGGCAGGGAGACATAATGCCCTCCAGAGATTTTAATTCATGATTTTCGGTATCAAGGAGTCACCCAAAATGACAAGATCATGGGCTGCTGTAGAAAAGGAAGTGAAAAGAAAGTAGAAATGGGCATTTTGCGTCTTTTGAAGTTACATACTACAGAAAACCTGGAGTTTAATGGTGTAAAAGAGAATGGACAAGAGAACCTGTGAATCTGGGACAGGAGGCTTGAGACCCGAGTGGGGAAGATTTGATATTTAGTACCTGTACCTTCATTTTTTGAACTAGCCAGTGTTGAATGTAGTATGCAGGCTGAAACTCCTGCATCTCTTTCAGAAGTTATTGGTAAATGCACTATAAGCTTAAATGACTTGGAATCCAGCTAAAAGTTGCTTTCTAGATGAGACTGAGGTTCTGAAATCACTAAAAATTGCTGCAAATACTCCCCCTCACAAGGCCATCTCCTTTTTATTAGTAGTCTTAATGGTGAATCTTAGAGGAAATGCTAAATGCTCCCTTCAGATGAAATGAAATGAAATGAATTGGATAACAGGATAGAAGGAGTGTAAAGGTCAACATACAAGGTGCATGAATGAAAGGGAGTTTACTGAGCTCTACAGATGTGTATCAGTGATAGGATAGCATAATGCCTGTATTCACTTAATAAATGTTATGTCTCATTAAAAATGCTGTTCTCTCTTCTGCCTCGTGAGGCTTCCCATCTTGCTTGTTTTCCTTGTGTGTTTCCAGTGGCTTTGGCCTGCTACTGCTATAATCTAAATGTTGCCCTTCTGGGGATGAATCAGTGCTGTTTCAGATGAGCGAGCACTGCATTGACTGCCAGCTGTTTCAGAGAGCAGTTGAGCATTGCTAATGCTGCAGAAGGCAATCAGGCAAAGAAAACAACAATTAGACAAGCAAAAATAATAATTCTCCCTTGGAGTTTTATGTAACTGCAGTTGGTATGGGACTAGGGTGAGCTGGGGCACTTTCTTCAAAGGAAAATGCACGCAGATTCTGTAAACTCATTAATTCATTTATTTAATATGTCTGGTGGTTGTTTTGCAGCTCAGCTGCAATGCTGTAATATTCTTTCTCACTGTTCTTGTGCAGTGTGGACTTTGTGAAGTGGTCCTCCCAGGGAATGCTGAGGATGAGCCCAGATGCAATGAACGCTCTTTTCAAACCTACGATTGACCAGATCGTTCAGCACCTGAGTACGTATCTGTGTGTGATTCCATTTCTGGCTGAGCTAAAAATGAAGCTTTGCTCACCCAGTTCAACCCAGTAACAACCCTCCTGGTATCCACCAGTTGTGGACAAGGAATTTAGTTCTGGGACCTGCAGCTCTTTACAAATCAGCTAGATAAATAATAAAAGTAAAGGATGTGTCCTGAGCACATACTCCTATTTAGCTCTAGTACTGGTTACTGAGTGTGATCCAGTCCTGTTCCTGCCTAAGCTTCCATTACTCTGTGCTTCCAGGGCTGCAAGCATTCAGAAGGCTGACATGCACTGAGAAACCCAGATCCTGCCTTTCTTTTTTTCTCTTTCAGGCAACAACTAAATAATGCCAGAGGTGTAATTCATTTCTGATTATTTCTGGTGTTAAGACCTCTGGTTCATTCCTCTCCACTGGAAGGTCACATTTGTTCATGACCGTCCAAGTCACTGATATCTCTAAAACACAAATAGTAAATGATGCATCATGGTAAAAGTACTTCCAGGCATGGCTGAAACAGCAATGAATTTATTTGTCCAGTAATGGAAAGTGACATGTGCTTATTAGGAAAGTTACTATTTAGGCCTTTCTGGTGGAAGATGAAATTTGTATTAAGTAGAGTATAATGCATGTGATGAGAAAAGTGTTGCTTTGTACACATTACAAAGCACTATTTGGAATGGAATATCCAGCTTTGCTCATCACACGTGAGGGATTATTAGCTAAATTTCAGAACTTAATAAGACAACAAGTATAGAGCAGCTTCTATGTGAGCAGGGAGGGAGACACCCAGGACTGCAACAGTTGTGGCAGGTAACTCAGTTGTTTGAACTACAAGTGAGCCTACAACTGAACTGCATGATTTTCTTGAAAGTAGGAGATGTGGGCTTGAGCTAAGAAGGAACATCTGTAAAAGTGTGAAGAGGCGTTATTTTGCAGATGGTATTTGTTGTGGTTAAGATGTTGGGGTCAGAAATAATAAATGAATTTGAAATGGGGTGATTTATCTGGAATGCAATAAAGGGTCTGTTTTAAATGCCACTTCAGAAATGTTGTATGCTTTGAGGTAAGTGAATTCACAGTGAAATGTGGTAGAGACTACAGACATGGGACTGGTGCATGCTGAGGGTTGCAGTGTGGGCAGAGATGAGGCAGTTCCAGATCATGTGCATGGAACACTCAGTGCACTCAGACATTGGGATTTTCACTTACTCTGCCTCATCACAGTGGATTTTTCCTTATTGAATGGTCTCTGTTTCTGTTCAGGTGAAGTGTTTGATAAGCCAGAGGTGACCAATGTGAAGTTTCTGTTCCTGGTGGGCGGCTTTGCTGAATCCCCTCTGCTCCAACAAGCCGTCCAGAGCGCTTTTGGCTCGAGGTGCCGGGTCATCATTCCCCAGGATGTGGGTCTGACCATCCTCAAAGGAGCTGTTCTCTTTGGCCTCGACCCTGCTGTCATCAAGGTGCGGCGCTCCCCTCTCACCTACGGCGTCGGGGTGCTCAACCGCTTCGTGGAGGGGAAGCATCCCCCGGAGAAGCTCCTCATCAAAGACGGCACGCGCTGGTGCACTGATGTCTTTGACAAATTTATCTCAGCCGACCAGTCTGTAGCCCTGGGCGAGACTGTGACACGCAGTTACACACCTGCCAAGCCTTCTCAGTTAGTAATAGTGATCAATATCTACAGCTCGGAGCAAGACAACGTCAGCTTCATCACCGAGCCTGGCGTGAAGAAGTGCGGCACCCTGCGCTTGGATCTCACGGGAACTGACGCTTCCGTGCCCAACCGGCGCGAGATCAAAACGCTGATGCAGTTTGGGGACACTGAAATCAAAGCCATGGCTGTTGATGTTGCGACCTCTAAAAGTGTCAAAGTTGGTATTGATTTCTTGAATTACTAACAGCCGTTTCCCCCACCACAGCCTGTTTGTGAGACTGATCTTCCACTGTTCCATTTTTTGACTTTTGTCTGTCATGTCATCACCGTGAATTTCAGCAGGCTATATGAGAACAGCTAGGAAGGTGGGGTGTGTCGTGTTTGTGCCCTTTGGTGATCGAAGGCTGGATTTTGAAAGACCCTTAAAAAGTTTCGGGAGCAAAAGTTCCAGAGGTAGTAAAAGTTATCAAGTTACTCAAGCATGCTTAAAGATCTACCTTTATTAAGTAAACACTGATTATTGTTGGGTCCTGAAGGTTAGTTACAAATATACTGAGTTGTAATCTCTTTGCCTTCTTCTTCTTCTTCCTCCTCTTCCTCCTGAGAAAAACTCACTAACCCACGTGGCTGTTGTAGGCGGTGTATCTGTGTGGGATATCTGTTTAAACAGCACCATCCTCTGGCAATGGGAACAAATTAGTAGTTTATAGTATTCTTTTGATTTTGTCCAGTGCTTTCAGAATTTAAAGTGCTGAAAATCAATGACTCAAAGAAATAGGAACTAAATTACTTAAATTCTGAGTAAAGAAAATCCCCAGAAATCCTTAAAATTATATTTAGGAAATATGTATGTGTTTTGGGAGCCTAATATTGATTGCTTCAGTTTGAAAGCAGGGCCTTTGTTGTCAAAGCTCTGAGAACAAGCTGTCAGATTAATTAGCTAGCATTACCTTCATTATACTTCGGAAAATAATATTAAGAACAAACCCATTTCTCTTTTGGGTCTTCTAAACTTACTTTTATTAGTCTCCATCTGAAACTGTAGAATCACAGACTAGTTGAGCTTGAAGGGGGACATCCATTGACTATCTGATAAAACCTCTCAGTTCTAAGCAGTATCAATCAGTACAAGTTGCTTTTTCTAATTTTTATTATCTAAAAAATGAAGATCCCTGAACTCCAGGCGACTTATTTGACAGCCCTCACTGCAAAAGTTCTTTTCTTACCTTTAAAAGGAATTTCTTGTGTTTAAATGTATGCGTGTTGGTTCTTTCTTGCTCCTTCACTAGATACCTCTGAGAAGTCTGGCTACATCCTCTTTCCTGTCTGCTCTCAGGCACTTGTACACATTCCTAGCATCCCCTGAGCCTCCTTGAGCCCAGTAGTCCCAGCTCTCTCAGCCTCTCCTCACGTGAAAGACCCCCCAGTCCCTTCATGACCCTTTGCTGGTCTCAGTGCCCTGTGTCCGTGTCTCTCTTGTCCTGGGAAACACAGAACTGGACCTGGCACTCCAGGCATGGTCTCACCAGGGCTGAATCAGGGGAATAATCACTTTCCTAGACCTGCTTGACAGTGCTGTTCCCAGTGCAGCCCAGGAGGCTGCTGGCATTCCTTATTGGAAGGGCACATTGCTGGCTCACGCTCAGCCTTGTGTCTGCCCTGACGCCAAGGTGTTGTTCTGCTGCCAAGCTGCTTCCCAGGCAGTTGGTGCACAGCTTCTGCTGGTGCTTGGGGTTACTCCTGCCCTGGTTCAGGACTTTGCACTTGCCTTTGCTGAACTTTGTGAGGTTCCTGTCTGCACATTTCTCCAGCCTGTCAATGTCCCTCTGACCCATCTGCTTTATCAAGCCCTTCCCCAAGTGATTGTATTTCTTTTTTTGTTCATTCCTGTGTCAGGATTTGGAAGCACAGCTAGATGACTGCTGTCCACAAACATTTAATTCAGAAGAGACAAAACATTCAGATCAAAAGTACCATAATATATTTTTTGTAGCAAACATTTTAATTGAGTAAAATATATTGCCGGGTTGAGTTGAATGGCCAATGGAGTGGAAGGCAGAAGCCAATAGAATGAAACTACAAATTGCATTAAATAAAGCATTCCTTAACCTGGCAGTGAGCACAGAGCTCTTGACACAGAGGAAATGCAATGATGGCCGTGGTAGCATCTTGTTTTCCAAAACACCAACTTTCTTGAGCATGCTCACCTGGAAAATTTCTTTTGGAACTAGAATAGGTTTTTTTTTGCAAAATGCTACAGGAGGAGAACTTCTGAAACCTATATTCTGTATCTGCCATGAACTGACAACTTCAGATTCAAATCCTAATCCTACTCCAAATTAGCAGACTGGTACCAACCTGTAGAATCACCCTAAAATGCTGCCACTATTCAGAGTATTTATACAGAGCTGCCTGATTACCTGCTGGAATTCATTACATTTTCAAAACTTTGCAATGTTAATTATTAATCTAAACCTTCCTTTTTAAAAAGCTGAGCATGAGTTAAGTCCATTACTGACACTTTTGGGAGATTAAAGCTTTATCAGTTACTTCATAAATTTATGTTCCAATCCTGCACTTAAACTTTCTGTGTTTATCCTGGAGTTTTGCCACAGTAGAGAGCTGCAGAACTGATCCACTGCATTTTGTCATTGAGTTTTCTGTGTCTCCTGCAGAATTCCCTGGTTGAATGGGAAATGTGTTCTGCATTCAGCTTTAAAATAAATAAATAAATAAAGGACTATGGAGAATGCTAGTCACAGTATCCTGCTGGATACTTTCTATAATTACAAAGTGTGCTTGCTAGCAGTCGATTTCCTGCTGCCTGCTAAATGCTTTAAAAGCTAAATACTGGGATTTTTTTGTGTGTGTTGCTTTCCATGGTTTACAAACAAGAGAAACTTTAAGATGAGTTATGAACAATATAATTTTATGTATATACAATATTTAAATATTGTACAGACTCTTTCTTTCTACAGTGCTATTTTCTTGTATAAAAATGCACTTTGCCTCTGTTGATTTCATTCAGCTGTTAATTTAAAATAACACAGTTTCTCAATCAGCTTCTGTAATTATAGGCTTTTAAAGATGTTAAGATACGAAATCAGAGAAAGGCCGATCTTATAATAATAGGAAAGAAATGTTGGTGTGTCAGAGAATACAACATTCTTCCTGCAATGCAAGTCATACCAGCTAAGCACATCACACAAATGCAATAGTCTGTTGCTGGGGTTTTCATTTCTTTGTTTCAGATGGTGACCATTCCATCCCCAGCAGTTCTTCATAATAATGGATGAATCCTCCTGTAAAACCAAAAATCAGATTGTAAAATCTGAGTATACAGCTTCTTCACTAGGTTTTGGGTTTTTAATAAAGATCTTCTCTAGTTTAAAAAACAACAACAACAAATGAAAAACTACCTTCCAAAGCCAGGCAACACTCTTGTATTGTAGCTGCAGGTAAGATCCAGTCTCTGTGTACCACATCCACCTACCAAAAAACAAAGTTCTTACAGAAAAATAAGCTTTGCTGTCTTTGCATGCTATGTTAAGCTGAATCTGTCCAGTTCTGCACAGATTTGTTTTCAGTGGCCTTAACACAGGATTTGATCTAATAAATGGCTGCCACCCCCTGTCTCCCCTGTGAAGAGGAGGTGACCTGCAAGATCAGGTGGCCCATGATTTTTGTGCTGTTTCCAGCCTGTCTGCAGGGAAAGCTACAGGTGGTTTCTGCAGCTCTTCTGAAGCACAGTTCCCTGCACAGCAGCAATTCTCTGCCCTCTCTGATTCACCTTTTGTAAGATCCCGTCTGGATCCAAGCAGAGGCTTGTTGCCGAAATCCCTGTAACTGTAAAACGGGGTTTACATGTTTTTGCACTTCCTCCTTCAGTCTGATGAGAACACTTATCAAGCTTATCTTTGCAGAGCACTGAACTACTGAACAAACTCCCAGCTGTCCTTGTTGCCCTCTTTCAGAATGGAAAATTAGCTTGTCTCTCTGAGGAATTAGAATTGTTAAGTAGGATATTATGCTGTGGACTGTAGACTATACCCAATTAAAAAACTTTACATTGTAAGAGGCATGTGGATGCCCATTTTGATAAAGGATATTAGGCTGTAAAATTAATATGAAATTTACTAGGAAATGAGGCATTCTTAGAACTGTAGTTGTGATACTTTTGCAGGAGATTCCCTGCAGAGAATTTTTTTGGTAGGGGTTTCAGATGACATTGTGCAACTTAATGTTGAAAAGACAACAGGGCCTGCTCTCCATAGGGAAAGCAGAAGGTCTTGGCAGGAGTTTTGCTCTAAGCAGCAACTTGCAAGTTTGGGTCCAAGTTACTGAACTCTAGGCTGAAGTTTAGCAGCTAATTGTGATGGAATGATTAATTGTGCTAGAATATGATAAATGTGCAGTGATGGTTAGGACAGTTTGCATTGGTATGAGCATACCAATATTTATATACAGGAGTTTTAATGCATTATTATGAGAAGGCTAATTATATATTGCAGAGATTTAATAGCCAAGATAAGCTGCATATTTATGATATGAAGTGGCTTAAGCGGATGAATAATATAAAAGTTGTTGGGCATAATGTCACAGTACTCACCTGCTTGAAATAGTCTTAAACTATATTATAAAACCAACCATTGTGGTCTTGTTCACCTCTGTGCAAGATAAATTCTGATTTCACTGATACTTGGAGCTGTTCACAATTTGTCTGGATTGTATCTTGAGTGTTCTTGTGTCTTCAATCATGTCAAATAAAATACTTTAAAACTTATTTCTCTTTTTCGGTGCTGCTGTTCTTATGAAAACGGCTCTAAAAAGAAACCTGGTTTTTTATGAAAGTGAGACAGGCCAAGTGGTTATGCTTGAATTTGGGTGCTTCTTCATGTGTGTAACTGAGCAGAAGTGACGCCAACCATCTGTACTGCTTTAGTTCACTTGTGTCCTCCGAGTGTGCCCAAGGTGGAACTTCACTGCTGCTCATGACTCAGCTTCAGCTGAGTTTTGTTGGGGTTTTGTTGGGGTTCAGACAGAAAGGCTTTCGACAATACCAAAAGCAGATCAGGTATTTTTTGCAGTGATGCTCTCAGAGAGCCAGGAAATCAAATAGAAATTTTGATAGAACTGTAATCTCTTAGATCTTGTATTATTAAAAGCTGTTTTATTGTTAAAAATGCATTATCACGCCAATAAGCTGGCCAATAACCAGGTATACTAGAATGACAGTGTGCCTCTTTATAGATCTAGGGATGTTTAGTAAGGCCCACCTGCACTGAAAAAACCCTTGGATAACAGTTTGTGCAGCATTACATTTTTTCTGCTAGCAGCTGTAGGCCATGTCCCTCTGAAATTCAGCAGTGTTGGCACAAGCTCTGGAGGTGATTCAGTGGCACAGGTGACCTTGGTCCACGATGCTGCAAAGATGCAAAGACTGAACTGAGATACTTTAGCAGCCACTACACCCAACTTCCACCTATTTGCTGCAATGAAGGTGTTTTACAAGTGCTTTATGACTATAATTATAAACACCATCCTAATAGGCTAGGTACTGTATTTAACTTGTAATGAACTTGATTTCAGCTAAACATTCAATTAATGTTACTAGTACAATGGGAAATATAATTACAGTCTTCAGAGACACATTAAGAACCAAATTTTGCTTTCAGTGTTCTACCACATTGCTGAAGATTCCAGTGGAGTTTCATGTGTGTGCATTGAGAATTTGGTCCTTACACTGGACTTCTCTAAATCTTAAGGCTTTCTCATAGGAGTGTTTTTATATTTAAAGCTACAGCCCCATCTTGATAGAAGGGATTTCGTATAAGTTGTTGGTTCTACAAAATCACGTAAGCCCTTACTGAAATTTGCAGATTTTGTATTCATGTGGATAGCTATGGAATAAAACAACTTGTAAAAGGGCCTCCCTGGCAGCAGTGTCCAGCTCTCTGTCTCAGGGACAATGGATTCAGTGCTCCTTTACTCAGTGCAAGAACTGCTTGGTTTTCAAGAGATGCAGCCTGGATAAATTAGTGAGAAATGCAGATGCTTTGTGTGGCTGAGATACAGGCCTGTTACTCACTTGTATTTAATTATTTTAGGAATAAACTCTGTTTTATTAATTCTCATTCATGCCTTGCTAGTTGTGTTCTAACACATGAAAACATTTTTGTGGTGCAACCAATGCAGAGTCACAATAAGGTGGTGTGCTTTTTTCCTTCAAGTTAGAGACTTGAATGTGGGTATTCAAAAAAAGGAAGGAGTTTCCACCACAGCCTGTGCAGTTCCACAGAGGCGAAGATCAATTTCTTACAGCAAAAACTGTCTTGTGCCATCCTTATGCCATTTATTGAGTCAGTTAACTGCAGACATTTTTCTGTAAAGCAAGAAATTCTGTATTGTCTTCAGTTAACATACAGCTGATTAGGTGCTGGTTATGATTTTGAAGTAGTACCTATTTTCTCATTTTTCAGGGATTGTAATAATAGGCAAAAGTTTACTAGATGCTATATCCCAGGGGCTCTGGCTTTGTGCCCAGAGCAGAAGTTACTGAATGGTAACTTGGTGAACATGGTGTTCATTACAATATGATGGCAAAAATTATGAACTTGGTAGATTGCAGCCTCTGTGATGCTTCTGTCAATGTCCACAGGTGAGCTGACACAGGCATGGAGAAATGAAAAATAAATCAAAACTTGCTCTGGGAATATTGTGTGCTGCAGCAGAGCCAAGACATCATAGGAGGATGGTACCAGACTGAGTGTAAGGAGACAAAGGAATTGGCTGGAGAGATGTGTAACCAGGACCTGATGTGCACAACAGAGGTGCTGGAGTGCTGCTGCAGCAGTTACAAGGTCAGGGATGGTTTCAGAGCAGAGTGGTGAGATAGAGCTGTGACTGCCAGGGTTTGTTAAACCACAGTAATCTAAGGAGTTAGAAAGGTGACTCTCCCTTTCCTAAGGGCAACAAGGAGTATTTCCTTCCCTTTGAGGAATAATCTCTGCACCTCTAGTAGGAACTTCCGTCTGCCATCAGCTGATAAGAGCAGACACCAGGCTGAGCACATCCCCTTCCTTTGTAGTCCAAGGAGCAGCCTCGGTGCTGCCCTGGTCCTTCTCACACACCAACAGCCTGCAGGCTGTGCACGTGGTATCACACACACAGAAAGCACTGCAGGTAATGGATTGCTCAGAAAATTTATTTTCCATCTAGTGACAGTCATAATGGATGTGTTTTCTCAACCTGTGTCCCCCCACCAACACTTTGCCTAGATGACTCCTCGAAATGAGTGGAGTTGAAGGAAGTTCACTGTGAGCAGAGCAGAATCCAGCAGAAAAGGTGCTGGTTCTGCATGATGTATGCAGGAGTTGTATCTAAATGTGGGTTTTTTCCACAAACAACATTCCAGAATCCTTCTCCAGATGATTTCCCCCCTATGTTCTTTGTGTTGGCAGGGTCTGGGTAGCAGAACTGTCTGCAGGGTGTTGTGAACACACAGCCTTGCCCATGAAAAATTCCTCACACAGTGGGCAGGAGAATAGATTTGTCTACTCAGGAAACAAGGCCAAGGTTTCAGCCTGATAATTGTGTAAGGCAGCTGAAGAATCAGGTAACATCACTGAGGATGTTCCAAAGCACATTTAAATTAATATTGTAGTTCTTTTGTTTTGTCTTATGGGTGAAACACATGTGATTGAAGATCAAAAAGTACCACACACTTATCAAGGATGTTACAGGACTGAGGGGATGTTGACAAACTACACTGATCATATCTAACTGAAGCAATTTTGATTTCTCCCCTTCGGAGTCAAGTAGCATATAATAATTCAGGTTTTTTCTCTTCTCTGTTCAGGTCATCCAGTATTTTGGCTGACTGCAACTGCAGCTCTGTCAGAGCATCACAGGAGATTCATATAGCTGGAAAGGATTTCAGGCATCAATCATGTGTCACCTTCTGCCACAAAACAATATTAGTTCTGCCTAAACTACTCCCAATTTTTGTTTAATCTGCTTTTAAACCTTCTAATGCTGAAATGGTGTCACCTGCTTGGGCATTTTGTTTGTTTCACTGTCCTCATCTGTCTGAAGTCTTACATAATGTCAGCTTTGACTCTCTGGTTGTCTTACCCCTAGAGAACATGGGAACAATTTGTCTCATTCCTGCCCTGACAGCTTTTGACATATCTGAAGACCAGTTTCATGCATGCCCTAAATCTAATTATTTAATTAAATCCCAGGTCCTTCAATCATGTTTTATAGACCTGTGATGTTTTTTATGGCTCTGTTGGAAGCTTTGAGGATTAGGCAGTGGATGCTGGTTTCTGGCAGATAAGTATCTTGTTGCTGGGAGGAGATTTGGAAACTGATGCTGAAGTTGTTCTGGGTGAACACACGTGAAGGACTCGTGTTGGGAGCATCCCTCTCCAGAACAGCCCTGGTGAAGCATCGACAAACAATGAAATAGGATGTGGGTATTTGAGGCACGTTGTGGTTTTGTCTTTTGCAAACATTGATTAAAGGCCTTCCTTCTGGTGTTTAAGCTGAAAGGTATGTGTTTAAACTTTAGGAGCTTGTGACAGGAGTTAATGTTACGTTGGCTGGGTGTGTTTTGGATAAATGGCACTTATGAGGTAACCACAAATCATGTTTATGAAGCAGACTGTGAGTTTTCCACTCATTTTGCTTTTGGAATTTGCATGATTAAAATATTTTCCTTGAACTCCTGTACTGTGGAAGTTCTGGTAAACTGCTTGTACTTTGCAGGCCTGAAGTGTGTTGAGCTTTTCAGCTGCATGAAAAGTGCTGCAATGAAAAACTTCAAAGATGTTGAGAAATCTCTGACTTCATGAAAGACTTGAGGGGGAGGTTTTGGCAGGGTACATTGAGCTTTTTACTCTGAATTTAAAATGCAGGGAAATACTCCAACCACAGAAAATCAGGTTCCACTCTGAGTTAAAGATTAATTTAATCTGATATTTACCCCTAGTTTTGACTAAGTGTCAGCACCTCTGGGTGTTTAAGTCTCCCTAACACACCCCTGTATTAAATCTCTGGCTTTTCTCTGTGGCTGCTATGGGACATCCTGACCTTTGGAAAACAAAGATCTAAATGAAGAGTGTTGGAAGACTGTGCTTTAGACTCAGTTCTTTAATAGCTATTTTACTCAAATTGATGGCTGTGGAAGAACCATATGATCTCTTGGGAGATTCCCAATGCTCCACCACCTAAAACTATGACTGGTGTGATGCCACCAGTGAATGACAAACCTTGTGCATCACCATTTTCTCTCTGTTAACCAGTGGAGAAAGCAGAGCTGCTGTAATAAGGAAAACAGCTCACTGTAGTGCAAACTCTGCACACAGGATTTGTTTCATCTGCTCTATTCTACTCCTCCAAAGCTGAAATTAAGTATTTTTTACAGTCTCCATCCCCAAAATACCTCACATGAACAAAGAAGATTATGGGACTGGTATGAGCAAATTGGTGTACCCAGAAAACCCTAAAAGATCTGCCCTGTAGATGAGCAGTCCTGGTTGGGAGCACCACAACAGCTGGACCAGTTTTGGATACAAAAGCAAAGCAAAAGCAACTGGAGAAACTCCTGAAATTTATTGAACCTTCTGGGGGCTTTTTGTGTGTGAAGTTATATTCATGTTCCCAGAGTACTATTAGCATATTCACCTACATTTAAATAATTAATTTCCTTGTTATACGCCAACTCTTAATTTTTTGTTCTTTCAGAATTATTGAAATCTGTGACAAGAGGTAGTGATACGAGGAAATGCTTAGTTTCTGGTTTGTTAATCAATTCCATAATATCTCATTCTTCACAATTGCTTTATTTAATAGCACCAATTTCTGCTTTCAGGTCTTGACTTCCCTGTTAAGCTTTTAAGTTTCAGAATTTTTTTTAATCTTTTAACCTTTATCCCTTTGATTTTTTTTTTCTCAGCCTATAATTTATTATACAGTCTCCTGTCAGAGGAGGAGGTAGACTAGGTGATTTTTACTGTATTGCAAATTATAATTATTATAGTTATTTGCATTAGTAATGGATTCATTCTTATCACTGAAAACAATTCCATTATCTGATCAGACAGTTATCTTCACACTGTCCGTGATCATATACTTTCATTAGGCACCTCTTTCTCTGTGGGTCAAAAGGAGAATTATTCTTTGGTGCAGTCACTCTGCTCTCCACTTTGAACATTTTTCCCTGGTTAAAAAGAAGTTTTTATTGCCTTACAAGGGTCCTATGGAATAAAAATATGCTTCTTTCTGCCACTGCGTTGCCATCCCTTCAGTCCCAGCAAGGGAAGGCACATGAGCAATGTCCCCTCTGTTACAGCCACCGGGAGAGAGTTCTTAACTTAGGTTCTGTGGGAGGGAATGAGAGGCTGATTTTCATGACCCAGCAAAGATATTTTGGCTCCTTTTGGAATTCAAGCAAAGGCTTGAGGATCTACAGTCTATCCTTAATGAAGGGAAGAAGCCTCCTTTGCCAAGCCCTCCCCGTATCCTGTGGGAGGTGGGGATTTGAAGGTGGGTGATAGCAGAGGGAGGGTGCAGAGGGGCAAACACATCCTCTCTGACTCCCCACTGAATTTGCTGTGCCTCTGCAGGGCTGTAAAATGGTCAGATGCACTGATTTCCAAATTGCAAGCAAGGGGGAGATAAAGGCTGGAAAGAGATGTGAGGTCAGGCCACAGAATCCCCCGAGGGACTGAGAGCACCTTGGTGAGAGATGAGGGTGGTGAACCCTTTCACACTTCCCTCCTGATGCTTTTTATCCCCTCCTCAAATGAGAGATGGTTGGTGTTTGGGTAAAGAATTAAAGACAATACAAAGAATTTTGTCAGTCTAAACTGAGAGTTTGTTTAATTTATTTTTGAGCAGCTCCTGTAGTAGTTTCTGTAGTCTGACCTGGGCTGTAGCCAGAAGACAAAATGCTTCTGGCTGGGAGAAGGAAGGGGTGGCTGCAGCTCTTCCGTCACCTCAGGCAGGACATACTCAAGCTTATCCCCTGTTTTGCATCCCATATAATTAAGGTGATGACTGTATCTATTCCTCCTCCATGAAGAACCTCTTCTGAGTGAGAAATGATACCACACTCAGGAGAGGCTTCGCTTTCCAAAGACGATAATCAGGACTCCCAGGGAATCCATCCTCTGAAACTGCACATCCCAAGCTGAGGCACCCAAGCCACCAGAGTAATGTTCATTGCTGTTATTTTTCACGAGGAAGTGAGACTTAGGTTATATAAATTATTTGCTAAATTACAATAATGTGAATGATTATCTGAATAAATGCATTACTGTGGAGGTTTAGATCCCTTTTTTTCCCCTTTCACCTCCCTAATTGGTTAGATGTGAAGCCATTATCTACTTAATACAATTAAAGGTAATATTTTTCGCAGGATAAACATGCAACAATAATTCCATGGGCCAGAGCACAAAGAGGGACTTGAATTCAACTTTTGTCTTTGGGTCTCACAAAATATAGGTCACCAAAGTGATAGCAAGTGCAGTAGCCACCCAACTGTTAGTGTGAAATTGAACACAACATTTAGACTAATTTAAAGAGTACTTTGCTTCTTGTTTCTGTTTGTCTGCATGCACAGTTTAGAAGTAAGTGTCACACAGGGCACTATTAGAACTTTTTCATTTAGAGCTGTGGAGCATCACATCGACCCTCTCCTTGCTTCCTCTGCCCTCTGCTGACCTGTTTTGACCAATTAAGAATAGGGATACATTTTACGTTTATCTTGTCTTGAAATTTTAGAAAAAAAAATGGGTGTCTGAACTTACTATATAACTTCTTTGGCAAAAGATGGTATTTTCTTCAAGCGAATATCTCTTTTGTCAAAGAAACTGCTCCCAGTTTATATCAGCAACAAGATGTTAACAAATTTAACCTTGTTTTTCCACACTTTAATACAACCACACATAGTATATATTTCTGAACTATGAGGGTGGGGCAAAACAGTTTGGGATTTGCACTCCAGTCAAGAAAAACCAGCCTTCAAGGCATAACATCATAAAATTCCTATTTGCAACCTCTGAGGACACATCCCAGGAAGGTATGGAAATAAATAGGCAACCATAACAGTGTCAGCTGGGGCTAGGTGATGAAAGCTCTAATATGGCAAACTAGATTAAAAAAAACCTCGAGAGATTCAGGAAGGAGAATTCATCAATGCCAAATTAAGATGCGCTCAAATATTTCTTGAAAGATAGAACCTCATTATGCTACTGATCTATGGAGCAAAGTAATGACTGTGGACAGCATTGTCTAAAGACAACAATGAGCACTGCTATATCGCAGTAATAATTAGAGTCATGTGAAATCTTCAATTTTTATTTTTATTCTCTAATTCTAAGATGATTTGTAATAAAGGGGAAAAATGCATTGCACATGATAATCTAAAATGTAATGGAAATATGTGGCCCGAGTTGTTCCCATATTTAAAATATTTAAAATTCTTCTTGCAATGCTGCCCACCAACAAAATAATAGTCATTTCTGGCAGGAATTATAAAACCTAAACTACAGCACAAAGCGTTTTTCGCCAAATTACTCACTCTATATCCACAATTACAGCCCATTTTTTTTTTCTTACGCTGATAACAAAAGATACATTTTAAGATCCTCGCTGTGCTACTCTTCCTTTAATAAATAAAGTGAGCTTTTCAAAAGCCGCAAAGCGATGCAGATAAAAATCAAAACATTTCTACATTTAAGGATGCAATCAAAGACTTGCCGTGAATGGTGTGATATTAAAGTTAAAAAAAAAAAAATAATCAATTTGCTGTGTATTTTTGAACATGATTTGTCACAAATAGCATTCCCAATAGATAAGAATGATTATATGGTAAAGAGCGTAATTTATATATCTCAAGCGTTCTGCTTTTGTCACCGCCATCGCTAAGGAATTTGACACGTTTGCAGGAGAACAATATATGTCAACTGAAATATATACCAATTAGCCCTAAATGGGACACTGAAATGAATGATGCATGTGCATGCTATACTTACAAGTAATAACATGTGGTTTAAAGTCGCTCGCGTTTTCAAACAAGAATTCTTTTTATGTTGTCATTTAAAAAATCTAATATTTCAAAAGGTCAGGAATAAATAGCACCATTAGCATTAAGAGCTAGCTAAAGGGAAAGTAATTTGTTGTTCATTTAACATTGCATTTTATGTAATAGCTTTGTAAAGTGTTCGGGAGGGGGGGAGAGATTTTACTCTGCTAAAACAAGATGACGGCAGCTCCAGTTCGTTATTAAAAGGAGATTTTTTATTATGCTATTGTCAACTTTAACGTCTTGATTCTGTTAGGTGTTTGTTAAAATTACATGGGCTGCTGAAGTGGCTATGGCAAAGGATAATGCTGAGAATATCATAACTGTCAAAACAATTGTGTAGGCAAGAATCCGCTTATTCCAAGGTAATGGAACAAAAGACAAAGGAGAAACTCTTCTGTAGTGTTAGGAAGTTAATAACCCTGTTGAGGTTTCCTCAGCAGGAGGCACTGAGATCAGGACACCAAATCCTGGGAGAGACAGACAGGGGAGGCAGAAGGAAGCAGGGGATGCCGAAGGGATGTGGGGTACATAAAAACCCAGAATCAGACGCCAGATCCTGTGTCTATGGCTATGCATAAACCCACAACTATTTATCTACCTGGAGAGGGTTTGTGTGTTCCTCTAAGGACTGGATGAAGTGTGAAAGCCCCTGTTCCTGTGGCTGGATCCTCTTCCTCCTGCCCAACTGCGGCCATGCAGCTGTGGAAAGCCAAGGAAGGCTTTGCAGGAGCAACCCAGAGCTGGACTTAACACAGACTGATGCAAGACAAAGAACTCCAGTCCTTGAATTTATTAGGCCTGACTGTCTTATTCTACCACTATAAGACTGATTGCATTTGGGAAAAACTGGAGACAAAATAAGTGTCAGCTTGGAAGTGGCCTTCTGGACAGCAAAGGCTGGGAAGAAAACACACAAAGAGACCTCTGCTGTGTGCTTGCTGCACTTGCTGCTGCCTGAGGAGCTGCACAGGGAGAGAAGGAATGTAACAGGGGGAATACTAGAGGAATTCAGCAAATTCAACCAGCCTGGTGTCGAATGTTTCCAGAGATGGGGCACCCACCACCTCTCAGGGCAGCCTGTGCCAGTTTTACCACTCCTATGATAAAGAACTTCTTCCACACATCTAATCTAAATCAAATAGTGCCTTTTAATCTGGGAAGGAAGCACAAGTGCAATTTAGAAGGTTTTTAAACATGAAAGCGAGCCTGCATGTCTCTGACTAAAACTGAAATTGCTGGAGGATATTCTCTTCAGTTGTGTTAAAGCAAGGAACAATTTGGCTTTTATATAAAGAACTTATTCCAGACCAGAGCATGCCCACAGGTTGCTAATCTTCAGTGCTGATGGTTCTTTTTCTATTATTTATATCCCCCATCTCCTTCCCATCACCCTGCGAGAGCTGGCAGAATGCACTCAAAACAAAGAACGAAAAAACACTGCTTTTTTTTCTATGCTAGAAAAATAGTGCTCCAACACAAATTAAATTGGTTTCCACCTCCACCACTGCACAGAGAATCTAAAGCCTTGCTGAGGGGTTGATGTCCTTCAGGACAGAGTGTTCTGAGAGAGGAAAGGTCACCTGGAGAGACAGAAAGAGCAGAATGCCCCAGTCTGGGGAACCTCAGGAGAAACTGAGAAAAGGTCTCCACGAGCAATAGGTCTGTGTAGCAGCAGATCCCCAGCGGTTCTGTGAGCTTTTATCAGTGAGAATGAGCTTCCTCTGGCAGCAGAGGAGACACAGCCCCCTTGTCCAGCAGAATGCTGAGGGAGATGAGGCAGGATTGCATGGGGACAGAAATGAATTTGTTTGTTACCTGCCCCCTTTCCTCTTGCTTGAAATTATTTTGAAACAGGCTGAAACAAGGGAATTCTTCAACAGGTTTTGGCGCATTCACTCCTCAAGCTACTCTAGAAATTCTGTCTATAGAAAGGTACCCACAGACTTAACCTCTGCCTCCCAAACCACCAAAAACCCACCCAAAACAATGCAACCACCAGTATTACAGCTGCAGACTCCAGTGTTTTAGGTGTGAGTAGCCTTTATTGGTAGCATGGATTTGGGCATCCGAATGTGCCGTTAGCAAGAAGTCAGAGTCTGCAGAACATCCTCCCTCACGGTCCCAGAACCACAGAAACGGTACCTGAGGATAAAAGAAATGCAAGCACCTTGAGCTGTCAGCAGTTGTTGAAATTTCACAAGTGGATTTATTTTGATGTTAACTCAACCTGATTTGTCATTTGACACAATTGAACAGAACAAACTTTGAGCTTCTAAATTTGAGATATTACTGCTGGGGAAAGCCTTGGTGGACTGTATTCATTCTGCTTCCTTGCCTTCCTTTCTTTAATTTTACAGTTTTGGTTTTTTCCCCAGATTTTGTGCTATCATCTCTATAGACATGGCCACAATACTTGTGCAAAGGCCACAGGTCAGTAGAAGGGCGAGTTCCTTTCTACAGGAATGTCAGCAATGTGCTTTGGTACTAGAAACTACAGCCAGACTTAGGACCTCTGCTTTAAGGTGAGGTTGAAACCATTTCACTTTCCTTGAAACTCTTTCTACCTCCCATCTTGTCTTTCAAGTGATGGAATTTTAACTGTGCCTTTGTAGATAGGTCTAAAATTTACACTGAACCTCCTGTTCTAGATACAAAATCATGATCTGGACAAAATAAAATAACTGATCAAGAAAATGAAGGAATTAATTTCCAGGCAAATTAGTAAAACTGGATCAGTAAATCTTGCTGCTATAATCTGAACATCCAAACCATATTTCATGAAGTCCAGAGAAATCAATTTTAGCCTCTTTCCCTCAGCTTTATATGTATCCTTTCAGTGCAGTCTCCAAGGTAGGTTTATTAATCACCTCATTGGAAGGCAGGTTTATTATCACCATCCTCTTTAGTCAATCATGACCTCAGGGGTCATCAGTATCAATGGAATACTTTGCTGGTTCCAGGTGACAGCAAATCAGACCCACAAATAGTCTGTTTTTGTGGACAGTGGGAGCTTGGCAAGAATGATGCTGACAATCCAAGCCAGCATTAATTTTTGTTATGTAAAGGGTTATACAGAAAGTTTGCTCCTCTAAAACCTGAAAAGATTTTCAGTTTTTCTTGGAGGTTATTTAAGGCAAAGGGCTGAAGTAGTAGTGAATTGAACTATGGATGAACAGTGTCTTGAAAGGAAGGAAAGAAAAGGTTTCCTTGAGAATCTTTTTCTTTTAATGCCTTAAATAGCTTTTCTTGTGAAAAGGCTTCCACTCCACTTACAATTTTGCCACCTCTCTTCTCAAGTAACTTTCAAGATTTTCACAATGGATATACTTACTCTGTTCTATTTTGTCCAGCTTGTACTGTGATAGTTGCAGCTCCCAGTTTAGGAAAAGTTGGGTTTATCCAGTTGTTGTTCCACAGAAATTTAACCTTGGTAACTTTTCCCACATTAACTTCTGCATCAATATAGGCTGTGTAAGTGTTGTCTGGTTTGAGGGTACCCCTGTGAAAAACAGCATTTTAGGGATGTCAGGCATGGCAGCATTTACTGTTAATTACCACTCCTGTCAAAGGCTCTGCTGTGGTGGCAAGAGGGTAGAAATTTAGCAGAGAGACAACATTTATCTTATTATATGGTAGCAACATTATTGCCAGATTTCTGATGTAATTCATCCCAAATTCACTGCTTTTCAGAGGCAGCAAATGCAGGCAGACCTGATAATGCTGCCTCTTTATTTCTCTCTTCATAAGATCAATTTAAACAGCATTATTAATTACAAATACAAATCAAGAGTTCTAGAAGAAAAGTTGATTTTCTATTGAACTTTTAACTTACTTGGTGATCTGGAACTGCTTTGTGTTCCCACCACTGCCGTACAGGGCAACATTTACATATCCTCTTACTTTGCTCCTTCCAGAGAGGGTCACGGTTACTTTGTACCTCCAAACTGCACAGAAGAAATGCAGTGACTTAGATTGTACCCAGGGAGAAACAGTCTCTAAAATATCAAACGCTAGGGATGGTTTTTGTTTTCCTGTCTGTATGGGTTAGTTGAGAGCAGAAGATACAAAACACCAGTGAGTCAAATCTGTCATTATGTCCTAACAAGATCAGCATGAGAAATGGAAGATATTTGTGTTACTTTCTGGGAGATAAAAGAGAGAAAACTAGTCCATACCATGGTAAACATGATACAAATCTCAGCATTTTGACCATGAAGGTTTTCATACACCATGAAGCTGGAAATAAGGGGGTGTTAGGAATAAATAAGGATACATACAGAATCTAAGCATCATGAAAATTTCTGAAGCTCCAGGAAAATAATTTTTGTGGGTGGGAACTTCCATTTGGTGTGCAATTTGCAAATTGTTCAAGAAGATTCTGGTTTGTGCTTACAAAGGCCACCTTAAGCACTGTGTTGTGAGAGCTGGTGTTTAGGATAGCTGAGGTCGTAAAGGAGGTTGTCTTGTCCATCCAGTCCTGAAACCAGGCCAGCTGTGATAAGCTTGCTCTTGTCCTTTGTCAAATGCAGTTTTTGGCATCTCCAGTGATGGAGATTTCCCAGCTTCCCTGAGCCCCTCTTCCTGTATTTAACCGCTGCCCTTGTGACTGTGATTTTCATACTGTTAAATAAGAATTTCCCTTGCTGCAGCTTCTGAGCATTGTCTCTCCTCTCTTCTCCTTGCACCTTGCATTCCACTAAACATCTCAGTAGCCTCCACTAGACTCTAGAGTTTTTCACTGACTTTCTTGTACTCTAGGGCCCCAAACTGGCCTTAGTGGTGGAGCAAAAGAGGAAAAAGTGTGAAGAACTGAAGAGACTTTGCACAGTGACAAGATCTGTTCTCCTGCTAAACTTAATAGTCCAACAGGAAAATAAAATTTTTACGAAGAGTTTGTAGCAATGGAAGCATTCAAAACTCACGAGGAAAATCCCTGGCCTCTCCAGTATTCAGGTAAAGTTTCAGGAAATTTTTTTTGATATTGTCCTTGAATTTGTCTGCGTAGTGACCCATATTTGGGCATCCCTCTTCTGGGCATGGGAAACAGTTTCCCTAGTGAAAACAAATATATCTATTAATAATATTATCCAGTCAGCCAAGGAAAAGAAGAAAAAACTAGTCAAAGGATTTATTTTTAATATACCCACCTAACTGGCCCTGTACCAGAGCAACAAATTCCAAGTAACCCTTTCCATGGCTTGAGAAAGATCATAGGAGTGACCCAACTCTTAGACTGTAGCTCCCTGTCTCCCAGAGTGAGACAAGGAAGAGCTTCCTGACCTTGGCCCAAAAACCACTGCCCTGTGTCTGGGGCCATCTTCAGTCACCAAAGTGCTTTGATCATGGGCTGAGCCCATCAGTTTATCATGTGTTATTTTACTTCTTGTTGCTACAAAAATAAGGAGCTTAAGCTGTGCTTGAAAGCTCACCTGTGGGTTCCTTGCTGTTTGATAAAGACATTTGGCCCTTGCAGGGACAGTCTGTCCTCCTCATCTCTCGCCCAGCAGCAGAGGAGGTCTGGGGAAGCCACCCTAAGCACAGTAATGCCTCAGGGCTGCCACACCAGCACAGAGCCAGGGCTGTCCCTGTCTGCTATTGCCTTTTCCTACCTTAACCCGTGCCATCTGCACAAGCTGTAGCACTTTAGGATGTCTGACACTTCTCTTACAGATGCACTCACTAGCGTAAATAAACTGAATTTCAGATGCACAGGTAAGGGTCACTGTTTTCAATAGGGTCCGTCCCGAGGCTCTAAGAAATACTTACTGATTGAAAAAGTTCATATGAAGCACAAGGATAGCCTAAAAACCCGTCAGGGTAGATGATACTGTCCGAGTAATACTTGTAACTCCGCAAGTGATTGCAAGCCACAAAGTCCCGAGTTCCTGTGAAAAGATGCCCCCAGGTTAGTTCTTATTTTCTGTTACCATTCGAGGAGAGAAACGCGTGTCATCGAGATGCATCATTCCTCCTCAAAAGCCTCGTCACGATTCTTGGAGGATCAAACATGAGGTTGGAACCTTACTTGCTTCTGATGCACTCGTGCCCTAAGGAGTGTCACTGGCTCAACAGGTATAAAATGCAAACTTGAAATGCTTTGTGGAGCCCGACTGTGCAGCTCAGCCCAGCCCCTGCCCCTCAAAAAACACTTATTCAAGCGATCTGACCGAGTTTAACAATAGAAACGAGAGCTGCCTGAAGCAGGTCTTTTGTAGGCAACAGTTCATTACCATAACAAAAGAAAACCAAATGAAAAGTATTTAACAGTGAACTTCCTAGGGCAGTGCTGATTTGCTCCAGCTGAGGGCTTCAAAACAAAATTATTATTATTTGGGGGGTGCTTAAGAAAGGGAGACTCTTAAAATTAAAATAATGAAGATATTATTTTCCTTTGTGTTCCCTGTATTTTCCCGACTTTAGGTTAAAAAGAAGACCATATACAACGCAGTTATTTCTTTGTGCTTTAAGTCCCCATTATTGATAACAAGTTTACTCTATCAAAAAAAAAAAAAAAAAAAAAAGGGGGGGGGAAGGAAAAAAAAAATTATACTTAAAAAAAAAAAAAAAAAAAAAAAAGTGGGGGGGAATGAAAAAGTAATGCCTCCAGCTGCACTGAATAAAACCTGCAGTAAAAGCCTGGTTATCACAAATCAGTTAATGGATTCCCAGAGTTTAAGGTGTTTGCAGCAGTGTAAGAAAGAGCTCAGACAATGTACTGAACAATCTTTACAGCAGAAATCTTCGGGTTTTTTCTTTATTTTTTTAAATCTTATGTGCAATTTAATTTTAGAAAGACACACAGGAATTCTCTGATACTTAGAGATTTTATTAGAACCACGTAAAACAACAAAGAACAGTGTATTCGAACAACTACGTGCCAATCTTTTTTTAGCTGCCTAAAAATAGACGCAATGACATCACTTCAATGCAACTCCGATTGTAATCGGTAACTTAACAGGGAATTGAATTAATTGCTCTATCTCAGAAGAATTTCAGCTGAAGATACTCTCACAGGAGTATGTGTGAAGACCTTTTCCCACTTCCACCAGTTCTGCTGCTGGGCAATTAGATACAAAATGCAATGTGTTGCTACAGGCCCTCCAAATATTTTGGCACAATTCCAGCAACTTTTGCTTCTGCTATTAGATCCTTTAGAGAAAACGCATTTTCCAGAGGCAAACCCTTTGTCTTGTTGATTTTTTAATAAGCTCTGGAAAAGTGGTGTGTTTTGAGCATATTAACAGTTTCACTGCAGTCTGCAGCTGCTGTTGCTGGTGGATACACCGAAAACTAATGTAAAACACCTGAATTAAGGAGAGGTGAGTGGCTACACTTTGAGGGGCCACCTTCCCCTGAATTTGTAATGCAAACAACACACTTACCTTCCCAGATGCCATCGAGATCTACGATCTGAGAAACAGGGTTCTTCCCACAGCCAGGCATCTGCTTTCCTCCATTTGGGTAAAAGTCAATATGTCCTATAGCTGGGCTTATGCCAAAACCTGAAGCATTTGAAACAGGGGTAAGCATGTTTTAAATTAATGTTGTCTCATACCTCTAGCTGCTGGTTTCAAGTCTGTCTGTGCAGGGTGTTTTAGGACAGGAGCTGTTAGTGGCTAAAGTGCATTTGTTGTGTGCCTGTGACACAGCACAACAGCCTCTGTGAACAACCAGAACACTGTAGTGCCACGGGCATAGATAATTCATATCAGTACAGCAGAGCTGCACACTCACCTAAGTTGGGGATTGTGGGAGCTGAGTCTGTGTGGATAATGTCAACAAAGTCTGCATCAGATTTATCCAGTCGGACTTCAATTGGAGTGCCTTGGAAATAAGGTTGTGCAGGGTCCAGTCCTGAGAGAAAAAGAGTAGTGCTATGCATTAAAAAATAAAGAGGTGTAGATGTAGAATCAATTTATATATCATTGATTGATTGTATATAATGAATATCACATATGTAGTTGCCTATGGTTCCTTATATTTAAATAACACAGGCATTAATAAAATGAGGATGTGTGCTCTTTCTTACCAAGTCGCTTTTCTCCCAGGAAGTCACCTGTGGGAAGCCTATTAAATTTTAATAAGTAAATTTAATTTTAACAATAAAAATTATTTCATAATTAAATTTTTGCTTTACATACTTACAGCAATATTGAATCCTAACACTTGGAATTAACTTTTTTTTTAAAATTGAACTTCTCTTTAATAACATTGCTCAAACTGAGGTTACTTTGTCTGCACCCCAAGTAACTGATCCCCCCGTGTGGTTTCTAGAGTCCCTTGCTTGAGAGTCCTCAAAGAGGAATTTCTGCTGATAGCACCCCACCTGCTTGAAGGTGTTGAAAGCTGCCTGTCTGCTGCTGGCTCCCGTCAGATTTTGGGAAAAAAATCTAGTTTTGAAGCAAAGAGCTTTGCTTTTGAACCTAGCAGAAAATGGAATCAATTTGCTTCCCAAATTGCTGCAGCAATTTCAGGTGCTTGTAAAGTCTTGCAAATGGCACCATTTTTGCTACCTTATACTTCTTGTCCCTGGGCAGCACATTCTGGGTTTGCTTTTAAACTTAATTTTGTAGACTGTTAGTCCAAGGTTCACCAAGCCTGAAATCCCCTAGGAAAAGTAACAGTTGAAAAGGGTTGTGTTAATAATATCCAAAATTGTCTTTTATGCTTGAAAGGCCACTCTGCTTAATGCACAATGCCCTCGGCATTGCCTGTGTGATGAAGGAGATCAAACCCACGGCTTTAACCTCTAGAAGTGCTGCACATGTTAAAAAATCCCTTTGCTGTGTAACACGTGCAAACAAAATAATCGTCGCACTCTTTTGCCACACTTGCCATGGCCCTGCTCCTTGGGGCACTGTGTGAAGGGACTGAGTTCTATAATATTCCAATTACCCCTAGCTACACTGCAGCCCACAGATGCAATCGTCAAGTGAATAGCAGCATTTTGTTTGGTGGCTTTAGGGTGAGTGTGGCTGCAGTCACTGACCAGTTATTCTCCCGATGCCCGGGCGCCTCCGGCCGGCCTCGCCAGCAGCGTGAGCTCCCAGGCTGTGGCCAATGATGTGGACGTCAGCTGGAGAGTATCCATATTCATCCTGACAAAACAGCAATAAATGAACATTGCTATGTCTGTTTGCATCAGCAACAGGGAAGGCTTAAAAGGGGGTGAAAAACTACTTTTAGTTTGCCTGCTGACTCAGGAGCTCCCACAGGATTTCTGTTTGCCAGTTACTTCTGTAACTTCAACAAGTAGATTTTCCAAACCTCCTTATTCTGCTGCTGTCCTCATTTGGAGGTTGTTATAACTCCAGACAGCTCTGTCAAGGGTGCTCAGAGGCTTTGTATCCTTAAGAGTCACAGAATGCTTGTCTGGCTTGCAAGAGCCTGCCAGGCAGGAGCTCTTAGTTACACCTGGCAGGCAAAGCACCAGGCACAGCTGGGGGAGGGCATGAGAGCAGAGATGCCTTCAGCCTTTTTGGACAGGAATTAAGTAGCTGCAGTGCAGATGTGGAGAGTGAGAAGTGGGTCAAAGCACTTGCTAGACCCAGCACGCTCTCTGGTTTTAGTTATTTATAGTTCTTTTACGGGACATGTGTGTTGAAAGCAATCAGACAATCAGAGTAAGAGAAGGTTTCAGACCAAGCTTCACTTCCCACGTGAAGCTGGCTGCAAAAGACACCTCCTGTAGGTTTGGGCACTGTCCACCATGGCTTTCCCTGGGGCAGCTGGTGGGTCCCGCTTGCCCCCAGCCTGTGCTGCCAGCTGGTTTTCTGGTGTTCTTGTGAACTCTTTGGTAGATTTTAATGAGTTCTGTCTCCATGAAAAAGCAGTTTGCCATATCCATTATATCTGCATATTTAAAATTTTACAATGTATTTGTTAACATCTACAGAGTAACTCTTTGGCTGTACTATGAGAATGTCTTGTAGAATTTCCTCTCCCTAAATTGGCAGGCCCTGCTGTTATCACACAGTCCTCTCCTTTTAAAAAATTGTTTTCAGCACAGCTGATCGTGGAGTAGAGGACAATATTTTCTGCTGGTTACATCCACATTTGTGAAAGTTCCAGAGCTGTATTTCTTTCAAATCAGTATTATAGCTATAGCTTTAGAATGAGCAGACTCTTACCATGAGAACATTTATAAAATAAGCCATTTCAGCACCCACGACACGGACGTTGTTCGATGCCTGGGTGTACTGACACCTTGCACCTCTCTTCCAGTTTACACAGATGCAGTTCACATCTTCCACAGTCAGCATCCTCTGTTTTGTAAAACAAAAGTGAAAACCGTGGTAAATACAGTATGGAATCAGTGCGTGTTACTTGTGCCTCAACTACTAAATGTGCGAACTGGTATGAGAATGTTCTGAAAACCAAAGCTGTAGCATGGATGTGTGCTCAGAGGGGTTTGTGTGGTCACACAATGCTGAAATAGGGTGATATGTCATGGAGTAATCATTTCAAATACCCAGAGCAGTATTTTTTACAGGGGGAAAACATTATCAGTAATGAAACTTCCAATTTTTAATTTCAATCAAACTTGGTATATAACACCAAATAAGAGCTCTACTTGTGCATCTATTCACTTCAGTGATTTAAAAGTACTACTTTAACTCAAATTCAATTAGAATATTTTTGGTGGTGAAAGTCAAGAGTGGTTTTCTGATGCAGATTTGTAAGAAAGAGAATGTGTTTTTATAAGAGGGTGCATAAAGTCATGGTGTTAATTTCAGATTTATGCTTTTTTTGGAAATATGTATATGGAGCCAGAGACTTTGCCACAGAACCAGAAGCTGTTCTGTTCTCCGCAGAGCTGGATTGTTTGGCTGAAAGTATTTTGCTTTAGCAGCTAAAGTATATGGCAACATCTGACAAAGAACAAAAAAGGCAATAAAATTGCCTGTGACCATGCCAGAAGTGGTAAAAATCAATATGAAGATAGGATTATTGCTTGATGAGAAGGAAAGCAAGTAATAGATACACATAGGAGGATTGATGCATTCACAGTCCTCTTTGCTCCACTCTTTATTGAAGACTCACTGAGACCAACTTGTTTCTAAACATAAATAAACTAGAGTATTGTGATAAAACACAGGCTACAGTAATAGATAAAGAATTTAAGGATTTATCTCATGTCTCTACATCCTGGAAAATGGATCAAATGGATTTAAGGGACAAGCTGAAGCAAATTGTGAGCTATCTCATTGATTGTGAAGTTCCAGGAAAAAAACCTCTACTTTAAGTGCAAAATGTAAGACAGAAAATTACAAAAACATCATTCTACTTCCGATACTTTAAACAAATTATTAACTAACAAATCCAGCAATCATCCATCATTTTTCTTTTGATCTAGTTTCAAAGAGAAGCAGGCAATGGGGATGTAATAAATGTGAAATACCTTGATTTTAGTTTCACATTCTTTCTCATAATGTACTCATAAGTAAAGTAAGAATACATCATTTTAAAAAATTGTAGTTGTGTTAATGGTTGAAAAACCTTATCCCCAGAGTGCCACCAACTGGTATTTTGCTCTGTGCTGTATGACTAGGGGCTTTCATTAGCTGCAGATGCAATATAAAGCATGTTTGGAGGACTTGAGAAAACCACGGGCTGGAACTGCACTTTGCATAAGGACAGGGTTTAGAAATAATTTGTGGAATTAGCACAAAAATCAATAAAGCAGAGTGCTTTACTACATTCAGTGCTCATAGCAAGTCCTAGATTGAAAGCATTGCTGGAAATGCTCCCCTTGAGGTCCCCTTTGGATGTACATTTCTACATCTTTATTGCTTTTGATGATGGCCAGCCCATGTGCTCAGCCTCCAGCACCCACGTGGCAGCCCAAACCTTTCTGACAGACCTTCCACGTCTGGAAACCTGTCTCTTGGCTGGAGAGATAGGATACAGGAGCTATGAGTCTGCAGTTCTCTCTGGAATCATCCTGATCCTAACCAGTATCTTGCTCCAGGGTTTGTGTCCTTTTTACCAAGAAAAAGGGCACTCACTGAGTCAAATCTTCTCATCACTCACCTCACTAAAGAGAAAAACAGAATGCATTTTACCTCATGCCCTTCCTCAAGGTGCAAAGCTACATATTCAATTTGGTAACAATCTGAAAATGTGACCTGTTTTTCACTTTCTTATCACTACAAATACCATGAGAAAAATTGGTTAGAAATAGAGAAAACAGACAATTTATATGAATGTGTTTATAAATGCAAACTAAGGGTGTCCCTGTGGTACCTACCTTGCACATGTCTGACAGCCAGTTTTCTTCTCCATTGTCTACAAATCCATGTACAATAAATTTGGTCTTCCTACTTGCGTTAAAATGTGAGTACTCAATTGTTGACTTGTCGACTGCAGAGACTTCCTACATTAATGTGTATTTAAAAATAATAAATTAGCATAGGTAATAATTTAATAAACCTTTAAATCTGCTTTCTGGAAATAGATTTTCAAAATTGCAAAGACCTGAACTATAGTTATCTGTGCAGGTGTTTAGAAGTTATGCAATGTTGAACTCATCTGCAAGAGTTCACATGAAGGCTTATGGTCTGTATCTCCACTCAAAGCAAGCTTTGGCACCTGTCTTAGAGCAGACAAGACTTCAGTGTCTTTTAATTTTATCTGTGGAAAAAAATTACCCAAAAATGCTCAGTTTCCCAGTAGTTCTCAGTGGGCACCCTGCTAAGCAGCTGGAAGAGGTGGTCTTTTGAATAAAGTGGAAGTTTGGCCATTTTTAACACTTTTCAAGAACACAGCTGGAGTCTGTGTTTATTTATGATTTTTGCACGTGATTTGCTGATGTTTAAACCACAGCAGCTCTTACTTGAAAGTCATCAGTGTTTTCTCTTGTGTACAGGAGGAAGTGAATGCCTATGTTCTCTGGTTTCCAGGGTAATTTATGAACTGGCCTTTCCGTAGTCCCAGACCATGGCATGTCATCTGTGAAGCATCCAAGCCTTTCAAAGCAAACTTCTTTGCCTGTAGCATGAAGATCAGATCAATTATATGTGAACAAGCAGAGAAGTGGAGCAGTCAGAACTCAGAGCATGGCTTCTCTGGGAGTCTCTTGGTTCCTTGAAAATCCCACAGTTTACAGACAGCCCAGACCAGCAGCTGCCCTTTCCTAGATCTTGAGAGGCTGTAGTTTACCCTGAGGAAAGAAGCCACCCTATTGCTTATCAACAAAGTCTTCAGAGGAGTTCCTCTGTGTGCTATCCTGGGCAATACCTTGCGTATCTTCCCCCAGCTGTTGCTTTGCCCAAAGAAGAGACAGCTGATGAGTTTCTCCTAATGCCAAGCCAAAATATTGCAAATAATCAGCAACAGATTGAGACTGCGCTGAACAGCTGACATGAGAAATCTTATGCTACACGAGCCAGTGTCTTCTGCTGAATACAAAGCTATGTCCTCATTAGACTGCCTCCACGCCCTGCCCCTGGCTTTTTCTCCATCTTCATCACTAAGCAGGGTACAAGAAATAATTCCCTGTATTTAGTAGAGCAGTATCTTTGTTCTGAGAGAGGAAACATCAGCTTTTTTTGCTCAGTCCTGGGGTAGAATTCCCAGAGTGGAGAAGAAAGACAACACGCACACTCTCATCTGCCCATCCTTGTGTGGGAAAGTGAACCACGTTATTCTCAATCAGGAAGTTTTGAGGCAGCAGGAGGTAGAATAATACCTAGAAAATAGGTGGAAAATGCAGCAGCATAGAAAGGCAATACAAACACTAATCCCATATGCTTACCTTCTGCTGCGCTGAGCAGAAACAGGGAAAGAATCCAAATTCCAAGCATCTGGAACAGTAGAAAAAGAAGCAGCTAGGATTTGCTAACCCAGTCGTTTAGCAAGTAGCACACTCAGCCCTCTGGTGCTGAATATTCTCGAGGTGAGCAGAGTGCCTGTTGTTTCTGCAGGATGTATCCCTGACTGCTGTGTGTGCCAGACGGGTATGAGTCAGCTTTGTGTTTGTTTGCTCCACGAGAGATTGGGGGGCCATAAATACACGAAAGCATAGCTTAAATCCGGGGTGATTTATTTCCTGTTGAGGCTACACTTCTAATCAGATCTATAGGAGGTATTTTAGAATTAGCATGAGGACTAGACAACATGAGCTGCCATTCCCCTTCACACTCCTGTGCCATGAGAAGCCACAGACCTGACAAGGTACAAGGAAAAACCCCCAGACCTGAACTACTTACGATGCAGCCTTGAAGCTCCTGGCATTAATGTGTAAACTTTGCACGTACTTTTTATAGTCTGCTTTATCCTTGGAAATGTTCCTAGAAAGATAGGAATATTTATTTCAGATTATCGCTAAGCTGGAAAACATCTTTAATGGTTGGTTTCTCTGATAGCTCCAAAATCCATGGACACAGATTCTTTGAATCCGTGAGCTGGAGCCCACAATGGGATTGGAGCTCCAGAGGCTGTTGATTCCCAGGCAGTAACTCATCAGGAGTGGGACCTTAAAGAGAATTGTGTGTGTCTTGTCTTGGCTGGGAAGGCTTTAATTTTTAGTGTTGTATGGTTGAGGTGTAGGAACTCTACTGGGGGAGTTGATAGGGAACCACATAATTTTTTAAGTCCCCTTCCCTGCCCTGCATCAAGTGACTTCAGATGTGAAGTGTTCCTGTGTTTTCTGGGTCTGTTGATGAAGGCTTTTCCCTTTTGGAAAACTCTTAGTGGACTTGGGATATTCTTTTCATAGTGAAGGGTATCCCTGGTATCCCTTTAATCTCCCTGCTGAAATAAGTAGATGTAGAAGGACAGTTGTGTAACCTCTTGGGATCCTTTTATACTACCCATGTAACCCCAGCTTTGAGAAAAGTCTTTGAGTGACGAACTGAGTGCAAACACGCTGGAAATACACACAAATAACATAGAAAATTCCCCCAGACATTGGGGTATGACTGGAATGCTGCAAAGCTCTGTAGATTGTTCTAGTAGAAACATCAACTAAAAGGTGAAAAACAGCCTGTGCAAACCCACAGGAATAGGTCTGGGAACCCCTTGGACCTTTTTATCTCTAGGAGAAGGCTGTGAGTGAGCTCAAGAAGAAATGAGACCTGAGCTGACTCCGCTGAGAGAGCTTTGTCAGCTTGGCTATGCTTTATGGCCTCATGTTTGCAGAGTTGGTGTGCCCTAATCTCCACCTCTGGGAATGACCACATGGATACCAGGTGTTCCACTGCTACCATCTGTGCTAACGGCCTTTATTTCTTTAAACGGTAGCTAAATTTTATTTTTTATTAAGGTACCACCTTTGATACTGATTTAGAGCTCAGTGCTCCTGTCTTTGGCTGAAGTGGGATTTTGGTGTGTAAACAGGTTTGTGTCAGTGGAATCAGGACATGCCCCAGTGCACTGAAGAGCTTTAACACTTGTTTGAAACAAGGGGGGAACAGTCTTTCCCATTCAATTTAAGAGCTGGTGGAAAAGATTTGAGGTAGGATTTTATCAGTTAGTCTGCTGCTCTTTTTCAACACTGGTCAGACAGAATAAATGGACAATTCCTTAGCCATGGTCAGCTGGATTTCAGCTGCCTGCTTCTCCCTTGGGAAGGCTGGGCAGGGCTGGGATGCAGGTCCCTCAGTACGATTCAGGCTCCTCTGTGCCTGGAGTAGCTGCTCCGCTCCTTGTGGCCTCAGAGCTGGGGGCTTTGGGAGAAGGATGGGTTTTGATTTTTTTAAAAAAAGTGATAAATTAAGGCACAGCTATGTTTCTGCAGTCCTGAAGAAGGTGTAGTCTGGAATAAGAAGCAGGCAGAGGAGAGGACTGGATTTCTGGTGTTGCAGGATGCTGTGGTTCTCTCTTGGGACACTGTGGAGCTTCTCAGCATTGTTCACATTTTCCTTGCCACGTGTCAAGTGCCCAGAAGACTTGCAGGACTCAGAACTGCAGGTCTCTCTGGCTGAACCTCAGACTTGAGTTTAATTATGTTTTTAATTTTTTACAGGCTTGTGTTTAGTCAAGGATACAGCAGGGTTGGGGCTTTTCTTAAAAAAAAAGTCATTCAGAAGTCTGTACTGATAAATGTGTTCCTATGGTATTTCTACCCTTATTTCTTAGAAGTTTATCTGCCCAAGCATTTGTACGTAATTTATCAAACATGGGGAAATGGGAGTGAATAAATTATTAACTCTTTCTTCCTATTCATTAGCTCAGAGTTTGGGTTTTTTACTTAGTAAAATATCCACTGCCTTGGTCTCTCACAGCTGCAGGAGGCTCACTCATGCCGTGCTTTACAGAGCAGTAGTGTTCATTTTATTGTGAAATGGTCAGCCCCAGGTTTTGCAAAGCCTGGTTACTCAGAGTTTCTCCCCAGGATTGTCAGTGATCACCGCAAAAGTTCTTGTTGGAAATTAAACAGTATCCAGGAGCTGGGATTCAGTGTTTAGTTCCTTCCAAAGCGGGGAGCACTTGAGGTTTGCCTTATCTGCATTTTCCAAGCAGGTGCAGGGTACAAAGGGCTGTGCTCACCTGCTGCAGGAATTACCTGGGCTTGTGCTGCTCCTGCCCCGTCCCAGAGGGTCTTCTGAGGGCAGTGCTCTTGTATGGGGCTGCAAAGCTCTGAGCAGCAGCACAGGCTGCAGAAAGGAGGTGTTTGGTTCCCTTCTCAGCTGCAGGGGTGTTCTGAGGACATGTGTTGCCTTGAGAGTGTCTGATAATATCCCAGGTTTTCTATCTATCAGTGTGGTGGGACTCAGTTCTTGCCTTGAGGAGCTGGTCAGGTGAGACAGTGCAGTGTCATAAATGGATTTTAGCATGCGTGATTTCTAGTTTCTCCATAGTTACAAGCACAATAAACATGGATCAAACATGAAAAACATTGACAAGTGTGTTTGCAAAGAACTGAAAAGAAACAAAGGGAGCAACAATTTTTTTTCCTAATTTGTTTTTATTGCCCTATGTGCCAAGATTTCCATGCACAAGACTGAGGGTTTACTCAGCTGGTTGTACAGACCTTGGTGACCTCTAGCAAGATGTAAGTAACTGAGGAACTCCATATGCCACAGTTCCATGGCCACAAAAAGTTGACCTGGGAAGAAAAAAAAATGCTTGAATCAAGATTTATCTCTTTTGGCCCAATGAAAAATGGAAGGGTGTCAGCTGTCACCTTGAGGGTTGTTAGTCCAACCCATAATCCCAATTAAGGCTTCCAAAAAGCCTGCTGCAAATATTATTACCATCTGCATATTAACAGTAACAAGGTGAATTTCCTTCTTTTGGGGACCAGCTGTAAAATTTGAGGTTTAACAGGCTTTATCTTGATTTGTAATTGTTTTGCTGTGGAAAAGCTATACATTTCAAATTATTCACTTTTGTGTTCTTTTCCAGAAAGTTATTCCCTGGTGCATAATCAAACATTTGATTTTCTGCCCAAAGTGCAATACTTGTCCTTTTTGAAATTCACATTGTTGATTTAAAACCATGTGTCCAATTTAAGACCACTTTTCATTCTTATCTCCCAGTTTTTCCACTTGACTTATGACCTCTAAATGGGATATGCTTACCTGTGTCCGTCTGCCCCATGTATTATATTGACTGATTCTGCTCCCAGTCTTGACCAAAGCAGAGAGAATATGGCTTTATTCCAGAGAAATTCAATTTTTGTAGTATTTTTGGGGTTGATTTCGACATCAATATATTTTGTGTAAACTTGGTCTTGAGAAAGGTCTCCCCTGCAAATAGAATGAAAACAGCAACATTAGGTTTAAAAGTTCAGAGATCACTGAAATAAATCACATTCTCCACAAATTTTCAGTTTTCCCCTTTTTTACAACAGGAATTCACACTTTTCCTGTGCTTTGTAAGAGCACAGGACACTGGACCAGGGCTCTGAATAAGGAGATGATGAAAACCATCACTGAACACTTTAAAAGTGCCTGTAGCAGGAGGCTGTGGGGAGATGATGAGAGTGAGACTGGGGCTGTTCCCAGAGCCCATGTGTGCTGAGTTTGCAGGGATCACTCACCAAGAGCTCAGAAACACAGAACTCATGGAAATGGAAGTAGCTTCCATTTCCTTTTTACAACCATCCATCTGCCCTCATGGCTATTACTTATGTAATAACTTCTTTCATATCTGATGTTAAGAAGAATATTTGCAATGCAGGATTAGTGTTCACACTGCTTAAATATGTGGACAATGTGTAGATTAAAGTTCGCAGCATTAAATGCTATAGGGAAATATTAATTTAACTTACTTGGCAATTTCGTATTCTTTTGTGTGCCCCAGTGTGTCATGGAAAACCAGGTTTATGTCTCCCCTCGTTTTCTTTACACCAGACAGTTTGATAAATACTTTTTGTCTCCAAGCTGCATAAATAAAAGCAAAAATAAATGCAGATTACCTTTGGTGAGCATGAATTTTGATAAGTAATGTAGCATTTTTTGTCGGAGCTATTAGCAGCACAGGTGCATGGCTGTAAATCACATCAAGGCAATCGCTTCTCAAACTTGCGAACAATTGCAACAAACCTTCTCCACTTACTAGCAAAAGGCTCATCTGCTGCTGTATTTAAAAAATACTTTTGGTCTTCCCTCTTCAATTTTCCTGAGAATCTGTCAGCATAGTGCCCCATCATCGGACATCCCTCCGATGGACATGGGAAACAGTCTCCCTAGGGAAAGTAAGGGCATCAGTAAACGAGGAATAATTTTTTTCGTGCTAGCCACGATGAAATTAAGGCTTAAGATCCTGTTCCGATCTTGCAAAGCTGTGGCAGTGCTGTACGTTTTCATAACTTCACACCAAAACCTGATAAGCTTGTTTTAGATAATGGCTTCTGCATCTAAGAGGGTGCAGAATAAGTAGGTTCGATACCTGTGTATGGTAATAGTCTGAAACTTGCTAGTTCAAATATTTTTCAGTTAGATTCTAGTGCAAAATATAGGCCAGTTTTACCTTCCTAGTGGAAGGGAACTTGCCTGCATTCACAAATGGGGGAAACTGAAAGGAGCATCATTCATAAGTCCATGTATTTAGGTGCTCTGATCACTGCCCAGTGTAAACTAGAGAGCAGTCAAGGATTCTGGAGGCTCTAAATGTAGGAATTAGTAGGATAGATCTGTCTAAATTATGTTCCCTTTGCATAAAGGTTTGGGGTGAGAATTCCACGAGCTTTCATTTTTCCCCCACTATTTTGGTGACATCATTTATGCTTCAGGATTCCTTTTCCAGAGTGGGATAGTTGATGGGAACTGCTGTGTGCTGTGCTTCCTCCTACCCAGCCACACCATGGGACCTCAGCCACCAGCATCCAAGTGCTATCTCCTCCAGAGACCTGGACTATTTTCTTTACACCTCACCCCTTTCCTGGGCTGAAATACTTACTTCATCAAAGGATTCGTATGAGGAACAGGGATATGCAAGGAATCCGGTGGGATAGAGGATACTTGCAAAATAATACTCGTGGCTGCGTGAGTGGTGGCACCCCCCAAAGATTGTAGTGTCTGTTGGAAAAAAGTTTATGAGCCTTGGTGAAATAACCTCCTGTTATCCACTTTAAGAGTTGCACTTGTCTCACCGTGGAAACAGCTGAGGCACAGAACAGAACAGCAGCATGGGCTTGTAATAATTTCTTTTTTGGCCTGAATTTCTAGTTGCAGGAGAAATAGCTGTTTTGTTTGTGTTTTATCTGGAGAATAGTGTACCATTACCACAAGATTTCAAGTGAGATGCATTGGTCTGCTATGATGTAATAGTCCCTTTTAAGAAGATAGTCATATATACATGTATATCTATATATATGAGATGTCACAAAAAGATGACCTTCATTACAGTTTTTAAGGGCTTAACAGAGCATGGAGAACCCACCAAACTGTCCAAAATCTCTGAAAAGAGAGAAGTCTCAGGTTCAGAGGTGTGGCATGTACAGTCCCTGGAAACACTCAGTGCTTTTACCTAATTCATGCCTTAGAAGCGTTTGATGCTCTTTACAGCATCTACAAGAAACCAGGGGTGGTGCTGTCATGCTGCTGATTTGGCCTATCTCAGCCTGGAAAGTCTCCTTCTGGGGTTGTTGGACCTGCAGACTTGCTGCTTCCTGCCTTTTTGGGGTTTGCATCCAATTTCAAATAACAGGAGAAGGGGCTTAGCCATGTACAACACCTCCTCTCCCCAGAGCATTCTCTGTGGGCCACTGTTCTGTTCCAGACTTTATTGTTTCTTACTTCCTTTTTAACTTAGAAGTAAACAGGCAAAAAGCAGTTTTGTTTTCCTGTTTTCTCCCAAACAGATGGCAATTTTCACAGCTCATGTTTCAGAACTGAACAAAAATAAAGTATGGTGCATGTCAGAATTGGATGTTTACCTGCAATGATGGCTTCAAAATCACTTTGTTTCATCTCTGGCATTAAATCAGTGCATCCAGGCATCACAGTTCCTCCGTTTGGGTAAAAGTCCAGGTGCCCAGTGGTGTTATACATTCCAAGCCCTGAGACATGCATGGGAAGGTGTCAGTGCCTTGGTGCCATGCCCATCCCCACAGGTACCTACTGGCACAGGGGCACTTACCTGCCGCAGGAAAGTGAGCAGCATTGCTGTGAATAACGTCAACAAAGTCTGCATCTGAAGGATCCAGTCTCACCTCGGGAGGAGTACCTTCAAAGTAGGGCCCAGCAGGGTCTAAACCTAAAAAACCCCCCACATTTATTGGTTGAGGGAGGAGAGAAATATTGCATTTGTTAGTATGTGCTTTGCCAACTTATGACATCAGGTGTTTAGTTTTGTGAAAGGCAAGACCAATAAGGATGTAAATTCCAAGCTAAACTGTAAAAAGTATGCAATGGTATGGTTTTGTGAACCTTTCTGAAAAGTTATTCAAACATAAGTAGAATATTTTTTCAATAGATTATATAATGACATATTATTACTTTAAAGGAGGCATGTCATTATCTCTGAGTTTATCACTGGCCTGTAAAGATTTACAAATAGGGAAAACTGAAGGTTCTTGTTGCTTTGTCTTTGTGTGGGCCTTGATGTAACCCAGTGAATGATGGCAATGTTACAAACATGTTAGCTATGCTTGTCCTTCCACTGAAGAGTACTCAACCTAAGCAGAGAAAGATGTAATAATTACCCTATGAGAAACATAAATTTTGTCTGCTCTCATGACAGGTATCTCCAGCACTGCCAATAATTTAATTCCAGTCTACAGACCAGTGTGTTGCAAGGTTTTTTTCCTTTAAACACACGCTGTCGGCTCTGCATTTCAGTGAGCAGCCTACCTGTTATCCGTCTGATGCCTCGGATCCTTCTTCCCGCTTCTCCTGCAGTGTGTGCTCCCAGACTGTGGCCAATTAAATGGATTTCATAAGGGGAGTACCCGAACATATTCTGATCATTAAAGTGGTGATGGTAGGAGATAAGAACACAGGCTTTGAATAATAAGGAAAGAGAAGGTCTGACATTATGGGCCTCTGGGAACATCTAGACCGACTTTTGCATAGCAAACAGGGTGTGAGTTCCTTGAGTTAATTGCTGCTTAAATTTCCCTAAGAATTGACAGGAAAATGATCCCATCTGGAATTTTACATGCATAGTGATGAAGGATTCAATGTTGTGATGTTGCCATATGCTTGCTGTATTCCATTATCCCGGGTGGCAAAATGTGAACCATCTTTCCCATTTGGATCAATGCCTAATGCCATCTTCCATAAAAATGTTCTTATTTTTTTTTAATTTATTCTACTTTGTAGCCCTCTTTCAGTCACATATCTATTCTCCATGTCTATTTAGAATATGTGACCATATCATGAATAATATTTTCACTACCAAGCTCAGGTGGGGTGACATCCATTCTCCTCTTCACCTGTGCAAGGCCTGCACTGCTGAGATATTACACTTGCACTGAAGGTGGAAAGGAAGATGCTGGGGACAAATTTCATTGGGTTTTGTGGCAACCAAAACCAAAAGGCTGCTAATTGCTTGAGGTTTTTACATTAAGTTTTGCAAAGTGTGTACCAGATTTAAAGCAGATCTGGAGAATGGGCCTGTCTGCCTTTATCACTAGATGACAGATTCCTCTGAAAACATTTTACTGCGGTGCTTCCATTTACAATGCAGCTTAACCTTTCTGACTGTGAAACTCAAGAAATTTTTTAATTAGGGAGAAGAAAAGGAAGTCTAAGCATTATTTATGCATTTTTGTAAGGGAAGAAATGGCACCCTAGACTGCAAATGATGCAGTGATACAGTAAATGAGAAACAGAACACGTCTTCAAATGACCTGATATTTATACATAGAGGAGAAAGATCCAGAAGCCGAATGTGTGAGGCTGGATATGATTTCCCTAGGAAGGAACAGTAGACTGTACCCCAGCAGAATCTGGGAAAATGTTCTTTGATCCTCAGGTGCTGGCAAGGTTGGCACTTTGCCTCGTGGGCTCTGAAATACCTCTTGCTGCACTTTAAGATCAGCAACTCCAACCAGGATCAAGTCCAGTGCCAGGCAAGGCTCTGGTTTTCAGCTGCTCCAAGTACTCGTGAGCCTTTCTGAAACCGGTGGGAAACTCTGATGCACAAACTTTGGAACTGAGCAGTTGTGCACTCTGTGTGTAAGTGTGAGCCTGCCTTTGGGAACATGAGGGTCACAACCAGAAGACAGCTGGGCAGTTTATCGTGCCTGCAGACAGCAAACATGGAATTACCACGTGAGACAGCTACTGCGCTTCTCGGTGGTGCTAAGCTGAGATATTAACGCACTTCTGGCACGTGTGTTTAATGCTGGGAAACCCTCGTAGGCACTGAACTCTCCTCATTTCCACGGAATGCTGGCTTGCCTGTAACATCATATGGAAATGTTGCCACCTACTGGTCTCTAATTGAGCGGCACATCTTCCTCTCTGGCTGTGAGAAGTCTTCACACGGCCGGTAATTAGTATAATTAGCTGGATCTCAACTGTGCAGCCCTGCCTGACCGTACTGGGCAGGGTTCAAATCCAAAGCAGCAGTGTCACAACCCCACTACGTCCACTGAGGAGCTGCAGGTGGTAGAGCAGGGTCTTTTACCTGTAGAGTTGTTATGAAATAAGCAACCTCAGCCCCCAGCACGCGGATGTTGTTCACTGCACTGACGTAGGTGCCTTTTGCTCCCTCCTTCCAATCCACAGCAATGCAGTTGATGTTTTCCACTTCCAGTAGCAGCTGATGTGGGAACACACAAAGCAAAGTACTTAAAGAAACAAAATAACAATCAGAGATTCAGCTTAAATCGGAATGAAGATTAAAATGTAGCATAATAATGAAGTTTCTCATTCTTCACTGAATGGGACTCTTCACTGTAGCCTGTACCACACTGAAACATGCATCTTCCTACAAGACAGAATATAAGAAGCCAATCCTCAAAAAAATATCAATTATGAAAACTTTAATAAAAATATTTTACTTTATACACCATTTCTTTACATATTTGAAATAATTTGGAAAGGGCATACAACTGCATTGTAGAGATCAAGTGCAGTTTGTGGTTTCCTTGAGGGATGTTGGTAGTTTAACTGAACTGTAAGAAGTAGACTTATTTACCATCTGGATTTAAAAATGTGAAAGACATGTGAGACTTAAAAAAATTTGGAGGAGGGAAGAAAGGTTCTATGTCAGCAAAGGAAGCATTGATCACTTCAGTACTGGGCACAGTCTTGCAGAGATCAGTGATTTGTCCAGTGGAAGAATCATGTGTTAGTCTGTAGTTACAGCTTTCTGTGACTAAGGCTCACTTAAGGTTTGAGATAGAACAAGGAGTGGTAACAAAATTAATCCACAAAAAAAAGCTAAAGGTGAATGACAAGGAAAACAGAAGTGAAACAATAGTGAATCCTGGACTCTCTCCTCTCCTGTGAGGACCATAAGTTTGTAGAGAGCCAGAAAGAACTGCTGTTTCTTTTCAATTAAAAAAAAAAAAAAAAAAGAAGAAGAAATTTAATATTTCAGATTAAAAGTTTTCATAGATATGTGAACAAAAGTAGTGCTGCAGGTTTGTGACTTAGTATCCAGTGGTATCTTTTCCCAGCTTGGCCTCTTCTCTGTCAGCACAGAAGCAGCAGCAAGTAGAGTAGATCTTGCTTGTCTGCCAGAGCCAAGGTACACTCTGCTGGTTTTGTGGGACCTTCCACATTTCACATTTGAAATGTTTTTTCCACTGAACTCTATAATCAAACAAAACCCCAGAAGTTCGGTGGTGTCCTTGTGTTGGTTTGTTTGGGTTTTGTTGTTGTTTTGTTGGTTGTTTTTTGTTTTGTCTCTAGGAACTGAATCGTGGTGAACCAGAGTAGTATTTATAGACTGAAACCTGAGCTTTACAAGTCAGGAGGGCCTTTGGACTGAAGGAAAGTTCAATTGCTGCTAATGGGAGCAGCAGTGAATTGGTGTCTAATCCCATATCTGAACATGGGTGCAGAGGCTGGGGACAGCTGTGTTCAGTTATTGCTTTTATTGAACTGCAGGGTTTGGGAATGGAACCTCTAGAGAAAAACGATGTCAGAGATGACCAAGGAGCCTTGATTATGCTCCATCTTCCCAAGCGGGAACACTTTGGTTTGTGTGAAATTGAATTATTTGTTTGCATCTTCTACTACCTAATGAACTGTAAAATGGATGATGAACATTAATGCATAAAGGATACTGACAGAGCTGATGGGAACCAGAGGATACTCTCTCATACCAAGCACATTTCTACCACCCAGCCTGTTTTTCCAGTGCTTCCAAATCCATGAATGATGAAGGAGGTTTTCCTATGCGAGGAAAAACGTGACTTCTGGATGGTCGAGGAGTTTATCGCAGAGATCACCTATATGTTTAAAAAAAAAAAAAGTTTTATCTATTCATACTTTCAAACATTTAAAAAAGTCAGCTAGGTCACCCCCATAGGACTAAAGGTACTACTTTGAAAGTCTGTGCTTTTGGAACTCAGGGACCCCTCCATCTCTTCTTTCTCAATTCCACTATGAGTTCCACAGAAATTGTGCCCATGTGGTTTTTGCTGCTCCCATCTATTCTGCATGAAGAAGCCTCCTTTACAGAATAGGAAGCACCCTGAAAGTGCCATATTGTCACAGGGTGTCTCTTGGTCTGAGATGAGTTTCTCCAGGGAGCAGCCCACCAGCTCCACAATTCCTGCTTCAGCTTGTCCTTTTACTGACCTGACCTTTGGCTTCAATGTGCTGCTCTGCTTCTAAGCTGCAGCCTGTTTTTCTCATTAGCCATTCCAGAAAGGCTGGAAGGGCTTCATGCAAGGACTGCATGCAGTAGGGGTGAAGCTGAACTTCACACATTGCTGCAAGCTACTTAATTGTCTATTTTTCCTTGAGAATGTTCTCTGTCTGTATTGTTTTCAGACAAATACAGAGGCTGTGATGTGAGCTCAGGGAGTTTGGGTGTGGAAGGGCTGTGTCCTAGATCATGGATATGCTTAAGTTTAATGGGAAATAGTTCAAGCTGTATTTTGATTTATTTTATCAACAACAGAAGTGCTGAGCAACCTCCTGCTGAGTGTATCCTATGTGCTTCAACCTTCCTCAGAGACTTAAATGCATGCAAAAGGTTCCACAACCTATATCCTCCTTCGGGAAAATACCAGTAAACTTTTTTGTGCCCTACAGTTCATTCATAACAATATTTTTGTGCTTTAAAATACATTCCTTACTGTACCTTCAGACTCTCTTCTGATTCTGACTTTCTGCCTCTGGCTACTGACACAGACTTTGCGAGAAGTTAACAAACATTTCTAGGTTCAGCCAGCTTTCGATGTTAAAAATAAATGTCACCTGTGAGTTATTTCCTGTTTCTCTGGTGTAGAGAGAGAAGCTGATGTTCATCTCTTCTGGAGAATCAGGCAAACCTGTCAGAAGTCTCCCTGGTACCCCAGACCAGGGTGGGTCATCTGTAAAACAGCCAAGCCTGGGGTAGCAAACTTCTTTACCTGGAGTAGAAGAAATAGCTTGTTTCTATATAGGATTCTCTTATGCTTGATGATGCATTTGAGACTACAACAGTTTGAGGAGCAAAAAACAAAGGATTTAATTTTATGATTGATTTTGAAATTAATTTTTTGAAGGTCATTTTTGTGTCCTTTATGCATGTTGCCTGAAGTGGGAAGCCAAGGGGAGCTAAATAATTTGAGGATAAACCAAGTAAAGACCCACACACTGTTTTGACACCACTTTCTAGGCTTGAAAAGGATTAGTTCTATTTCTTTTTAAAAACCAGCCTTGTAAGAAATGCTTGTTAGAATTGCTCCTGCATGCTTTCTGCTCCAAAGCATTGTCTCTGTCATAGGAATGGAGGCAACCTTGTACTATGAATGATATGAACATTTCCTTCAATATAGTAGTTTTTTCTAGATCAAATGGGTCTTGTGTTCACTTACACTCAACTTTTATGTTTTAGCACTGTTGTGCTGAGCACCTTGTTGCTGGTCAGTTCTTTGTATACAGCAGTAATGTAAAGACAGATCTTGCATTGCCTTGACAGAAGTAGGGCATGTGACTCTGAATTTCTCTGTGGATTTTCAGCACAGATTTATGTCTCTCGTGCTCTTAATAAATTTTAAACACAGCAGAGCCTTTCAACATTAGTTCCATGCACAGTAATAGGCATTGCCCTACAATGACCCACAAATCATACTACAATTTCAATGTAAAGGAAAATAAGTCATCATCTCCTATGTACCACTTCATCTGAATTCACCTTCTAGTGGTAGCTTTTAAAGATACAATTTCTCACCTGCTACTGTGCCAAGGAGATAAAATGCAACAATCCACATTCCAACCACCTAAAGCAAATTGAATACACAGGTTAAGCATTTTATTTTGAGTGATTTGTCCTTTTTAAAAGAGTGTAATACAAAGAGAAATGCAAAGACCTGCACCTGAAGAGGAATAACCTCACACATTGGTCTGTGCACAGAGGGGACCCACCAGCCAGAAAGAGGCCTGAGGGTCCTGGCAGGCACCAAGTGACCATAAACCAGCAATGTGCCCCACAGCCAGTGGCATCCTGGGCTGCTGGAGGAGGAGTGTTCCCAGCAGGGTGTGGGAAGTGATCTTTCCCCACCACTCAGTTCTGCTGTTCACTGCGTTTCTTGCACAGGCAATGCTGCCTGCAGATGGATGATGGAGTCAATCAGATCACAGGGTCTGATTTCTTTTCCATCTGTGATAGGGTAGGTGAGAGGTGTTGTACAGCAAGCCCAGTGGCACGTGTAACTTGTTGAAGTCTGCGCACTTGGCAGCTTAGGCCCCTCACTGCAAGAAAAACTTTGATCAGATTCCTTTCCTTTCCTCTACACTTTCCTTACTTGTGTTTTCCATGGCAGGACTTCCATTAATTTCACCCCCTTCCCTCTCGTTTGCCTCATTCACTATTCTCAATTTCCTCTTCTTTTAGGTGTTTCCTGTGGCACCTGCCTCCCATTTCCAACATACTGCTTTTCTTTTAAACCAAAAATTTGAGTTGTCACCCCTGGCCACTGGGAAAACTCATTAGAAGTATTAAGAAAGAAAGGTAAATTCAGTAGTCATAGTCTCACTATGGATATAGCACTCTCCAAGGAATATTTTTACAGATATGAGAAAGCCAGAAACACAACACTCCAAAGGTCCTTCACACCACAAAATGCTTTCAGAAAAAAAGAAGAAACAACAGGGAATTTTACAGACTTTGTCCTTGAAGCTTGTGTGACACATGTCAGACAGGAGGAATGTGTGATCCACCTCTGTGCTTGTTTTTGATGGAAGTGGGATTACTTGGCTGTAATGACATAGTTTCCTAACAAAGCCAAACGGGATAGGTCAGAGCACTCTCTAATAAACGCTGAAGTCCCTGTTTGGTAATAGCTTGTTTTGTTTGTGTGTTAGGGCAGAGGAGTGAGGACGAATATCTCAGCAGTGAGCAGGAGCTGCAAAGTGCAGAGCTGAGAGGAATCATATTTCCTTCGAAATGAGGTTCTGATCCTAAGTCTGATTTATCCATTGATGTAGTTAACCGAGAGGAAATCTCTTTGCTCAAGGAGAGTGGAAAGTAGAGAGGAAGTCTGGCAGTAAAATAGGAGAGAAAAGGATCAGGAGTTATTCTAAGCAACTGGTGAAGGACAAGAGCAAAGAGGTCCCAACTGCTGGCCAAAAGGGGCAGCTCCATTCAGGTAGAATGTCTGTCAAGGTACCCATCATCAGGATGAGAACCTGATGACAGTGCAGGAAAATCACAGCTGATGTGGCTCTTCAAATGAATTGGAGAGCTCCACGGGATTTCCTAGCATTTCATGGACAACCCTCCTACCCAGGAGATGTACAGTCCATGTCAGGAGCTCTACAGCAGGAAGGATAGTAGAATTTCTTTTCAGACCTAAAACCTGAAAGGCAAGTAATGATTTAAGAAAATGTGGGAGGTTGCTGCCAAATAAAAGTGATCAGTAATTTCCTTCAAGGATCTTCCTTTGAAGGCAGAAAATAGAAATGAACCTGTGGCCAGGGAAACAAAAGAAGCAGCAGAAATTTTATCATTTGTGGAATGTTGATACATTCTGTAATTAAGAGAGTTGTGGTTTTGGGTAGAAGATAAATTTTTAGTGGGAAGCCTTTCTGTCTCAGTCTACGTTAATGACAAAAAGATTGCAAAGAGGTTAAAAAACAATGTAAAAAGAGTTCAGGCAGCATGCAATTTGAAAATTCTTTCACTGGACATTTAGGAGGCGTAGAGCTGAACAAGAGGAACTGGAACGACTTGTTTGTGAGTGTGATCTCAGCCTACCCAGTGCTGCTGGCAAGAGGCTGCTGAATGCTGAGCTCAGGTAACATCTTAATGGACAGAAGACGTGCAAAACCAGCTCCAAATATTCTTAAACTGATGTTCAGCTCAGAAAAAAAAATTGCAGATATTCACAGACTGCCATCCTAACGTGCAAAAATCTACACTGGAGCAGTGGTTGTCCCTCACAAGAGGACATCAAGTCACCTTCAGGACACTGTTGCTCAATCAGTGACTCATGGGCCGTAGTGGATGATTGGTGAGATATAAGAAAGTCTGCATAATGACTGTCTGCAGTGTGTTTTTAAGTCCCACACATGTGCCCACACACCTTCCTTAGGACATGCACACAAGCAAGCACACAGAGAAGCAAGACCAAATCTCAGGAGTTCTCATTATCAGCATTTTAACCCAATAATTTCACTGCCATAAATAGACTTTTTTTAAAACATTTTAAAGAACATTTGTTATGTATCAAATTGCTAAGAATTTTACTCACCATTCTTTTAACCCTTTTTATCTCTTTCTCTGGTGAGCAGGACCAGGGTACAAAAATGGCCACTGTTTTCCTTCAATGAAAATTGGATAGCTTTATGCTGAAAACAAATAATAGAAAAGAAATTAAAAACAAACGGGTAACTTGGTGAAGTGGAAGAAACCGGAAGAAAACAAGGGAGCAAAAAGAGGCAATATTGGTAACTAGGAATTAATGGTTAGAAGTTATAGAGATTTCACAAGGAAAATGATAATGACAACATTATAATTTATGACCATTAGAATTAAGATATGAATTAAGAAAAAATATTTCATGCATGGAAGAATTAAAAAAGATGCAATGGTTTTTTTGTCTTTCTTTACCAAAACCAGGTGAAACTCACAGCAGAAAAAAAAAAGTGTTCATGGTGATACTTTGTTCAGACGAGGATTTTAGATCTACTCTACAACAGCTGCTGGAACCACATATTCTATAATAATTGAACTTCAGTGACTCATAGCTGAGATGCTTAAAAAACAAGAATCTATCAAAAAAGTATTGACAATATTTTTAAAGTTACTGATTTGTAAGAAAATTCCAGATACTTAATTTGAAGAAAATTAATATGATATTGGGTAAAAAACTAGGATGAATGACCTGAGGAATTTCAGACCTCTGGAATTTCAGTCCAATGTCAGCCTGAGGCCGAATAATTAAACTCTCCACAGGACGCTCAGCCATGAAAGAAAAATTGTGAAAAACTGTTAAAAGATTAAGTTGTGTAATTGAATTCAGTTACATGACATGACATGACATGACAAACTAACTGACAGTCTTGTAAGATCAAAATTTTAAGACACATAATACTCAGATTTTAAGATCTTCTCTGTCCTTTGATATTTTGATTAAGAAAGTAAAATTATATACATGCAGTACTACAACAGTTAAGTAGATTAAAATTAAACGCATGGATTAAGTAGATTAAAAATTGAGTAATATTGCATTTCAGGCTATAGTTGGAAGAACTGGAAGGCAGCTCCTGCTGTTCTTGATATTGTGCACCATCCTATCATGTATAATGTATCTTATCATATATCATATCATGTATCATATCATATATTGTATCTTACCACGATCAAGATGTGATTATGTTTTTTAGTTTTTTAGCTTCGGGGTTTTTTTACTCGCTGCTCTTGCTGGATCATCACTGATGAAGGTTTTAGAAGAAGCAGCTGCTGGCCTTACACTGGATGCCAGCTCTCAACACTGATATTGCTGGACATGAGCTCAGACTGAAAAAGTACTGAACATAAACTAAGGTATAGTAAAAATATGTGCAGGTTTTGAATGTGGGATTATTTTTTGGTGTTTGGGGAATTAAAAGCTGTCACACTGCATATCATGTTTGCAGAACTGAGATGAACATTTGAGGAAGCTGTAACTGAAAAGATCTTTAAAGTCTTGTTAATGTATTAGTAGTGACTTTCGAAGTGCCAAGGAACTTGTTATTCTTTGATTCCACACATACAGTTGGGAGAATACTACTTTCCAATTTTCAGGTCTGCTTTATCCCCTGCAATACTGAAGTTTAAGTTCTCTATCTTCTTTCAAGTCTTTTGGTGTATGATTTTTTTTTCATTTTTTTTCTTGCCATACCACTCCAACAATACTTCCTGTATTTCCTGCACTGGTACTGTCCTTAAACAGAGAATATTTCTGAAGTTCTGTTTTTCCACTGTTTTATTTAAGTCTTTCCTATTTTTCAGCAGTTTGGCTCAGCACTCAGTTAAAAGTGTAAATCAATACAAAGGAGGAGAACCCACCCAGAGTTTAGCACAAAAGCTTTGGATATAGGAGTTGTAGGTTAAAATTCTTGTTCTCTCAGCAAATTCTTGCATGGCTTTGAGCGTGAGGCATTTAGAGAACTAATTGCACACCCAAGTATTGAACATTTCTTAGAATGGTAAAAGAAAATAAATGAAAAAAATTACAATAGTATCTTTAGGCCTCATAATGGGGATCATGTACGTATTTACCATATACAAATACCTGAAAGTACAATATGATTTTTTTTTTGTTTGAGTATAATTCTGTTGTTCAGCCCACACTATACATGCATACAAAGAATACCATTTTTCCTAGGCACAGCCCACAATCAGTGGCTCGGGCGCACTGTTGGTTCAGACTATCAAATACTGAAAACTGGGGTGCAGAGTACTGAGGAAAATGTTGGTGATATGGTGTGATAACTCAGGTGGCATAGTAATTGGAATAATTTTTAAAGACTTAATTTCATCTCCAGCTCCTCCCCATAAACAGCCCAATGCAGGGTCCTGATTCTGGATGAAGGTTCTTTGGCACTGCTTCAATACAAAGGAGCAGTAATAAGCAAAAGATCATCTTGGCATTGGTCAGCCTCCTTTCCTGCTTGCTTTTAGGTACAGTGAAGATCTGCAGGAGGAAACTGGCCTTAATTGAATAGCTCTGGAACCCACAAATTGATTATTAGAGAAATCAATTTTGTAGCAGAGCAAAGATGTGCAGAACCTTTTGCAAATTTTCTTCCTCCAAACCACCCAGTACAAAGTAATAACCATGGTAAGGCAGGGCTCACACACGTCTGATCTGGGTAGTAGATTTTTCTGAGTGCCAACTGACCTCTTAAACTGAATCTGAAACAGTGGACTAGGACATTGACCTGAATGACTCAGAACGGCAATGCAAATTATTTTCTTGAGGCATTTAATGTGGGAAGAGCTCCAATAAAAGGTTAGAAGGTATGTTGAAAGGTGCTGTAAGATTTAGGCTTTTAAGGTGTTTAGGTCAGTTGCTTAGAACGGATGAACAGTCTAAAGAAATTGTAGGATAATAGTGAAGAAAACATATTTAATAACAAGTCTTTGCCTTCCTACTGTGCATATTTGCTCAGATTTTCTAAATAATAGGGTTCTCACCTTGACCTTACACTGGTATTCATATATTCAAGTTTACAGAGACAATTATGATAATTTAATCTGACTACAAGCATCATAAAAAACCAAACCAAACCAACAACAAATGTGATTCAGTTTTGGGAAGTGGCTGTGCCAGTTCTGAGCAACCAGGGAGCCTTCAGCTGACTTGCAGCCACCACCTGGCCACTCATCTGTCTTCTCAGGGTTATCTCCACTGTTCGTCTTCATGATTAGGCTGCTTTTAAACTTAGTCAACTCCAAGACCAACACTATTGGCCTTCTGCCATTTCTGAAGTGCAGAATAGCCCTTGTCAATGACTAGTTCAAGCTCCACTGTGCACAGTAGTCTAACAAAAAAAGTCTCACTTTTCACATTGTGCCACAAAACAGCTCTATAATTCTTCCCCCATTTCCATTCTCCCTTTGGATTTTCAGTGCTCCTAATAATGCTTAAATATGTAGCCTGTTTTATCCTCCTTTTTAATTTCTGCTGTTATTTGTGTTTTAATGCATTTTCCCTTAAAGATGAAAGAAGTCCAGGTACTGTCTGCAAATACTGTCATTTTGTTCTTCCTTTAAAAACAGGGATATATCCTGTCTCAAATTACCTTAGTCCCACTGAATCCACCCTGTTTTCCAAGCTGTGTTGCATTGTCACAGCCCAGAAATTCTCATCTCCTACTGGGATTTCCTGGAATTGAAAAGTTTTAAGCCTTGTATCTGCTGCCAGGGTCTCTCTCTGAGTGCTGCTGTTTGCCTTTTGCATGTTCACTCAGACCATACCATTCAGCCTGGCTATTTTTAAGCCAAGGAGCCCTTGGAGTCTTCCAGCCTCGACCTGCAGTTTGTACAGACACTTGTCCCCAAACCCCATCAGATTTTCAGCACTTACCACTCTGAATGCAGAAGGGGCTGCTGCTTTGCAGGCTCTGTTCAGCCAGCTCTCTGTCAAATCCTGGTTGCTGCTGGCCTTTTTCACTTGGAATCAGTCCCACGACAGTAGGTGCAGACCTGCCCACACGGCATCTAATTATAGGCTCGGTGTGGGTGAGTGAGAACCTTTGTAAGAATGATCCCCTCCATGCTGGATATAACAGATGTTGCCTTTTCTTTTCTCTCTTCGCATCTAATTTATCAACATTTTCCCTTCCTGAAGTTTTGTTAGTTTGAAGGAAAGCAAGATGAGGCCGTTTGAGCCCCCTCAGAGGGGTTGTTTTATGTAACATTCATCCCAGACAACATGAAATGCTTTCCTGACTTAACTGGTTATTGTGAGCTCGTGTTACAGGTAATGACTGATCCTCCACTGCGGGGGAGCTCTGAGCAGGAGCTTTATTTCCTTGCTCTATGTCCCCCACCAGCTGTCTTTTTGTTAGCTGTCTGATGAACGTGTCTTGTCAAAGCAAACCCTTGTACATTTTTGTATGATAAAACCTCTTTATATACATATATATATATATTTCTTTTAAATCAAGGGCAGAGTAGCTTCTTTTAAAAGAAGAGAATAAGAAAAATAGTCTTACAACTTAGGGACAATATAAGTATCTGTGCATTTCTTAGTTTTTACTAGTGAAGTTACTCAAGCTCTGTCTACCCGCTACCATTTTGACTAACCCATGTCCTCTTAGGCCCTGTGGGATTTACACATTGGGTATCTCAGTACCAAGCTCTGTTATCAGCCGGCATGCTCTGAATATAATTGGTGTAAACTGACATTATTATGATCCACTCAGATCAGAGAAACCACAGGCACTTTCTTTCAAAATCATTTCAGGAGAAGGATAGGATGATGATAATCATGTCATTCATCTTTTCATGACTTGTCCATCATGTAAATCCCAGATTCTCTTCTGTGCTCTGGAGATTGTGAGTCACAGCCATGTCAGAACCCAGTTCTTTCAGTTCCTGAGCAAGATCTCAAGTCCCTACAGTGCTATCTGCAGGATGGTTGCTGCCATAATCACCTGCTCTGGCAAGTCTATAGGAGTGACTGTCACCCTTAATTAAGGAGTGGTTCAAGTGCCTGAGGGCAGGAAGTAACTTGGGCTGGATCTATGGTTCACGTAAGGAGCCACTTTGTGGTCCTGAGATATATGCATTGCCTGAAAGAAGATATTTCAGAAATAACACCCAAAAAAAGTGTTTCTCCACATGCTGAATTGCATACAAGGCAATCAGCATGCAAGGCATTGTAAAAACCGAGTCAGGAGTGTCTGTCACTCCTTGTGGCACAGGGCACCCACAGGAATGTTTGAGTCTGGGTCTGGTTCTTGTTGGTAGAGTGGTGCAATGCAGTGCCATATATGAAAATAATCATTAGAAAGAAGTCTCAGAGGAATGTGGAGGAAGCAGTGGCCAGTAAGGGACTGCATCTCGTGTTTAATTGCTGCTTACACTGACAATGTGTGTGTAATTTCAGGTAAGATAGAAGAGATCCAGCTAATAAGAAATTCTGGACACTCGAGTCTACCTTCATTGACCAGAAGATGGAGATTTGGCAGCAGTTGCAGGACACATACTTCCTCTGAACAACGCAGCTCATGAGGTAAGTCTGGGGAGGAATGAGTTTGGGGAGCCAAGGAAAAGAGATAAGGAATGTCATGTGCCCTCATGTGCCTCCTGTCAAAATTCTGGTATTTAAGTTAAATGGAGCCAGTGAAACTGGTGCCTCATTGTGATGAGACATCTTCAGAATCTGATGGACATCTTTGTGTGGAGATCAGACCCCTTTGAAACATCTTTTAGAGGACCAGGATTGCTGGGTATGCTCAAACACTGCGCTATTCTTTCCATAGAGTCAGTCTTTGTGTGTGAGTGCTCAAACAGTGCCACCAAGTTTCACTGTCAGAGTATTTCAGAAGGAATACGCAGTGGTGTGATTAAATTAAGGTAGGCCAGTATGAAAAGCCAGAATTAATAGTAAAAATACTTTCTAACCCATGTAGTAGGGTGTTGAGGCATAGCTCCTTTTAGGAATGGTCAATTTTTCCGGGCCTGTTTCTATGTCTTAAGAGGAACAGCAGATTTTAGTGGGCAGGAAGAAAAGTCTGGCTTTTGCAGCTGACTCTGACAATGTGCAAGTGAACACATCCAGTGATATTATAAATGTCAGCTTGAGAATTATCAAGGACACAAATGCATTTTGGTAGCAGTGGCCTTCACATAGGTAGGAAAAGAGGATTAAAACACTCACTGAGAATCATGTCCTCCAAAGGCATCTCAGAAACTGTGTTTCAAGTACAGCAATATATAAATTACTGGGGCTTTCATGGAAGGATAAGTGTATAAAACTGTAAAAGCAACGTTTTTCTCGCTTTTTAGATTGAAAACAGTTAATGAATTTCTTAGCTTGGATGGAGGTCATCCGGAAGTAGCTTTGTGTTTTCCATCCCCTAGGGAATTACTGATATGCATAGACAAAGACCACTCAGCTCCCTGGAGAATCTTACCTGCAGTATCTGAGTGGCAGAGCCAAGAATTAAAGATTTGCTTGATATTTCTGTTGTTTAACTCCAATGTTTTCTTTCTGTTCAAGTGAACAAATTTTAAATTGAATAGAGACAAAACCAATTTGCCTTAGTATAGCCTTTCCAGTATCACACAACAGAAATTAAAGGAAGGCTTTGGAAATTATAAATATTTATGATTTTCCATAATAAATGCTGGATGTTAATTAAATCGCTCAAAGCAAGCAAAGATAATATTAACTATTGGTTTTGTGAGCTGGAGATTTATGGAGTGTAGTATTTGAAGGAAACAGCACTAGAAAAGGGAGTTTTGGAGCAGATGATGAAAGTAACCTAAGGCAGAGGAGAATCCTTAGGTACAGACAGATTTTCTTTGCAGGTTATGGACGGAATTAAAGGGAGGAGGGTGAAGTTCATTATTCTGAATGCTTTATCTCCTGTTAATGTTAGAGAGTTAAACTTATTTGAAAGAATCAGGTGAGATAAAAGGGAAAAACTATAGATTTTCCTTGGAAATTGAAAGGCAGATGCAAATCTTGAATATGTATTTTGATAAAAGCATGGCTCTGACAAGCTCGTGTACAGCCCAGAGGCTCAGAACAAAGCCAATCCTCTAGAGATCTGGACATCTGCAATTGGGCACAAGCTTTTCTAGTGCCACAAAAAAGGGAAAAACTCTGGGATGACACCACTGCTAGCCTGTATTTTCACATATTGCTTATGCTTCCGGTGTTGCAAGACCCTTGTGGCAGCTGGGAGAGGTTTGTGTTCCTCAGCACAGCAACATGGGCGTGCTCTGTTTGTGCAAGGGCTGGTGATGAGCCGTGTTCTTTCTGGAAGTTTTTATATCTTTGATAGTCGAAGATAAAGAACAGATTATTGGCTCTGTTTTGTCCTGGAAATATGCCACGAAAAGAAATCTGGGCGTGCTATCAACTTCTGCTCCCTAGTTACTGGAAACAGAGCAACTTAAAGCAGCTTGGAGAACACTTGAAATTACAAAGTCCTTGATATTATGATATGACAAAGGAGGATCAGAGAGGCCCAAGTTTTGTAGAGACTCCCTGCAGATAGATTTAGTGATAGGTCACTTGTTTAGTGGCAATTCCAACTCCAGTTAGCTTTGGTTATGGAAGAATAACTCAAATAAATATTGGGAATAGACAAAGATTTTTGGCTTTGCTTCTGTCCCAGCAGCCTGTCAAACAAGTGTTAAACCCAGGGCCTACACAGACTACCCTGACTGCATTAAAATCTCAGCAAAATTACCTTCCAGAGGTTTTTTTTTTAACTTCTATATGACAGACCCATATTTGAGAATTGGAGCCTGCCGTAGGAGAATAAACAAGGATGAAAAACCAGAAGACCTTGGTAGGCTTACCCATGCAAATTTATGGTTATTTTACAAGGATTTTATCACTATGTTGTAGTGTATTACAGTAGCATGGAAAAAATCTAAAAAGCCACAGATTGAGACAGGATCAAAAGTAGGAAAAGAGACAACTGCACAATCTGAACGCTGAGATCTCTGCCTATTAGTCCTGTTTAGTCAATTTTAATTATTCTTGTTATTTTAGTTCTAGGCTCACAACTATTTTTGAGGGGCATTTTGATAGGCTGTGATTTTGGAAAGAAGAGAAACTGCTGTGCTATGCAGTAGAGTATTTTAGTTTTGTTATCAGGGAATTCTGACAAAAATGGCCCTTTTCTCATTAGCACACCTGCACATATGCCTTTATGAAAAGCATGTGTTTTCTCCTAAAATTATTTTTCTGTCACATATAAAGTACATAAAGATGATGTAAGTGGATCGTACAGTTCATATTTTGGATTGCTAATTATTTCTGTCCCTTTTTTCTATAGAAGGCTTGAGGTTTGTTTGTGCAGTTTTTTTACTGTACCCCATTGTCTAAAGAGTGTCAAAAAAGAGAAGTGATTGAGGCTGAAAGCTTTATAATGGCTTTCTTATCAATTTACCTTTGCCATAATTTTTGTAGTCAACACATGAATAAGGAGTATAAAATTAAATTTGTATTGTAATTCTGAAGCACTCATAATTTGTCACAATATTTAAATAATGCAAAAGATGGAATGCAAATCATAACATGCCCTTAAAATCCACGGAGGAATGAGGCACATTTGATTTTAAAAAGCTCTACCTTTCCACATGACAGACAAACATATCGAATGATGTGTCTCACTTGACATTTTAAAGATTCAATTTAAATTGTTCTGAAAAGATGGATTACCTTGTTTTAAAGATATGAAAGAATTGCCTGTCCGGGGCTTTGTCAAAGGCAGATTGTCTCATGAAATATCAAACCCTTGCATTATTTGGACTAGCACCATTAATAGAAAGTGATAGTATCCAAAGATTTCATACAAGGAACAATTTTAAATTTTAAATACATAAAGAAATAAGGAGAAAGATTATTTGCCACCAGCAACATACAGCTGCTGTCAATGTGGGTTTTTTCACCTTTATCTCATAAAAATAAATCTCTCGTTGTCTAAAAATATATTAGAAAAGAAGGGCAGTGTTGATGTCTACTATACCAAAGAATAAAAATTAACTCAAGAAACAGCATGTGAAAAAAATGAAAACAGAACAACACAAGGGGAAGAAATTAATGCAGTGTTCTAATTTTAGCTGAACTAGTTGAGTGAGAAAATGCGTATTTTAAGTGGTCTAATCTGTACCACACCTGTAGCACAAGCCAGCAGCCTAAATGAACTGTCATGTTTTGTTAGAACACCGTTAAAATCCCTAGCTTAAAATTAAACTAAATGAAACTTGTATTTTTGAAAGAATAAGATTTATTATTCATAAAAACATCAACTTAATTTTTAGAATTGCAAAAGTGGGACAGTCAAGTATGGAGGCAGGAGAGGATGGGCTTTAGGGAAGTCTTGAGTCCAATAGGGCTTTGTTTTCTTCCTGTGAGGAGTGATGCCCTACAGGGCACTGATCACACTCCTGTTCATGCCATTAAACCCAGTTTCTGGCTCTGCTGCACGTTTTTGTGATCCTGAGGAAAATATTTACATTTATTTTGCTTCATTTCCTGACTGTAAGAAAGGCAAAGTAAGCCTTTCCTTCTCTGAGTCTCCTTAATTTGTGCAACTCTGGGGCAGAGAGCCATGCATGGTTTATGGAGGACGTTCAAGATGTTGTAATTACCAGTTACAGATATTTCCAAACAGTGTAGAAGTACCTGGGGTTTTTTTATATCTCCAGGGGAGCACAGAAGAGGGGAGCCCCTTCTTGCTCAAGAAGGGTATCTTGCCAAGAGGTTTCCTTAAGGGGTAAAGAAGGATGAATTTCCTGCTCAAGATGGTTTCTGGTCCCACCCTGCTCATGTGGAGATGATAAATGAAGGGTACTGAAGGGTGACTCTGAGAAGGCAGACACCTGGTTTATCAAATATCCTGAGCAAGATCCTTTGGCAAACTTCACAGGAGGTGACGGGGTTCTGACATCTCAAAGGTATTGCTGCATAATTTGAAACACACCTGTTCATCAGCCCCTTTCAGCCTTGTGTAACACATCAACACCTTTTGGTGAACCTCACTGGAAGCATTCTGGAACAGCTAGTTGTCAGGATGGGACAGAACAGAGTTGCCCAATGGGATTGATACACATAATTTCTGCACCCAAGTGATAAACCTCACATCAGATGCAAAAATTAGTTGCATGCCCTAGCCAACAGCTGGTAATTAAAAAATGAAAGAATTTTTGTGGATAGCTTGTGTTGAAACAAAGGAACTTTAGCTTATTTTGGCTGATGCTGATAACTTTCAGTGGTCTGATTTTGCTAATCAGTACAATCAAAACTCTGACAAATTTGGAGTGGCAATTCTAATGCAAATAATGTAGCTCAAGCCTGACCTCAACATCGTCACAAAGGCAAAGTAGAGGTGGAAAATTCAGCTTCACTGGTAAAGAGAAAATAGTTCCTTATTGCAGGCTGCCAGAAAATTCAAGTTCCTCAGTAGTACAATACAGTTTTGATAAAGAAGATGCCAGTTTCGGGCACAGAAAAAAATCCCAGCTAGTTTCTATTAACATACGTGTTATCTGTCATCATGACCACAGTTCATGACAGTTCAGTTACAGGAGTGTACAGTGTTCCAGGGGAGAAAAGCTGACAGCACTAACTTGGAAATAGAGCTTTTGTAGTGGGCTGGGCAAATTTCTCAAAGTCTGTTGAGGGAGCCTCATTAGTCCTTTGCTGCTGACTGCAGTGTCCTGTTCCAGCTGGTGAGTGCTGCCACAGTGTTCCAGGCATCCCTGGGCCAGCCTCAGCAAAGAGCCAGGGCTTGCCACATGCTGGGCTGCACGGCTCCACACCCACAGAACATGGACCTGAGAAAGGGGGAAAATATTTGTCACTAAAATGGGACATTTTCGTAGCAGCAGCTCAACGTAATCAATAAAAATTTTGTTTTTATTTCATGTTAGGTCAAAGCATGAGTTCCAGTAGACTGAGAACATAAAGTGTGTGTTATCAAATTATTTTTTTTAAGACTTACTAGTTAATGACTAAGTATTAACTTTTAGGATGTATTTGCCCCTGTGATCAGGCTCCATGAGCATTTTCATTTGGGACAGGAGTGTGCTTTTGAAGGGAATTGCTCACTGTTTTCCCCACTTACCACACTTTGGTTTACATAACAGAGTGGGGTGGAAGCATCAGCTGGATTAATTTTGGTTAAAACTAAACAAGAGGTGTGCTCCAAAAGTGTATCTGATGTCCTGCAGATGCCAGTGGCTGCCAGGCCCATGGGTTCAGGTTGGAGTCAGCCTGAAGTACCCTGCCCAGGCAGGTACAATGTTGAGCCCTGCAGAGCTGTTTCTGTGTGCTGTGCTATGTGCTAATGGAGAACTGGGCACATGAAACTGCAATTTAGGAGAAAAACTTCTACCTTTCTGGAACACCATTAGATTATGTACTTACATATGTCCATTTTCCCCAGATATTATGGTGACTTCTTCAGCTCCCATGCAGCCTCTGTCTACATGACCTAGATGCTTTTTCCAGAGAAACTCGACTTTTGAAATGTTCCCAGAAATTTCAGTATCAATGTAGTTCAGGTATGTGCTGCCTGGTTTGAAAGTTCCCCTGCCAAAAGAAAAGAACAGAAATGATGCTCTGTGTTCTACACAAATTAGGGGGAAGAGAAAAGCTTGAGTCCAGGCAATAAGGGAGATGAGCTGTGGGGTGCCATGGAAGTTGGAGCTTTGAATACTATTGTTACAATTTTATGAGGTTTTTTTATAGAGTTGCCAAAATTCCTGTGCTTTTCATGACGAAATCACTTCCATCAGTTAGCTCAGCCTTTGTCAGTATGGCTGTGATTTATTCTGTACATTACTTTTGAAAAATAAGATCTATCTTCAAGTAAATCCAAGTCAGAAAGTTCTCTCAGTGTTTCTAGTTGCCCTCAACCATGAAGGAAATTGAAAATTATAGTTTACATTTGTGCCTTCTGTGCTATCACTGTTCACTCCAACAGAACACACATTGCAGTGTGACATTAACATTGAAATTATCTGTAGGTTTATTACTGCAGTGGTGTATTTATAACCAAAGACCAGTTACAGGGCTGTGTTCAAACACAGACGACGTTGGTTTTGTAATATTGAAGCTGGGCTGCAGACCAGCATCTGTTTATTGAGATTTAAATACACATTTACTGGAAAAAGCCAGGCTGAGTGGACAGGAATCCCATATTCCAGCACAGTTCATGGGCAAGCTGCAACTTTCTTATTCACAAATTCCCCAGAGGAGGGGATAATTAAATTACTGTACATCACCAAGCTCTTTGTCTTCTCAGAGATCACCAAATCACGTTTGAGTCCAGCAGCAGCCACAGAGCTCTTGCCCACTTTGCTATGCTAACATCAACCTCAGAAAACAAAGGAAAATGGAGACCAGCAAGCAGACATTTTCCACAATCTGTAGCACAGGGAATTTCAATCACTTATCAGCTACTTTTATTACCAGTGTAAATCACAGACCACACAGAACAAGGTGAGGAGTGTAAAAATAGCTGTGTGCACATTTCACACGATAACAAAGATAGAGCCACGTTTCCAAGAGCCACATTAAACTTACTTGTCAATGGTATATTTTTTCCTGATCCCATTAGTTCCAGTCAAGGCTACATCTATATTTCCCTTCATGGTTTCTGTTGCACATACTTTGACATGTATCTCTTTTCGCCAGCCTTTGAAAGCAAAATCAAATGGATTATGGTTGTAAGGAGATTTCTTTCCTAAGGGGAAAATTTCTTATATGTTTCATTGTCTCTAAGAGAGAGAAAAGGATTGCACAAATATGCTTATAAGCAAACACCTGTGATGAATTACAGTTTATTTTTTAATTTTCCTATTTCCCAGTCCTGTGGCTGTTTCTACATTAATCACAACTAAAACTGTGTTTGTTATAGCTCCCTGCCATTTTGACTTGATGAGCTTGGCAAAAATATATCCTGAAATGCTCCGGTTTTATAAACTTTTGCCAATAAAAATAATGGAACATTTTAAAATTTGAAATTATGCACTTATAGCATAACATTTCTCCCAATTTCAGCTTTATAGATTTATATTTTTGAAGCCATCATGTAATAACCAAGTTTAACCCAAAGGTGATCATCATTTGATCTGTTTTTACAATTATCTCAGCTTTCCCAAGTAATGCTGCTACTGCATGTTCCTAACACCTAAAATTCTAGATGTTTTATTGAGCGCAATTCATTAACTGCAGCAGCTCTGCAGAAGTGTAAGGCCCTTTTTCACACATAATTCATTGCCACTTTAGAATACACCACAAAATGAGCACTTACGAGCATATGGAGGGGAGGGCCCTGTGTTTAAATAAACCTTTTGCTCTTCTTTCTCAGTTTTATGTAGAAACTTATCAGCATAATGACCCATCATTGGGCATCCTTCCTCAGGACATGGGAAACACTCTCCCTGGGGGGAAAATAACAATGTGTGGTATGAGACATTATCCATTTTTATCTCACTTCTTAAATTCTAAGAAATTGGGGTATTTCAGCTTTTTCCCAGGTTGTTTTTTGGGGTTTTTTTTGGTTTGTTTGTTTGTTTGTTTGTTTGTTTTTGAAAAGGTACTTGTTTCTCAGTTCAGATAATATCTTCGGTATTTATCATTGTGGTTGAAAAAGGAGTTGAGAAGATCAGTCAGCTTATTTCATCTGGTTGAAAATCAGAGAGAAACAGATTGGAAATCTGGCCTAATTCCTTGTGGTCTTGCAGAGACCATGAGTGAAAACCATAACGAATGTTGTGCCTTGCTACCCAATCTGTAAAATCCAGGCAATATATTCATCTCTCACAGGGTCCACTGGAAGGTTTTCTGCTCGTAATAGGATGGATAACCACGTTTCCAAGAAGGTCTGGCTGGATATCTCACTCATATGGTAAAAATGTTTATGTTTAGGAATACTGGAGGATAGGGTCTCTATTTGGGATTTGTTCTATCTGCTCTTCATCCTTTATTCCCATGCAGAGCCTTTATGAAATTAATCTACCTACATAGATCAGACAATCAGATCAAGACCTTGACATCCATTTTAAAAAAAAGGTAAAAAAAGATAAGCATGAAAGCAGATTAATTGCAGTTGGGAAAAAAAAGCATTGCTATATTTAGGTAGTTCAGTTTTGATATGTGGAAGGTTCTGCTCAAACTGGTATTTGTGGACCTTTGGCTATTTGTGCATTTGGTGAATAAAAGGCTAAATGATCATCACTTCTCTATCATGAAATTGCCTGGATTTGGGTGTGGTCTGGATGAAGGCAGTCAGTGGTTCTGAATGTCCCCTGTGCCCACATCCCATGATCCCAAGTGTAGAAGTTGTCTCAGAAATGATGAAAAGGAGAAGGGCAGGGCTATATGCCCTCAGATAAATGCAGACCTGGTACTCACCAGCACAAACTCTTGGTATGTGTTACACCGGTACCCAACAAATCCATTTGGAGTGATGATACTCTCAGCATAATACCTGAGACTTCTTTTATGTCCACATCCAAAAGATCTGTATGCTGGAAGAAAAAAACCCAAAAAGCGCAACAGATAAAAAGCCATTAAAGCTGTATGTTAACATAAAGTCCATGGCAAAGCAACATTTGTGGGTCTCTTTTCCTCAAAAGCACTTGCACATAGACTGATGTCTCAGGTAAAAGAAAGAGCAATAATTAGAAAACATTTAAAGTGTGAATTATTTGGTTTTGTAGTAAGAAAGTGTACTTATGCCTACATTATTTTTTTCTGTTGGAAAGAGGTAGTTTTTAAAAGAGGTGGAGATGCACCAAGGTGAAATGAAGCATTTAGGAGTATTCCCCTTTGATACTTCAAAGACTGGAATAGTTCATAGCTACAGTTTTTGTAAAGCATAGAGTAGCTACAATGAAGTAGTTTTCCTTTTCTCACAGTTATCACAACGTGGTATTCTGTAAAATCACAGTTTCCACTAATTTCTAGACTTAAAGGTAATTTTAGCAATTATTTTAAATTCAGTGGCTTTTGGTGGTTTTAAGCTCTAGAAAATCTGCAGTCATTTGATAGCGATTCTGTGAAATTCTCTGAAAAGCAGGGTGTTTGGCAGTGTGTCCTTGATTTTGTCAGAACTATTTGAAACAAGTACTTTTTCCCATCAGACTGAATTTATAAGCAGCCAGCAGGGAAAGAAGAAAGAGCTATTTGGGTTATATTTACACGTCCCTTATAGCAAATGTTGTCTTCCTTGATTCTGAGGTCTCTCCTATATCAGAATACAGCACACTAAAGTTAGGTTGATTGTGTAAAAATGGGCTCTATTCCACTTCAGCATGTGGTGGGGGCTCACCAAACCACAGGGGGAAGTCTGAGAGGCACTGAAGTAGTTGCAAGCTAGAACAGTTTATAGTGAAATCAAAATTTCCCTAATAGCGATATTTATGATTAAAGATAGACCAGTTGGTGTTGACCAGTTGACACATTGTTCTTTACATAAGGAAGGAAAAATAAACATACAAAAACCTCTCTGAAAAGTACTTGTTGTCTGTTTTTCTTGAAAATGATCTGCATCACAGCTTCCTGAGAATGTTTTCTTTACAGCTCCTACTTTAATTCAGAAGGGTTTGTGCTTTTGAACCCTCGGCTCTTACAGCTGGCTCAAGTTATGTTAGTGGCAAATTCACTTAACACCTATAGTCTCTCTACTGCATCAAAAACTGTAGGAAAAAAGTCACTAACTATTATTTCTAAAGCACTTCATACATAAAAGCACTACATAAATGTAAACATTAGCAAAGAAAAGAGAGGTTACCAAACAAAGTAAGGTTTAACCAAGAGGAGGGAGTTAAGGCTATCTCTATTTTTAGGAGCTGCATGAACAACCAACTCCATCTGCTCACGTTCAATAGAGCTGAGCTTCTCCTTCGTGGCAAAACATTGCAAGAAGCCTCGTGAAATGTCTCTGGAAAATATTTTTTTTTTTTATGAAAATGCAGACATTTTTATGTCTTCCAATTGGAAAGTGTTTTTGTTCCAAGTGACTTTGAGCACAGCCAGCTTTCAATTCTCTTTGTTATTAAGTTCTTGACCGATTCTGAGAGGGAGCATTTTTGAAAGCAAATTATTTAACTAGGGGTAGGGATTTCAAAACACTCAGCTGTGAATAACAGATGTTCTCATTTCTGTAGGTTAGCATCAGAAGACAGGATTTTGTGGATCTATTGTACTGGATCCCGGGGTAATTCTGATTAACTGCCCAGCTTTCTTTGAAGAACTACTAATGGAGCACTTATTTTATCATCTTTTATATTTCTAACCTTGGGCTGTTCCCTTTGAAGAGACTAAAGCTTAATATCTTGGATGAATCCCAGTAATATTGGGAGTGGTGTCTTCCTAGGCAGAAGGAGAGCTCAGATTTTAAAATATTCATTTTTGGACTATCCATGAATGAAATTTTACCAGTCCTTCGTGTGAGGAATTCCCACTGAGGTCAGCCTGTCAGCACAGTGGCAGGCTCTTATAAAGCTTGTAATGAACAATTTTGCACGCTTTAACTGAAGTTTTCATCTGGAATTTGCCTTGGTTAGTACAAAAGAAAAGTGGAGGGTATTTCAGAGGCAGCTTTAAATGTTCCATTTTTGAGCATTTTCTCCCTATTCCCAATCTGAGCTGTATAAATAACATATACATTCAAAGGTCTTACCTTATCCTAGCCTTTGTTTCTAACAACTGTAACTTATAATGAGATATTACTTCTTTAAATATTTACCTCTCATAAGGTCATTGATATCCTGAGTTGCAGGAGGCACACGAAGCTGGTTGCATCCTGGCATCTTCTTCCCACCATTTGGGTAAAAATCCAGGTGGCCACAAGTCTGAAGAATCCCTGGAGCTGAAATGCACAATGGATCCTGGCAGATCACTCTCAGATATTCTGTGGCCAGCCTACGTGCCAATGGCAGCCTTTGCATGAAAACTTACCAAAGTCAAAGAAAAGATGACCAGCATGAGTATGAATTACATCAACAAATTTTGCATCTGAAGGATCCAGCCTGACCATTGTGGGAGTGTACTGGAAAAGGGGCCCAGCTGGATCCAAACCTGAATGAATGGAGATATGTCTGGTTGAGTAAATAATACTGTATGTATATCATCACATGCAGGTTGTGTGCACTATAGGTCATTGCATTTCTGCCTTTACCTCACATATAAAAAACCATTTTGTGGTCCACAGCTAGAAAAACACTCAGGGTATTAATAGAAAGCTTACTGAAGGCATTGCAGCACAGTAAAATGCAGATGGCTGCTTGGCTTACTTTTAGGAGCAATGATATAAGAAGAGGTTTGTTTTGTTGAGGGTTTTTTTGGTCATTTTATTGAAAAATATGAAATCTTCATATGTTACTCTGAGCATGTAGATTTATTTATGAATTTTTGTTTGTCAAGAAGTCTGTCTTTATTTCCAGAATATCTTGGTTGAAAATGGTATCCCTTCACCTCAGTGTCAGTGAGGTCTCTTTGGAGATAAAGAAACACAGCTCTGATCCCAGTTCCCTGAATTGTTTATGTGACTGCTCACTGTGTGCATGGCTTAGACAAAGCAATGTCTATGCAGGGAAAAGAACTGACTGAAGGAGAAGGAAAACAGAAAACAGTGAGTTTTTAAAAGAAAGTGATGTGTGACTGTGTCACGACTTGTGTGCCATCATGCTGGCTGGACACTGTTATTTACGACAAACCAGCACATTGCAGTCTGTACTCCGTGTTTATAAAGCAGCAGTGACTCTTCAGTTCTCTTAAGCTGCGTGAAAATATAAATTTTTATCAGCAGGAATGGCTGCAGTACCTGTTATTCTTCCAATGCCAGGTTTCCTCCTCCCTGCCTCCCCTGCAACGTGCGCTCCAAGACTATGGCCGATGAAATGGATGTTGGCAGGAGAGTAGCCGTAGTCTTTCTGTGAATATTTATGGAAAGGAGAAAAAAACAGTGTGGGGATACAAGCCAGTGACACTGCAGCGTGTCCCCACGCAGTGCCAGGACATGGCCACACCACTGGGTGACGGAGGTGAGTGTCCTGGTGGGAAGTTTCAGTTCTGGGTGATGGGATCTCTGCCTAAAGAGAAACAACTCCCCACTAATCCCACCCCTCTTCATTTTCAGGGTGTTCATGGCTATTTATGATCTTATCCCAATATGCTAAATCTAGGGGATTTAGTTCTTCATTTCAGTTTTTCAAACTTTTGAACTGCTGAAAAGTCATGTCAGTGTAGTTTTTCAAAATCAGTTATGACACTGAAGCAGGTATTTTCATTTGTGTGGGATTAGAGCCCTTTTGTAACATTTTGAGCTGCTTTACTGGGTACTTCTCGTTCTTCCTGGCTCTATTGGATCAAACTTGAAGGTGCCACTCTGAGCACAATCTTTACCTTGTGGACTATGCACTGGCTCTCACATTCCAGGGATACTTTTACCTCGAGGAAGTTCACCAGGTACTCCAGCTCGGCCCCCACAATGCGGACGTTGTTGACAGCGTCCGTGTACAGACCACTGGAGCCACCCCTCCAGTCCGTCAAAATGCAGTTCACATCTTCAGTGTGGAACATGAACTGGTGGAGAACAGGAAAACAACAGAGAAGAAGCAAACAGGTATTAATCACAATTGTAGCGGGGCATATGTAAACTGTATTTTGTTTTGTTTGTGCGACGATTGAAGACACATCTTTAGTAATTCCTACTGATGCTGAACATCAACACAAGGAGGCAGAGTGGAACCAGTGATCAGAGGGCACTCACAAGCTTCCTTCAGCTCCTTTTTCCATTCCAGATGCCTTGGTTGGCTCCAAGGTACCAACTTCTCTTAATGGCAGTACCCCTGTTACCAAAAGACGTCCAGGCTTTATTCTTCAAATTTTTTACACTTGGATTGTCTAAAAGGATTCTCAAATTTGTGCTTGAACTGTTCAGCCCTAAATTCATACATTATAAACAAAATATTCTATTTATCCACTTCTGCCAATGGAACTTTCTGATTTTTCTTTTTATTGTGAAACCATTTCATTTTTGAAATGTGCCAGAGTAAAACGAAACCAATCTGCTGAACAAAGCCTTTTGGTTTTATTAGATCAAATGTCTCACTGATACTGACACGTTTATTGTGACCTTTTGCTGAGGGGAGAAAACTTACTCTTTTTTCCCCCTTTATTATTGGCAAGGAATTGAAAAATCAATTTATTGTAGCTTTCCCTGTGGAGGTGAACACAGCAAAAGGGCATTCAGCAGAAGGCTGAAGTGCACTATACTCATAGCCAGGAACAAGAGAGTGCTCGTGTGGAACTGGGCTTCATTCTGACTTTTGTGTTCCTTATATATCCCCTGAATTAACAAGATAACAGAGGTGTAAATTTTACATGGGAATTTGAAGCCAGGGCTAGATATTTAGACTTTCAAATACAAGTAAAATGACTGTCAGGCAATAGTTGTACCTACCCTGCATATGCTTGTTATCCAGGGGAGATCTGCCCCAGCAAGGTGGCCGTGTATAATGAAGCGAGTTTTCCTGTGTGCTCGGAAATTCGAAGCTTTTATAGTTGAAGGGTTTGTGGCTGAAATTTTCTGTGCCAAAAAAACCAACCAAACAACAAACACAACAAGGATGTGACTGCTCCATCCCACTACATTTTGATAAAGGGCAGAGTACCCCCGTGGTTAAGACATAGATCTGAACCCTGAAGAGATGGGTCTTATTTCTCATTCCTAAACTGCCTTTTGAGGGGAAACCAATTAATCATTTCAACAAATGATTCACTTCCTCTGGTTAATTGAACCAATGATACTGGCATCTTTTGCACACTGCTTTGAGATATACTGGTACAACATGCCATGTAAGTACAAGATTTTATCAAACTTGGCCATAGAATTGCAAAGATAGCATCTTCTGAAAGGTACTATGTGATTGACTTTGAAACTATACCTGTCTTTCTTTCTTTTTTCCTTTGAAGATAAGACCTTCATTGCTTCATTTATATTTTATGAGAAAGACACCAGGCTTACAAAGTTAGAGGTTGTAGGTATTTTGGTGTGCATTGAGAAAGAAGACATTATTTTCTTTAAAAGAAATTCTGAGTAATAGCTCTTACATATTTTTTTTATGGTTTTGTTGACTTAAAGGGGGATGTCATGCACTAATTAGCACACATCTCACCTTTAGTGAAAGATAGATTTGTTAAAACCTCATAGGCCCTCTCAGCTGGAGGAGTTGGACTTGTTCTGAACTGACTTAATAAACACTGTTTGTGACGGCCACTAATATAAAAACCCTTAAATCTGGAGCCTTTTACATGTAATAACTTGTGTTGGAGGGCTGTGATTAATATGTTGTAAATATACCTGGCTCCTCAGAGAGCTGAAATGAGGAAAAAGGAAAAAAGATGGAAGAAAATTACCACATCTAATATAGAATTAGAGGTTCTCCCAGGAGTCTTATGAGAAAAAATATGTGAGAAAAGAAACTGTCCGTAGAATTTGTTGAATGTATTGTACGCTGTCAGTATTTGAAAACAAAGCAGTTTCTTACTTGGTGTTTCACCATGTTATCTCTGGTGTAGAGAAGGAAATTTGTGTTCACATCATCTGGAGAGCTGGGCAAGCCTGCCAGCTGTCTCCCTGGGATCCCAGCCCAAGGGGGGCTATCTGAAAAGCATCCAAGCCTTTTGTAGCAAACTTCCCTTCCTGGGGTACACAAAGAAAAGTATTAATGTTCTGGGAATGTCACAGGTTCTGTACACGAAACTGGCAGGAGACTTTTTACACCAGGAAAGCAAAAGATGCCTGATTCGCATTAGGATGGCCCTTGTGAGCATTTTTCATTAAGGGGCTCAGTTGTGTTCTGGTGCTTGTAGCAAGGACGTGAACTTCAGGAGTGCTTCCCGCTGCAAACAGAGCCTGGAGCTCAGCTTGCTGGACTCAGGAGAATGCAGGATGTGTTTGGTTGAGAATATTGCTACCACAGCCCTTGGAAAAAGACAATAAAATCTTGATCCAGAGAAGAAACCAGCTTTTGCTGTGAGCACAGAGTAGTCCTTCAAATCACTTCTAATGCTCCAGGGATTACCTAAATTGTTATTTCTTGCTCAACAGTTCATGAAGGAGTAAAAAAACTCCAAAACATTAAAATAGATACCTCTGGTTGCTCCACGACGGACATTGAACATCTTCCTTATTTTTAAACATCTTCCTTATTTTTCTATCACCATAAGATTTTAATGGAAGCAATAAAGTGGAATTTGAGTGGAAGCTTAGAGCAAAGCACAGCCTCAGGAAGTGTGGTCTGTGCCTGAAGGACTGGTTTCCCAATTTCTATTGTGCCTTTCATATAGCAGTGGTGCAAATATGACATGCGGGTGTTGCCATTAGTTGTCATCCTTCCACACTGTTATAGCACAACAGTTGTGAAATCCCAAATAATTTTTATTGCTATTAAAAAGACTATTCTTTCCTGTCATTAAAGAGGTATTTTGGACCAAGACTATTTTCTTGTTCTCTGCTTAGCACTGTGAAGAGTAGGTGCCCAGGCTCTCATTACCAGGGTTGTAGCTACCATGAGGGAGTTGAGGGTGGGTGGGGGAAAAATGTTCTGGAAGAATTTCAGTATCAATTCACATATAAAAATACCTTTCTAATTCCCATTCTGTTTGTTAGCTGCAGAAACCTTTACAGAATTAAAAAGTAATGAGTTAAATGTGGGAAAGACACAACATGACTCAGTGGTCCTAATGAAGAATTACGCTAAATCCTTTCTAATGAACATACCTTTTCTAGAATATAGAATATCATGGTGTAAACTGCACGTAATTTTTACTGTTTATAGACTTTATTTGTTTTATGGCTCACCTCTGGCTGCATTGAGAAGAAAAAGAGTAGTGATCCATACTGCAAACATCTAAAGTGAGTAAGAACACATTCAAATATAATTGAAATTAGAACCTGGAATTCACCTAAGGGTTCACTTAACCCATTAAAACCCCTTGAAACTCAGTACTGCAGTCATTTACTGAGTTAGATCCAAAAAAAGCAACACTTTCTGAAAGATGGTAAGATTTCAAGAAAATAGCTTTGGGATTATTTCTGTTTGCCATGGAGATTTTGCATAATCAGGATATTCTTTAGGAATCCTTAAAGATCATCTTCCTGTCCTTGACAAACAGAAATGTTTTTTCCTCTGTGGAGCTGCAGTTTATGGGCATGCAAATTAATTTTTTACAGGATTTGCAACATATTACAGAGTGAAGTTTGTACTAGGATTTTGTAGAAAAGTTACTCACAGAACTGCCATTCAATGACTGAATTTAAAAAAACCCCAAGAACAAACTTAATTTGTGCTCATAAATCATACAGACAGTCTTGAAAATTCATTTTGATCATTGCCAACAGCCATGTATGCTTATCAGCCCTCATCTGCCTGATCACTTAATCACCAGCTGGTGGGTAAGCATCAGAGTAAATGGAACCCATCATTTACTCCAAGGGGAAGCAGGGAAAGTCCTTTAAGTACAGCCTCACTACTACCATGAGCAATTTATCTTCAAAGGAAAATAGATAATTCTTAAAAAATCTAATGTCATGCCCAGACCATCCGACCAGTGCTGCAGAGGCAGAGCCCTGCATCCTCTTCCTGACCAACCTTCCCAGTCCCCTGAAGTCCACAATACACTGCTAGGAGCAAAGAGCTCATCCCTGTGAAATCAAGTGCAGGTTCAAGAGTGTCCTGCTTCCATCTTCTCTCCCCCAGCCTCTCACCAAGTACCCTACACCTCATCATCATGATCCTTGTTTCAGTTCCTTAGATGTTCTTGGCTCCAGTGCATCCCATTTTACCTTGGCAAGGCTCAGAGCAAGTTCTCAGGGTCAGCCTCCCAGTTGCTTGTGGCAAACCTTGCAGAAGCTCTTAGAGAAGCCTGGAGAGAAGCAGGACAGCCCTGTGCCTGCCCTCCGAGGCACGTGGCACAAGGATGCTCGCCCTCTGCTGCTCCACAACGCTTGGATTCCCAGCTGCATCTGTGGCTGTGTTGGGTAATGCCAAAAGAGATCTCCTTCTGTCAGCCTTCATCCGAGATAACACCAACCAGGTCCGACCAGTTGCTGCGTGACTCCACCTACATAATGCAAAGTTTCAAACAGGGTGTTAATTTTCCTCCAGTGGTTATTATTTTTCAAGCTAAAAATTGCTGGGAAGTGTGATGTAAACCCTGAACAAACACAGGGCCTTTCAGGATCAGCGGGGCTGCTCATCTTGGTGCGATGCTGAGTTGAGATTGTGACTTAACATCACACCCGACAGCAGTGGCAGAGCCCCCATCCTTTGCCTTCCACTCCACAGTTTTCACAATAGAACTATCCTTCCTGGAACTGATCCCTGCCTTAAATAACTTACAGTCTTAAGCAAAGTTTTCAAGTTTGTGTTTGATATCTAAGTCTACCGTTGCAAAATAAAGACATGAAAAAGGAGTTTTGGGATGAGCTAGCATATGTTTGCAAGGTTCAAACTGTCACCTGAGAAAATGCAGAAAGAAGTATGAAAAATTATTAAAAAAAATAAATGGCTTAGTCTGTCACTTTTTATTTGTTCATCTTGTAGATCTCTTATCTCTAATTTTGCTACTGGATGAATTACCTGACTTTTCTTTGAAAAGGTGACAGAAATGCTTTTAAAGAAAGGAGAATAGTTCCTGGGGCAGATTGTCACCACATTCAACCACCATGAATCTTCATAATTAAATTGTATTAATTGCAGTAATTTTATTTTTTAGTGTTTTGATAATGATGTCATTTCACATAGTACTATATTACTGTTATACTATTATGTTCATGTTTCTGATCAGACTTTCCTAGAAATCTTTGTTCCTGTAGGTGTATGTGGGGCTTCTCCAACCTAGATGATTCCATTATTCTGTGCAGACACAAATGAGAAACCTGCATCTCCACATTTTAGTGTTAAACCCTTTAAGTATAAGGGTGACTACTGACACCTCCTAAGACAAGGGTGTACAGGAAGGGGAGACTCCCTTTTGGTATAATCCTTTCCACTGACTGATGAGTTATTCCATATCTAGCACACACAGATATGAACTGGGCTAAAGTGGTTCTTACAAATGCGAGGTACAAAAGCATTTTCAAGGTTTTCCTTTTTTTTTTTTTTTAATAAAGCTAGCCTTGAGAGGTTAATTTCTTCAGCTGTATATTGTAGAAGCAAATATATGTTCCAGCTATTTGCTCAGTGTCCCTAGTAGAAAATTAAGAATCAAGGTTAGTATGTACCTGAGGAAGTTCCTATTCATCCCTTCAAGACTAAGTTAGTCCAGTAAAGTGTTGAAGTAGTCACATTAAAATTGAGTTATCCTCTGCTCACGTAATTAAAATCTGTTATTGGGGTGCAAATAGATCAATTAACCAGTCACCCACAGAAGTTCAGTAAACAAAAATGAATAAATGTTTATGAGATGTATACACAAAAAAATCTGCTTCCAAGTTATCCTAGGTCATCCTGGACAAAACTGGGTTCAGTGATAGTTAATGGAACTCAGAACTGTGATGTATGATATACTCAGACCTCTGATAAAGCATCACATTTGAAAGGACTTAATGCTTGGTTTTTATATCATTAAGAACCCATAGACAAAGAAAGGCTGATTCATTAGAATTTAAGGGCCCCACAGAAAATTAGTATCTAATCTTACCTGCTTCTGATACATATAATATTGGACCAAACCCTCATTGCATTCTATCCTAGCAAATTCTTCACACTTCAGAAGGAAAGTTTACTGCACAAACAGGTCGCTCAAACTTTTAAATGAATCTAGTTGATTCAATAAATTATTCTTGAACAATTTGAATTCATAGATCGTACCTGCTCAGCATATTTTGGTGCCTATGTTCTCAGGGGAGCTCAAGGAATGTGAGTAACTCATTAGACTAAGAAGCCTTTCTGAAACCTGGTGTTACAGTCCCAAACCATACCTGAACCCTCTGCTGCACCATGGACTCAGCCACAGTCTGGTGGTGCAGATTTTAGATCACTCACAAGATTCAGTGGCTTCACCAAGTTGGAATTAAAACAACAAAGTATTAAAGGACTTTTGATTTTACCTATGATGAGAACACTGCTGTCTCACGTCCTAGGTGTAAACGTGTGCTATGCAATTCTTACAGATCATCATTCCAGCCAATATTGAGCATCAAATGAAGTTTAACTTACCCAGGCTTTTCTCAGAACACATTAAGTGATTAGTGATGTTCTTGCTGCCTCTCACCAGTCAGTAAGACACCACAGCTCTACTCCAGTGTTTAAGGTTACTGGGAGAGCAAGGTATCCTCATATTTGTAACAAATTAGTCAGAGGATTTACTCCAGCTGACAGCCATGAAATGGGTTTTCCATGCTCGTTTACTAATGCCAGGAAAGCTCGTAGCTCGGCAGCGTTGTCAGACGTCAGCACTTCTGTTTTGGCTTCTAGAAATCTTCTCACTTTAATGGGGTTAACTGCTTCAGTATTATCTGGGACCTGGCTAGGAAGTAGCGAGCAACAAAATGCTGACTCCGTGCCTTAGAAGTTCCTGGGAATTTCTCATCCATGAGCTTGTCCAAGCTGTCCCTGAACTCACACACATCTCTAGCACACCAAGCATCCTGTCTCAGGCACACTGTAATTGTGCAACTGTGAGGAGAATCATCTCCTTTCCTTTCTCTCCAGGTGTGCAATGCCAGCTTCCTTTCATGCCCCCTGTTACTTGTGTGGAAGGAAATGAACAAGCATTTTGTGTTTGCCTTCTCCATGATCCTCTTCATTTTAACCATTCACACCTCCATCTCTGTTCTTGGCTGATTTCCGTTTTTCTCTTGTATGCCAAAGGTCGTGGCAAAATTACTGCTTATTCCACCAGGCTGGAGAAGGTGGACATCAGTGTTTAGGTCTCCATTACCAAAACCAATAAGGAAAATTCCTTCTATCCTGAAGTTTTATCAATGAATGTGTTTTTGCGAGGGATGAAGGGGCCAAATGTGGAAGAAGGTTCTTTCTGCAGCTAAAACACAGCTTTGTGCATTCTCTCCTAAAAGCTCCCTTCTTTAGCAGCATCTGTAATCATCTTGCATGATGAGGTACAGTGTATATAATATCTTACAATTAAAAAATAGTCCTAATAGGGATAATTCAGGCAAGTTATTGTGCAGGGCTGTTTTTTGTTGTTTGTTTTTTTTTTTTTTCTCTTAATTTTAATTGCACTCACTGTCAAATCTTAATCTAGAGAATAAATTTTCTGGGCAGGGGCCTCCCTAGCTATGCACATTGCAGGGTGTATAATTCAGTTTTGGGTGTATGAATAACATGTGAATATTATAGATGGTAACAGTAAAATAAAGGTCACCTTTTCCAACACATCAGTTGTAACAGCTATTAATAAAAAAATCTAAATACCAGCAAGTATTTTTCTATTCATTCCAGTCTGCTTGGCTGCTGAAAAAGGTATGAAGGGATTGTTATTCTTTATATCTGCTGTGCCTTTATTACGATCCAGCTTCTAATACTTTTATTGACGCCAATCCCAATGGCATGACTCATAGAATAAAATACTTCTTAGCTAAAGAAAGAGTACCAAATGTTAAGTTCCATTTACTTTGTATTTTAATACCATCTAAACTAACAGTTGTTGCATGACTTATTTGTAACTTTCACAGAAGTGCAAGTTTTTTTCTGATCTACACCGGATAAGAACTGAAGTCTGTATCTTAATAAAGAAAATATATTTATTCCTGCAGTTATGCCTTAGTTTGCATCAAACAGAATTCTAGGTGAATTAGCTGATCATCATTTTCTGTGATAAAACACTCTTGTGCTCAGTGCATATTCTGAGGACAGCATTGAATTAAAAAGTACACAGGAGGGACCTAAGGAATATGATAGAAACAGAAAATTTTACATCTCCCACAGCAAGGTGTTTTAAGGCCTGTGGACACTATGTGCATTGGTCCAGTTTTTTGGGATGTAAATTAGTAAACTACAGTGCAAAAAATGAAAATTAAAGGAATTATATTAATTTATACAAGCTGTTAGTAGCTATCAAATGGAAACACATAACAAAACCCCCACCCCCAGATGGTTCCATATCAGATCCTTGATGCAATATGGGGCCTGGTGTTCGTGAGTTCAATTGTGATTTTGCAGGCACTGGTTCTCTTCCACCACATTCCCTCTAACTTCGGTCGAGCACAGGAAGTTTCCATCAAGGCACTGTTATATTTGTGCCACTATAAATATGTTCTTAACTGCTTGTGGTGTGGCAACACCTGTAATGCTTTCATAAAATTTTGTGTTGTTTTGTGATATCCTCTCCGCCTGTGACCACAGACTTGTGTTTGTGCCTCATTCGGGTCATGTCTGGAGAGGAGGTTTGAGTTTGGAGCTGTGATTTAGAGATTTTTTTCCTCAGAAGAACCCCTGGAAGAGGCTGACAGAAGGAGAAGCAGGACATGGATGGTTCCCAAAATCTGCTTGGTGCCTCCCACTGCCTTTGCCACTCCCTGTACAAAAGGATGACTTGCACAGGCAATACTCTTTTACCATATTCGCTGATAAGACCAACAAGGCTGATTGTAAACAGGAGGGGCTTCTTTATTCTGCTTTTGGATACTGTTGTTTCTTCAGGCAGTTTGGGTTTTTAGCATACTTTGAGAATACTATCAGAATTTCAAGAATTTGTGGGCCGCTACTGGAATTAAATCAGATTTTAATGAAGCACTACCTTTGCCCTCTGCTATTTTTGGAAGGTCTTGCAAAACTTCTTTGAGAGAGGCCAGCTAATACAGGATAGACTATGATGAAAAGTAACTAGTTTATAGCATCTTTCTATAAATAAATTAATGAAAAAGCTGTAGGATGTCATCCCTTTATTTTAAAGGCCAGTTAAATCATTATCCCATTCAAAATGACTTCAGAAAAATCGAGCATCATCATTTTGATTTTAAGCCTTTTGGCTTTGAAGTTAAGAAACACAGGTTTAAAAAAAAATAAAATTAAGAAAACAGCTGTGAGGAACAGAGCTTTTTAAAGGGCTTCCCTAAATGAGAGTTATGAGGCAGGGCTGCAGAGCATGAAGTCATTTTATGCATAAGGAATGTGGGAGTGGGATGTTGCAACCAGCACAGCACTCAACATTACCACACCAATTAGACTTAATAAGTTTAACCGGAGTATTTCACAACATTAGTCCAACCCAGCTTCTTTTTAAGTGAGCTGAAGTGATTGTCATTGTTTTCAACAAGCAAAGGTACAAGGCAGCACTGCAATATTGATTTCAGGGTTACGTACCTGTTTCGGGCTGTATGTGGCTGTATCTGAGTGCACACAAATGTCTGAAAAAGCTGTCAGATTTCAGTGATATTTCAGTGATCTGTGACTGGACAGGCACTAAATGCTAAGGGAGAACAAGTGGAGGGTGAGAAGCTTTAGCTCTGGTTTTTGTGTGGACTTCCTGCTTCCAAAAACCAGTTGGGTGGTTTGTGAACACATCATTTGTAGGTGATTGCAGCGTGCAGGCCTTCATTTTTCCAGGGGCCGAGCCTGTTTTGGGATTATTCAACACTTAAATCTTATGAAAAGAAATGGCTGTTTCATCACCTTTCTAAACAGCATTAAAACAACAATGTGACTGTGGACATGCTAACCCTGAATTGATTTGAGCAGTGCTGGTACATGCAAAGGAGGCAGCACTAATTATTCTGCTCATTTGCAACATTGGTTATACACAATGTATGTAAATGTTTGAAGCAACCATCATCTGCTCTGCTACTACCAGCTAGACTACAGTTTAACTTTGTTGAGATTAATGTAAAACATCTAATGATCAAAGCTAGAATTATTGACAGTTACCAGAGGTGACAGTCAAATGACACCTGGGCTGTCAAATGACAAGGGGAGCCTTGAGCACTGATTTGGGATGAGAATGGGCTGTCAGCCAGGCGTTGGGACCCAGGGGTTTTCAAAGTCCTGGGGGCTACTGGTGATGTGAACAGCAGCCAGAGCCTGCATCATATGTAATAAAAACTAAGGGGTCTTCAAGCAGCTTTCTGCACTGCCTTCAGATCTGAGCCCAGACATCAGAGCCTGGCCCAAGAAGATGCAGCATTTGGACAAGAAATCAAAGGCCATCCTCACCGCTGGCAGTTTCATGGGTTGTGAGAAAATCAGCTCTTCTGTTTCTCTGAAAAACTTCCTGCCAGCCTTGAAACCACACATCAAAGGGATTGTTCTTCATGTACCTGATGTCTCTTCTTTAAGTAATAGTTCTCTATTCACTTTGAAATAGAAAATTTACCCCATGGGGTAAGCTAATACTTTATTTAATTTGCAATTTATAACACAAAACTAAGGCAATACGGAAGATAAAGGCTTTTACAGTCTTTTTAGTATAACACTGCTTTTATAATAACTGGAAGTGGGTTCACTGGCATGAAATCTTAAATACAGTAAAAATGTCACTTCAGGATTCCTTGGTTTTGCCTTTATAGATTTTCTCTGCTTTTCTCCATTTATCCCAGAAAGATTTCATGTTGAAGCTTTTCTCATATCCTTCAGCAATAGTCTGCAGAGAGCTCAAATTTAATAATCTAAATTATTATTCCTTATGCACTGTGTACATGCATGCCTTTTAACTTGCTTGCTGCACTGTGTGTGTCTGTAGGATACATGAGTAAGACATTTACTGTGAATAATTTTTAATGCCATTGAAATTAAATGCCATTCAAGTGATAGAAGAGAGAATTATCTACAGAGAAGTACAGAACTATTCACAGAGAGCGAGTTAGGTACGTGTTTTCAAGATTTACACAATCCTGCTCTCCATTGTGTCAATGCTGATTACAGGGAGCTCTGGGTCTCAAACAGAAGCAATTACAGCCCTCCCCATCTGCAAGGAGCACTTGCAAGATTGTCGTTCACAAAGGCCAAAAAGTCATGGCATGTTTGGTATCCCACGATAAGATAAACTTATTTCTTTCATTAATGATTCATTCCCCCTACCCTACTCATAAAGAAAAAGTACAGCAATGAACAACTTCAGGACAGTGAGCAGCAGGTGAGCAGCCACCTCAGTTACTGAATTGGGAGAGGAAACAAGCCCTGAGTTCTGCCTTTCTGTGCCATAAATGTTCATATGTCTCAAACTGATGTAATACATACATCTACAGAATTGATAAGGAATGAAAATATATCTCAAAAAATGATTAATTTGTAAAAAGGATCAGGGTTTCTTTTTATTAGAGGGCTCCCTGCATAGCTGAAATGCGCTTCCAGAATCAGCCAGGTGGATGTGAAAATACCAGAAGCTCTGTCTACCCCTATTTTCAGTTGATTTGCAGAGACACTCTAGTCCCTAATTATGTCTGATGATTCATCTAGTTCATCAGCTCTAGGAAGGAATATTTTCTGGTTCTCAGGCTGGGGTCTGTGGCCTGACAATGCTCTCATTGTACAAGGGGTGAGACCCAACCTGCAGCACCCCTCTTCACACTGCAGTCAGCTGGGATATGGAGCTGTGTGGGGCACCACCCCTCCCCAGCCCTTAAATTTAAAAGAAGAAACCCAGCCTGCATTACAACGCTGAGCAGTTCATCACTGCCTTAAAATAGCATAGCCTCTAAACAATGCATTAATTATCAGCTTGTCTCATTAGTTAATGCCATTAGACTGATATACACAGGCATTTTATCAGTAGAATTGCAAGTAAATTCCTAGGAACATCACTTTTCTGTTTGCATTTCCTGTTGTACACTAGATAAAGAGGTGACTTGCAAACACTCTTGCTTTGGTGTAGGGCAAACTTGGTCTCATTTCTTGTGTTCGGATCAAAGGGCCTCTGGTGATGTTTTGGGGTAGGATATTGAAGTGTGTAAGGTGGTAGCACTCAGAGTACATTTACTTTTACTACCAATTTGCATTACTGGTGTTATTAGGAAGCCTTGCGTGAACCAGGAATGCAAAATGCCAGGCCCTGCACAAGAATCATGCCAAGATACTTGCAGCTAATCCTAAATTAGAGCAGGAGCAACTAAGTGAGCAATTCTCACCTCTGGAGTTTGCATTATCTCAGAGATGCACACCTGAGACACGATGGCACTCCATGGGGCTCGGTCTGTGACTGCCACAAAAGTATCATTTTACTAACCTGAAATTGTCAGATCAATTCACCACCTGCCTAAAGGGAAAAGACTTTAAAATATCTACTTAAAAATAAATTCCAAATAGTTTTTATTATCATATCTTAATCTCAAACCAGTATCTAAGGCCTTGAAGTACTGCAACACTCCATGATGTTTCATAAATGATGAAAGAATATAACAGGCATGTATTAATCAGAGAAAGAAACTCTTGTGAATTGAACTTTGTGATTTGGGTCTCAAAATGTTCTTGGAGTTTCCTGTGAAGCTAATTAGTATGATAACAATTGTAGAAACACCTGAACAGTGCAAGCATTTTATTACTCAGGACAGGATCAACAACCACCTGTAGATATTTTATGCAGAAGAAAAAAGTTAGAAGTTAATAGAGAGGGTCGTGAAATTGAGAGCAGTTTTGCATGGACCTTTTTAATCCACTTTAGAGTCATTTCCATCACCCTTACTGCCAGCTGCATCACAGCAGCACCCAGAGGCCAGAGGTGCACAGAGATGAAAGGGGATCATCCTGATCCTGATGCAGGCAACAGCTGAAATGAACAGGAGCTCTGGAGGAAGCAGAGCCCAACTGTGATGAACCAAGCAAACTCCGAGACAGCTGACAGCAGTCATTGCTGCCTCCCCATAGCTGGCAGGAGTCAATGGGATTCTCTAGGTAAAACCATGCTGCAGCATCCCTCAGAAGGATTTAAAGGAAGGAGAGATGACAACTTCTCTGATATTTTTGTCCTTTCATATTTACTGCTTCATGGCATTCCTTCTGTGAAATTTATTCTAGTTTATACCTGTGTTCTCGTATATGAAATGTTAGAGCTGGTTGAACTTTCTTAAATTAAATGAGCTGCATCTTCCTGCTCTCCATGAGGGAATAAAAACATGATGACTTATTTCCTTGCAGAAATCACAGTGAGAAACCACTTTTCTGGTAGTGAATCAGATACTGCTTGAAAACATCTTGGTGCTATTCATTGGAGTTCACATTCTACTGAAGCACCATGAATGAAATGAAATGAAATAAAATAAAATCTGTGAGTTTTGGCTAGTGGATGGCAGTATTTGCATGCAACCATGTATCTACATTGTCAGCTGCATGTTGTTATTAGAGTTTAGGATATAAGGGTGTATCAGTGCATTTGAGACCCTAAAGTGTATCCACACAGTTGGCATATTCCAGAGTCTTCTCTCAGGTAGAGAGTTACAATTTATGTTATTTGAATCCTTGAAGGGTGTAAAAAGTTCTACTTAGGTGCATTCAATTCCACAGGAATAAACCAGACACAGAGTAATAAATATAAATGTGCCTGATCTCCTATATCATATTTGCTTGAATATCTTCTGAGAAGCACAAGCATTGACCGTTTAGTTCAAATAATTGCATTGAAGACATAGTTGGAGAGAACTGTGTTAGAAGAATTTAACAGTAATTTAAATTTGTTACTTTTTTGAAGTAGTCTAGTGGTTGAGGTAGTTTCTCTGGAGAGCTGAGCATGATTGTAGTCACTACACTCTATTATCATTACTATTATTTCCTTATTTCTGCTATTTTGTTTTATAAAATAGAACGAATACACACTGATTAAATGAGGGTTTTCACTGGTCTTGGCATAGTTAGAGCCAGAGTTACAAGTCACATTTCTGAGTGTTACAGAGAGATGGATAACAGCTGATACTCAAAAGTATCCTCCAGTGAAAGTCAAGTGGTTTGGTTATTTATTGATGCTTTTTTATTTTTTAATGGCTTGTTACCTCAGGGAAGTAAATTAACCTGACTCTTTATTTAGTTTCACAACTTCGTTGTGCTCTTTGCACCTCCCCAACCCCTGATGAACCAATAATGCCAGCCTCGGTTTGTTTGTTCACCTCTCCTGTGGTGGATGGACATCCTCCTCCTAAGCCACTCCTAGTCCTAGAACTTGACCCCAGTGTGCTCCCACCTCCTCTCCCCTTCCTACACACCACCTGCAGAACATTCCTGAGCTCAGGTTCCTGTGTCAGTATCACAACAGTGCCCTCAGCTCTTCTCAGGGCAGCTGGAGCCTCACTGCAGGTGCATCCTTTGCCCTGCTTTCATCAGGCTCTCGTTCTTCCTGCTGGGGCTAAAATGGGATTTTTAGCTCTTCTGTGATACTTTGTAATCTGTCTGTGCCATGAGGCACCTGCTCATTTCCAGCTGCTATAAATAAATACGAACGCTTGCAGTGAGCTCTAATAGAGCAGGGTAGCTGCCCTAATGTGTGTGGGTGACTTCCAGCGACCTGCTGTAAAGTCTCTGAGCCTCCAAGGGAAATGCTGCAAAGGGCTGCTGGAACTGAGCTGCTGTCACAGAGCTAAATTTGAGCCACTATGGTGATTGTACAGATTTTCAAAATCTAGCATGTTCTTCTGAACTTTGTGATGCTGTCTAGCAGACAATTTTAAAAAACCTGTTAACATGAGCACCTGAAAGATGGTGCTCAGGATTCAGGGAGATAAGGCGAATAAACAAGAAAAAAAAACCCCTAAGATAAGTGATCAAAATAAGAAGACTCAGAATGAAAAATTCATTCTGAAGGAGTGAAAAAGGGATTAAGGGTTTGACAAAAAGAATAGAACCCGTTGTTGTGGTCTCCTTTTTTTTGTACTTAAGTATGAAGGGAGTTATATCACGAATGTTTGGTTATAGAGGTGCCGGCACGAATATAAGATGAGGTTAAGTTGCGAAATTTTTTTGAAAGATCATTCTGTAAAATCTCTCAATTTCTTGGTATTTGCTACCCCATTCAGCTTAGTAACTTCTCCTGGGTACAGCATGTCTGGTTGAAGAAAACAGCAGATTTTTTTTAATGAGCATCACAACCATTACTGTTAATCCTTGACCACTTTCTCATGAGGAGCAAGTTCACACTACCACCTAGTGCAATTCCTGTTCCAGTGCAACAGCATTATTCTGTCTAATGTCTTTCCTATTTATTATTGACTGTAGCATTAACTCTATATTAATGAAAGAAACAGACATAGAACATGATGGGTTTTCTTCCTGTGTGTCCTCTGTAAATAGTACTCTGACTTCCATGCTTTATCTGCCTCTTTTCTCTCATGTATATAGCAATTTTAAGATAGCAATCATTCTGTAGCACAGTAGTACACGCCTCTACACTCCTGCTGAATTATGCAGCTGTGGGTTTATACGAAAGAACAGTGGTTGCTTTGTACAAACACCTTGTTAATATTTGAAGTGTGATTTGGAAAACGAGGGTAGATTGTCTTGATCTCGTGTGCTGTGGTATTTAAACCCCCAGTAAATCTCTAAGTTCACAAGAATTAGCATTCTGGTTTTAACAAAGAACGATATGGATTACCCAGCTAATGTCACTAATTCCTAGTGTGTAGCTATCACTCTGGTGCTGTTCTATTTTTTTCATGAAACAATCCATTTTTTAAAAGGTATGTCCAACAGACATCCTCAAATGATATAGTGATTGTTTAAATAAAATTCTTAAATGAAAAATGTAATGTTGCTCCTTGCTATGGCTATGTAATAATACAAATGAGAAAATTGAAGGAATACATAAACCCATTGTCTATTTGCAAAGGACGTAGGTGTTTGCATTTTTTAAATATTGGAATCTTTATTTGTCTCAATGAATTATTTTAGAGCCACAATTGGATATTATCATTTTTTAAAAAAAAGTTACCCAAGTTGATGTTTTCTATTTTTCTGATTAATTCCCCAACCGTGCTTTATGCTCTCTCAATAGGAAAAGTATATAGAGAGTTAACTTAGTGTGCAGCAGAACTTTGTGTAATATGCTTTCTCTAATACTAGCTATATTTGTCTTCACTTGAAAATAATATGTACTTATTTCATATAAAGAAATAAATCTATTCATAGTAGTTCTGGTTATGGAATAACAAAATTCTGAGAGAACTACATACACTTTAATTCAATAAAAAATAGAAAAAATTTTCTTTCAGACCTCCCCTTTTTTGTATCTCTTTCATTTGAAAGTCAGATCTATAGACACCAGAAGGATAAATCTCCCTATAAGCACATAAATAGCTGAGAAATGTCACTAATTTGGAATTCCAGTGTGATTCAGGCAGAGGGATCTTGCCCATGTGTAAAGCTAAGTGTTCAAAGCTTAGGCTGCAGGCTTAAAGGGACAAATTGGTGGTTAATGGATAATTCCTTGGGTTTTAGCGAGATTGGAAGGTGTTCAAACATGAGCAGAAGACAAATCAGTTCATTTAAGAATTGCAAGCAGTTGGATTGCAAGTATGTTGTTAGAAGCTGTATCACCTTTTTCTGGCTTGTGTGAATGCTGCTAAGAGAAACATCAGCTGTGGTGTCACAGTTTGCCACCATACCAGCAGTGGCTTTTTCCATCCTGTGGTATCTCTGATTTTGCTTTCTCTATCATGTTTCCATGGCAGGCAGGTGTGCTTATGGACTAACCTTGGGAGCTTTAGAGGAGTGAAAAGTTGTTATTGATGGCCATAGAGCTCCAGGTGAATGTTCTTTAAGATTTTGGGCCATGCTCCCAAATACACATTTCATGTGAACTCCAGAGAGATTAGTATTACAGCTATTTAGAAGGATTCAGAAAGGGCAAAGAGCTTCAAGATATTGTTTCTGTCTCATGTTTGGAACAAAATGTGCTAATGCATAAATTCCACTGAATTCATTAATATGTAAGGAGGAAGTTTGGCGTCTGCTTGGGATGATTTTTTTTAAATGATCAAATCTGGATTATTCACACCTGAAAGTCCATAAAGAAAACTCATTTGGCTGAGGCACTTCACGTACACCAACAGCTTTTGAGATGAATTTTGGAGTGGTGAGGAAATTGCAGAAGCATGAAAGCTGTGAATATCTTATGAGCATTTAAAAAGGACTTGTAGCTAACCTGATGTGACCCAGCTAAAATAATGGAGAAGAGCAGAGGATTCTGGTGATTAAAAATTTAAACTATAGGAATTCAATTAATAGGCTTGATTTAACTCTTTGAGAGATTACAGATGTAATCATACTGTGTTGGTATCATATGCTTTAAAACTAATAGAGGACATTCAGCAAGCATGATGTGCTACTTTTCATCTAAAATAGCTGCCACTGTAGCACCTACAGTCTGAAACTGATGGGTTGGAAAAATAATGTCAGAGAGAAATAATCCTCCAGTGAGGCTGTTTAAAACTGTGTCTTCCAAGATGAGTGCTCAAAGGAAACTGATGGTGGTTTTATGCATAACCTGATTTATATATAAAATCACTATAGATAAAATATGCAGATGACACAGGGGTTGACAGCATGACGGATATTGATGCTGAAGTTGCACAGAGTAACATGGATAGTTTGGTAAACAGAATGAATCCATGCAATTACCTCTGTTTTAATATATTCACATACTGAGTTGTATGTCTGAAAAAAACTCAAATTAATAACTATGGAGGGGAGATGGCTTCCTTGAAAACAACAACTTTGAAAAGTGCTTATAAATCATCTTGAACAACTGAGTCAACACACACTTCTAATGTGATGTGTGAGGTAAACAGGATTAACGTGAATTTGTAAATCTATTCAGGAAGGCAGTGTGTGGGAGTATGAAGGCAATTTTTTGTTTATATAAGCACTGATGAAGCTAGTACTAGAAAACTGCTTACAAGTCAGGTGTCAAGTGTTTCTGACAGTGGAAGAAATGGAGAAGGTGTAAAAAGAAAGCCACAAAGATTATCTGAACAGCGGGGGGGAAAAAAGCCTTACTTTGAAGGACAGAATGAATGCAATTTGTTAAGCTTATCAAGAAGGACTCTGAAAGGTAAGTCTCGATTGTAGCACAGAAGTACCAACACATAGAGAACATATTAAAAAGTTTTTTACCTCAAAGAAGAAAATATAAGGAAAAACAGGGGCTAGAAGCTACAGCAAACACATTCAAACTCTCAATAAGGTGAAAATCAAGATGTCAATTAGTCAGCAGAACAGGTCTGATCCATCCCCACTCCTGGAATCTTCAAGCTGAAGCTGTTTTTTTCCAAAGGATGGGGGATTGCCTCACCAGGTTATCGGTCTTGGACTCAGACTGTGACACCTCCTCCCTGTACACAATACAGCTCAGTACATTCCCACCCCGCGTGGTATTCATTTTTAGAGAGAAACAGAATGGCCTTAGAAACAATAAACACAAATATTTTAATGGTAATGTGTCCAACATCTTTATGTACAAAACTGAAGAAAAAGGAAGCATAGAGCAGTAGCAAAAAGTGTTTTCTGATTATGATTCTAAAATAAAAATTGTCATACAAGAGGGAACTTTTTTTATTAACATGATAAACCCACTAGATGGCACTGAAACATCCCTTTATAATTCTTCTCACTTTGACCAGTAGCCTCATTATCCAAATATTTTAATCAAGGCTAAAAGGAATTATGTACCACGGTATGAAGGATCCAAGAGACATAAAATTCTGATATTAGACAAGGAGTTTTCTTTCTTTGTTTATTGTACACAATATACTGTTTGCTGTTTATTTTATGATTATCTGCATTATCTTTATGTACTTATGTTTGGAGGCTTTGTTTAAGGGAACTTAATTGGTACGAAGTTGTATTAAATGCTCCTTAGAATATGGAGTGCTGCCTAGGCATTGTTGTCTTCCTGCTAGAGTAAATTTAGTTGAATTAATAACAGCAATTCTCTATTTGAAAGTGAAATAGAGGCTATGGGTTCCTCTCTCACTGGGACATGGCATCAAAACTGCCTGGAATTCTATTAATACACAATAAGAGGAATTACAGTTCCAGTAAGATGCATGAAATATTCTGTGTATCTATAAAGACTCTTTTCTGGTATTTCATCCATGTAATAAATTATTTACAGGTAAAATTGATCACTTTGAAGCTGTTTCTTCCAAACAAATAGGTGTATGGCCTTTAAATACCCTAGGCATTAAGTGGGAAGAAAAGAATCAGCTCCCATTTCACATTTTCCCAGAAAATTTTAAGATCCTCAGCTCTTCAGGGTGACCAGCTTACGGGAATGATCACAGGAACGGTGAAACTGATAAAGTAAGGGGATTAATGTATAGGTCTGGTTGAAGAAATTTAGAGGGTATATACCATAGTGTAACACATCTGGTGTTCTAAAATTCAAGCTGATAGAGTATTATGCACTCTGATAAAACTGTAGTCAAAAAATAAAAGAAATACAAACCTTCTGATGATGACAATCTCATGCCGAAAACACATTCAAACCCTACACGTATCAGCAGGATGACTCGAGGTGACTGTAAATATCTGGATGTGCCTTGAGTTTGGCTCATCAGAGAATCAGAGCTGGCATGTCCCCTCCTTGGAACCCAGAGTCTGTAAGTGTTTTTGACAGTTTGGGCTTTAGAGCTTTACTGGTGAGCCAAGTGAAAACTGTCCTTCTGCAGAAGAAGGTATTAGTAAATATAATTGTTTTTCAGCCCAGAATACAGACGTTTTGCTACACAAAGGACTACTAACAGCAGCCTGGTGTAGAATAGTTAAAAATGCATATATAAACTTGATAAACTCAGACCCAAAAATTCACCAACTGAACAAGCAAATCATTGCAAAAAGCCATTGGGTAAGGGGCTGACAAATTCTAAGCAGAAAAGTGAGAATGATGGGAATTTGGAAGGTGGGGCTATCACTACAGCGTGTAAGCACTACACATCAGCAGCAGTCAATAAAAGAAGGAGTTACTACTTGCTTAAATACTCCATTGACAAGCAAGGCATAGGTCATTAGACATTGAATCTGATCTTTTACCCAATTACCACACTGTGGTGTCACATTTAACTTCAGAGCAGAGAACTGGAACTATTTTACTGGTCCTCTTTAGCCAGTATCTGTTTATTGCATTGTCATCCTTGAAAATGGGTGTGTAACACAGCTGCTAAGCCTGTTGTCTTTTTCATGGAAATCATCTCGAGATTTTTAATAAGGTCCCTATGTCTTTTTTCAGCTCAGTCAGTGGTGCAATCCTTTCTTGTGTTACAAACCACTATCAAACTGAAGATGACTTGTGCTAAGCCAATTGACTTGCTCTACACCTGGGCTGAGTTGGGATGAGGTTAAATGTGGACCAACATGAAAATATAGAGAGATACTCATAGTTTCATCCAAATTCACTTGGGCTGGATGCCGTGATATCAGAGCAAAAAGCACCTGAACAGATCCACACAGATCTTGGTGTCTCGTTTCTTTAGATGAGTCAACTACCAAAGTGTCAAGCTCAATACAGGCAACCTGCCCTGTAGCTGGAGACTGTCGGTTCCTCTGTGACTGAGGACCCCATAAACTGGGTCAGCTGAACAAAGGTATAGGACCTCAGTTGATATATTTGCCCCATGTCATACATATGAAATTTTTCTCATTAACTCATTCTGTCATTCAGTTACAGATACTCTTTTTTTTATGAGTTTTTTCTTGCTGTTCTTCATTTTATGACATTAATTTGGCACTATCTGCAGCTCAATCATATTAATGTCAACCAATTAGAGATAATTTGTGTGGGCATTGCTGCATTAGCTAACTGTAATTTCATTCTGTGGTCAGGTATTGTAGTGGTTTTCTCGTTAGTCTTTGAAATGCTCATAATAAACTGCTCATAATAATGAATAAAGTAACATGAAAATGTGGTAGCTTAAATCATTTTTATAAGATACAAAATAATTGCATTTTAATTCCTTTTATTTGTATGGCTTTTTTCTCCACTTGTTGGAGCTTTTCCTTGCTTCAAGAATAGCTACAACTCTGGATAAGTAACATCAGGTCATGGGAGCAGTTTTTACACAGTTAAGCCATATGGTTTGTGTTCCGTGTCCTGGCTTGTTGGGAATGCAGGTTCTTGGGTCTTCTGCTCCTCAGCGTGGTCTCTGACCATGACTTTGTCATTGTGCATCCCGGTTTCTTTGGCTACTGAACCTCCACTTGTCCTCGCTATACCTCTAAACTCTTGAGCCTCTGATCTTGTAGATTCAGGATTCAACAGACTCCCTCCTTAGGGCCTCTGCAGTCAATCCTTACTCACCCTGGCTGGAAAACTCTCTTTTTGGAAGTCCAATAATTTTTTCAAGCTGTCTCATGTCCACGGCCTGGCCTGATTATCTTCCTGTCCTGTTTTTTCAAATGGATGTTGGCTTTTCCTTTGCAGTAACCTGTTTGCATTAGGCTGGGAAGAGCCTTTTACAAAGCATGGCTGGAGGCTGTGATTGGGTGATAAAATCAGGCTGCCCAGCTGTGTCTCAGCCATGTGGTCCCAGGAGCAGAGAAGCACCGGGGTGCCGCTGGAAGCCAGAGGTGAAACTGCACTTAACAAACCTTTTGTGAAGGAGGTAGGATATGATGCTTGTCAGGCCTCTTAATAGGTGAATGTAGTAATCTAAAGTATTTCTCTGTCTCTCTTCACAAGTGAGAGACTTTTCATCTGCTGATCCTAAAAAGCAACTGTTCCCAGGTCCGGCAATGAAGCACAGCTAGTTTTCCCAAAGCCCTTTTTTTTCTCCCTCTAGAATAATAACATTTTGCTTGGACTGTCTTCCTCTTTGTCACTAACTCTTTCAAGTATTTCTTTGTCTGTAATTCATCCTTTTCTTGGTCATTAAAAGGGACAACTACATCCACATGATATACAACCTGCATTTAAAAATATATTTTTATTATGTCATCTGTGAAACAATTCCTTTATTCATAATAACTCTGTGTGTATTTTTATGGCAACCTGGTAATGTTCTTATATTTTTTCTGTATTTATTAAATGTAACAAAAGATTTGGTTCTTTTGCACTCATTATTTAAATTATTACTCATCCTCAGATGGAGAATTTAAAAAAAAAATCCACAGAACACAATTTTTTTGCTTAGTTTTTAGTTTGAGCCTTCCAAAACAAAAGTCCTATATTTGCCCAAAATTACATTACTCCTAAGACAGTGGTGACAAATGTATTTTTATACTTGGAGAAATCAGTATGTCTTACATTCACCTTGCAGCAACTGGGTTAGTCTGGCATATTTTTTCCAGAGCTGTTGAGGGGTTTGTTTAGCCCAATAGGATTTGTATTGATTTCTGTTTCACTTTTTTTTTTTTGGTGATCTTTATTCTTGAGTTTTTTTCTTCTATTGATTCTAAAAGCTTCAGCCATTTGGGTTATTACAAATGTTGCTATATTTATGCTGTAATTCTACTACAATAATCAAGAAGTCAGACTTTCACAGACTTTTATGCGCACACACCCAACATAAAAAGATGCACACAGGCAAAACTGAAGTCACTGAAAAGAGTTTATTATATTTTTTTTTCCACAGATGGTTTTCCAGTTGATACAGGTACATTAATTTATAGTATTAATTGGTAGTTATTGGATGCTATTGCTCATTCCACTTACATCAAAATTTCAAATATACATTTGAGGTAAGCCAGTGAGCTCTGGTTTGTCCTATCTGAATGTTTAATCTATATGGACCAAAGAGCTGTATAAATATGAGACCATTTCAAAAGAAATGTAAGGACTCTTGTAGATAAAAGCAACTATAAGCAGACAAGCACAAAGTTTAAAAAGAAGTTTTTCCTGGTCGACTACCAAATACACTTAACATAAGCAAGTTCTCTTAAATGAATAAAATTATCATGATAAACTCAGCCATTCTAGCAAATCCCAGATTTATGTTTCATCAGTTAAACTCAGAAATTGTATTGCTTTAGATGCCTGTAGATGTTTTGATATGTAACTGTATTATTTTGCAGTACACTCTGGATTTGATCAAAATCCCCAAGCAGCAGTTGCCTGACTTTAAAAGTCAGATGGTCCCATAGAAGTCAGAGGGACTAAGTTGTTTAAAATCAAGCTGTCCTAAGAGGATCTCTCTTAGGGAAGAGACAAAAAAAGTCTTATAAGGATGTCAGCTCCAGCAGCACTGGTTATTAAGAATGATAATTCCAGCCACTTGGAATTATGCTAGCTAACCCAATGGATCAGAAGACTCTTTGATACCAGTGCTGCAGATCAAACCTTGCCAAACTTCAAACTGCAGCTGTGCCCCAAGAGGAAAAACTTTCTCCATCTAAGGCAGAATTTGGTCAGCTTCCAAAACTGATTTATTCCTCCCTTCTTAATAAAACATCTTTTGCCGTTTTATGGGTGACAGACACTCACTGTAGCTTGGAGGGCTCTGGGTGTAGAAAAACTAGTGAAGAGCAATTATCCATCCCACCCCCAGGTGGGAAGCATTGAAAATATTTGCACACACAGTGGGATGTGATGAGACAATGGCCACAGAGTGGACCGAGCTGAGAAGAGTAAATGCTCTGACATGGTTTTACTGTAAGCACCTGAATGATAAAGTCAGTTCCAACTGCGGGGTTGGGAACTGCTGTTAAAGTTATACATCCTACGTGCTTGAATAAATAGGGATTCTGATTCAACCAAAACTCTGCACCAATTCTCTAGAAATGTGAGCTTTTCATTTAGCATAAGGTTTTATCTTTGCTCTCAAGTGCTGAAGTTAGCACCCAGTATTTTGTGGGTTGTGGGAGAGGGAAAAAGATTTCTTGTGTTATCAGAAGGCAAGTGCTAAGTAATAGACTGGCTTGCCACCACTGGAGGCACCTAGAGCTCAGTAGGTGTGGAAACTTTTCTGGACTGTCAGGCAGTGCTGCTGGAGCTGAGCTGTTTCAGGGAGTTCATTACAGAATTGCATTGTCAAGGAATAAACTCAATAGTCACAGCTCCTGTTAAGAGTTACTGATGGTAATAGCAGACTTCCTCTCAAATAAGACCATGTCACCACCTTCAAAAATAGGAGACCATTCATTTGAAAAGTAGTACATAAAGAATAGAGCTAGTAGTGTAGAAAAGAGCTAGCAATGTAGGAATTGATCTTTGTGTGTCATTTACCATGTACTGTGATCCATGGGCCACAAAGAGGAACCTAGAGAGGGACTGCTGTTGAACTTGAAGATAAAACACAAACCTCTCCTCACTTCTGAATGAATAAAATTTTATTTTAATGAAAAGTAAAGGCAGATACAAACTGTGATTTAATCAAACAAAAATTAGAAGCAAATCTGATAGAACATGAGTAAAACAATTTAAAAATTCTCAAACTTGCTTCTATGACACTCCATATCACACACCAGATATTATTCACTTGCCCGAAGACTTCTTTTGTGATAAATTCTGGAAAAGAGAAATAAGATTTCATTTTCTACAGTTCCATTCTGAGTTTAGTATGTTTTTTACCGAGAAATTTTTAAGCATTGAGCTCTTTTATTTTTATTTCTGGAAAAAATAGTGAAAAAAAAACCCCAAATAAAGTACAAGTGAGTTACATTACTTCAACAGAAACTTGAAACTGATTATAAGAGTAAATAATGCAAATTTCTCAGGACTGTCTTTCTGCTTGATGGTAGGGGCAGCTGTGTCTTCATACAGCTCAATGAGGGGCTCTGAAATCAACCTTTAAAACCTCTTTGTTTCCCAAATGGGACTTCAAAATATTTTTTCTCTTTGTATTGTGACACAGACTGGCAACAAAGAAATTGGAAGTTAGGACTGACATTTAGAGAAAAAAAAGTTTTAATAAAGTTTTGTAAGGAATTTGTGAGTGGACAAAATAAAATACTAGATGAAAGGACGCTATTATCATTCTGTTTCTCCATCCTCTTCCATTTAACTGGCAGCTAGAGGTAAAGGTTAATTTAGCTCCTAAATGCATAATCTTTTGCAGCTTTCCATAGACTCGTGATTTATGCAAGTCGCCCCAGAACATCTTTCTTGTGTTAAAAGCATATCTTTAAATTCTTCTTTGTGCTTTCCTTTTCTATAGAAATTATATTCCTGGACATTTGGGAATAAGCTAAAGCAAATGAATATTGGAGTGTATCTGCAACGAGCGGATGTTTGGATGCATACACAGTATAAAAAACTGCTTATCTAAAACCACTCCTAATAATCCTACAGGACACCTTTAAAATTCTCAAACACATAAAATACATAATGAAAATGGCATACCATTTGCAGAATTTCAATTTCTGCTTGAAGAGTCTCGCAGACACTTTCCCAACTATCATCTTTGCATTTTTCCAGCTCTTTCTTAAGTCTGTGTCCAAAACCAAATAAATTTTCAGGTCAGAGAGCTGTTGCTGGGTAACTATTTTTTCAGCTTTGGTCCCAATTCTCAATTTGACTTGCGTGAGAAAAGCCTCATTGATCTATTTTCCTGGTCAGGATTTAAGTTTGCTAGTTAGACAAATTTCTGGACTGTGTTGTTTCCATAAACTGTGAAAGATATATGGCCTCATTAGTCATCATTTTCTTTATTTAAACGTGCGAATTGGAATGGTGATACTTAGAAAGTACCATATGTTACCGTTCCTATTTTTCCTGGGTCTCTTCCTGTAGCCTCTGTTGGAGACAGAATGTTGGATCAGATGGGTGCTCTGCCTGACCCTGTGCCAGCATTACTCCATACCCCTCCACAGACTCCACAGCTGCTGTTCCTGTTCTCTCCCCACTGCTCCCACTATTCTTCAGCACTTACTGCTTCCCAATATTCTCAGCCAGGAGTTCTCCAACTTTTCTACAGTAAGGATTACTTTTAATATAGATATTTATCCATTCAAAAGATTGTTCAGTCCTGCTAAAAGGAGATACCTAAACTCTGCACATCCACGGTTGTAGTGGTTTAAATTAATACTTGGTAGGCCCAGAGAAATCTATGCCAGACCTTTCGGTAGTCTGATAAATACAAGGTGATGAGATTATACTGAGTCTTTCCATGGCTGTCATGAGAAAAGCATAATGACAAAGATAAAGTTGTTTACCCTTAATACAGTTTCAGGAAATAATCTGAATATTCTGGAACATACAAACAGACTGAAAAGATTCTGCTTGCCATTAAATAGCTAAACCAACTCATCAAAGTAGGGCCTTGTTTCTTCTGAAGTTGAAACACAAGGTAGCAACTACTTTTGCTTTTATATACTAAAATAGACAATAAATTATTTGACCTTATTATACAGATGATGCACCTCTTTAGCTGTCCTAGTGCAGAGAGAGTTGGCTTTTTAGACAAGAAAATGGCTTTATTAAAAGTAAAAAGTATATCTCTAAATAGAGGAATAGCTTTAGTCACTGTGCAGCCTTAGAATAGTAGAGTAAGACTGGACTGGAAGTTAATTTTGCTGTTCCTTTGGAAAATGCAGCTATCTTACCATCAACATGGAAAAAGCATGAGATCTATGTGCTTTCATTATAAAGGAGTAAATGCCCTTTCTTTCAGAAATGTTTCTCATAACACATACAAGTATCAAATATAAGGAAGCTTTGAACTGTGCTTTAAGAAATGAAATTTTCACTGCACTGTAGTACATTGTTAGTTTTCAGTACATTTCACTGAGAGAAGTTCATTTCAAGGTCTAAGATCAGCTTGTGATCTTGATTAAATCTGCTTAACTTCATTCCTTGTCTCTGCATTTTTTCTCTCTGTATTCTGTTAATGTGATATTAGAACCCTAGTTTGCTTGAGACAAACAAAAACCCTACTTTGCCTAATTTACTCTAGGAAAAGACAGAGTTTGTTGATCTCAGAGAAAATGCTCTCTTATTGTCTTTCACATGGCAAAACTGATGCACAGCCTGTTTGCTACTTGTTAGCTCAGAATGATGCCAGTCCATGCTAGGTCTACATCAGTGATAGAACAAGCAGAGGATAAGCAGTAGGAGTTGCTTATCTGTGTCTTGGGATTGCGAATTAATTTCTATTGATGATGTGCTTTGAAACTAACATTTTCTGTATGGATTTTAAAATTTTATTTCAAATATTTTATAAAACTTTTAAATGTAGTGACAGCACAATTCCTTACATAGCACCAGGTAGAGGTGATAAAAGACATTCATTCAAATGTGGTGTTTAATTCTTACATTAATCAATTGATTCTGCTTTCAGGTCTTCCTTCTTTCTTATTTAGAAGCCAGATAATTACAGTATGTGCCAGGAATATTATACTCACAAAATAAGAGCTGTCTGTTAGGTTACAGTCTACAAAATTAATGCATTGGAGACGCCTGAGTTACTGAATAAATGATGAAGTTTTACCAGAAGGAATGTGAGACAATGGAACTATTAAAAAAAAAAATGTTTAACCTGAAAGCAGATTTAGTTTTTTCATTTTACATTTAAGATAAGCAGGATATTCATATTCATCTTTCCGCTATCAGATTGAATGTGCAAACCAATTATTCATGAAACTATACTGTCTAGATGGAAAGCAGGTTTTCTGTCACCTTTGAAAATGGAAAAAGATGTAACTTTTGCTAGAACAAGGATTAATTTGACAATTATACTATTTTTATGACTATGAAAAAAGGCAGATCTCTTAGGAAAAATAATCTGAAAAATCACATTAGCATTTGGCTCCCTATGTCCTTTGGTTTTGTTTTATTTTTAGTATTTTGTTCTCTTTGATGACAATAAAAAATAGCTTCAAAATAAGTCATTGCACTGGACTAACAGTGTCTTGGCAAGTTACAGCATCACAGGCTCTAATGAACAGCTGGAGCTGAAATGCCATATTTGAGATAGCTAAACCTAGCCTTAAATCAAGCAGGTGGAGCAACAACATCAACATTTTTTGGATGCTATCTTGTCCTAGACTGAGCTCTGCTATCAATGGCCCATTTTCCATTAGTCTTGAATGCTAGAAGTGACAGAGCTGAAGAAAGAGGAGGTCACTGAAGATGATCGATTTTGCAGCTCTGAAATGAGCCCAGCTATTAAATGTCATTGGCATTTGTGGTTGATACACATTCTTCTTGAATTTCAGCTCTATATGCACATGGCAAAGAGGAAAAATAATTTGAAATCAATATATGCTGGTATTATAAATTGAACTGTGAAGAAAATAATGTTATTGTCAAACAGGTCTCTGAAAATCATCCATAGATTCAAATTACTGGATCAAGACTTCAGTAGCCAAAACTTGCATTCCAAGAATAATTTTATGTAAAGAAGTCTTGAAGGAGAAATCATTTCTGTAGAAGATAGGGTTAATATGTGATTTTAGAATTTTTTTTTCTAGAGGGGGTGAAAGACCCTACCTAGTTGTTGTTGGAGTTGTAGAAGGAGCAGATTGTCTCTTAGTTATGTTTTGCTGACACAAGTAGAAAATTTTTTCCTTATTCTCCTTTTTGTCTTTGCCTTGTTTACAACCACCATTTTATTTTTTAATCATAAATTTGAGGGAAAACATTGTAGTGTGTTATGAAACAGAATTGCTTGACAGTGATATACAGGACATAGAATTCACGGTAGAAAATGAAATTCCTTAAAAATTTATATATAACTTGAGAGTATGTATCTTGATTTTCTTGGATTTCATCATAAACATCAGGATATACATTTATCAAGGTTTTAAGACTTTATTGGGACTGAAGAAAAGTGTTGAAGACTTTAGTTTATTGTCTCAAGCTCAAGCAGACGTAAGACACTGAGGTAATTCTCTGTCAGTTCAGTACTGGGATTGAATTAACGTGTATGTTTCTACCGTGAGAGCAAGATTTTGCTGATATTTACAATTTGCTGACACTACTAAACAGAATATGCTATTGATACAGCTGAAGAAGTCAATAAATTTCAGGCTATTATCAATTGATTGAGGAAGAGGGAAAACAAGTCCTAAATGGAATTCAGTATCCCAAAATACAAAGCCAAGTACTTGAGTTGCACAATAAATATGAAAGTCTGTGCTTGATGGAGCAGAAGGATAATAAAAATTAAGCAAGTGACCTAATAGTAATAATAAATTCTAGTAGGAAGATGAAACATGAACACAAAGAAGGTACCAGACTACATAACAATGGAAATTAAATGTAAATTAAAAGAAATAGAGCCAGCTGAGGTAAAATAGGAAAGTTTCTGCCTTTGCTGTTCTGAATAAAATGCTAAATGTAAAATACATGGTTATCACTGATTAAAGCTTGCATTTTGTGAATGCTGTCAGGCAACTATTTATGAGAGCAGTTAGAGGTCTTGAAAAGTGTGGTGGTATTTTCCAAATACATAAAACATCACAAGACATCTTCAAGGAATATATAATAGTAGGTGAATCAACATGGAAAGGTTAAGGTACACAAAATTAAATTGCACATCTAGGATGAGATTTGCTTTTGTGCAGACAGCAAACCAAAATTGTATGGACTATTTTTTCCCAGGAACTGAAAGAATGAGCTATAGAGGGAAGAAAAAATATACAAGCATGAATGTGAGATGTGAAATGAAATGTGTTTCTAGGGGTCAATAAGATTCCTGTTGAAAGGCAGGGAAAGTAAATAGGGGTCAATGGTTCTTCTAGTTCAATTATCTTGATTTTTTTATTGGACAGAGAAAATTACATCTTAATCTGGGTATATTAATATGGCTACCCTATTGCTGAAATTAGTATCTCTATTATGCACTGGTTTCTTCATGAGTGTAATATTCTCAGAGCTAAAAAGGATTTAGAATTATCCTTGTTTCCTTCTCCTTTATGTACTCTCCATGCTCATCTTCGAGATTGAATGCATCTTTTTTGACAAGTAGGTGAGAGGTTTGTTCAAAGTATTCTTACACCCTCCTGTTTTATTGTTGGAAATAACTCTTGCTTTTATCTTGTCCACAGACATATTTTCTTTTGATGTTTATAGCTGTATTTTGCTCTCATAGTATGCTCAGACCTCTCTGCTTCCAGGTACCTGTTATTGAAGTCCTTAATTGTGTACAAGTAGATAAACTTACAATGCACATAATTATATTCCTCTTCTTTTTTAGTGACTCTTCTACAAGGTGTAGAGTTTGTTAATGAAGACACTGTTGTCTTAAAACACTTTGTATTCTAAAGTCGTTACTTAAAACATTAAGCAAGACCAACCGTGACTGTTGTTACCTCGAGTCCCAGAATTTTTAATTGCAGACCTATGACTGTTGTTACTCTTAGTCATTTCCTAACTTAATTTTTTTAATATATCTCCCCTGGGTTTGCTAGTATTTTTCCACGTGGGATAACATCAAATACTTTATTAATGTCTAGATGGACGGCATTGGAATTTTCTTTGTCTAACCTATCTGTTGTCTTATCAAAGAAAGGCATCATTAGTCAGATTTGATCTACTTTTTGTAAATCCATACTGCAATTCATAATGGAAAGCTATTTTAACATAATTCAAGCTATAATAGTTCCACTAGGCACTGCTATTAAAAAGAAAAGCTCAAAAAATCAATGAGGAGATTGCCATTGAAAAACTCACTTTGAACCACATATATTACTCCAGAGACCGATATTTTCTGATTATAAAATTTAACATCAAATTAAATTGCAAAAAAAAAAAAAAAATTTAACCCCCCAGAAGCATGCGTGAGGCTTAGGCAGTCTGTTGTTTGCATGAACAATTTGTTGAGCTCTAAGGAATATATTTCCTGTATGATTTGTATGAAAGAAAAAATTACTTTTTCCATCCTAATTCTGGCAATGGAGTTTCTTTTTCTGTATTACGAAGAATAAGAAGGAATACTAGATTTTCAGGATTTAGGCAAGTATACAAACTGTGAACTATTTACAAAGTAAGCTGATTTCATGCATTTCCTTTCTGCTACTTTTCTGAAGTGGAAAAGAAATTCAGATTTCAAAGTGTTTTATCCTTATTCTACCTTTTAAATAGGTTGAAAAATATCTATTTTAGGTAGAAATGCTGTGGTTTTAGTCTAAATGAACTGCAGTTAAAATTATTTCTAGGCTGTTTTACTTAAGGCAACACAAAAATTCAAAATTAAACTTTGAAAGAGGATAAATAATTAATATAGTAATCACAATGAATATAACAGTGAAATGACATAGTTAGGAATTTACTGGTATCAGTTAATCTTTGTTTGACTCCTGCATTGTTCCACTTAAGTGATGTTACTTGCTACCTGCCAGGGAAATGGGACTCCAGAGAGCTGATGCCAAAGTTCTTTCCTGCTGTTTTGTGTTTGAGGATGGCATGGGCAGAACAGATGATTAAAACAAGGTTTTTGATCTTAATTGCAGCTCTCCTGGGGGGGGCGGGGGGGGGGAAGCCTCTTTTAAAAAATTTCTCTGAATTATTCACCTGTATCTTGAGACTTGCATTTTCCAAGGTGCTTGCTAACTACACCCGCGCTTAACATTCCAATTCTGGTTGGCTTTTTTTGGCATCCAGTGTGTATCAGAACAAGCCTCTAACTGCAGCCCCAACAGCTGCTGGAATTACCGGTGTATGCTTTCATGACCCTTTGTAATTCTTTGATGGATTTGAGAGAAATTTTATGAAACTGCAGACGTGGTATAGGGCATTTTTCTCAGATCAAAGATGAATTGCTGTAATTTGAATTAGCTGGCTACACTCTTCAGCTGAAACGCAATTTACTTTTAGATATATACTTAATTGCAATGAAGATTCTTGCCTTGCCAGCTACTTTTGATATTGATTTTTAAGCTGGGACTAGGGATGTGGTACAGTAACAGACTTGCAGAGTGATCTGGGAGCTACATATATCAGGTTATTGATGCTGACTGTCTCTCACATTTGTTCCAAGGAAGCATAAAAAAAGAAGGTATTTTTGCTACTTAAAGAGTGGCCTGGTTTCCAGCTTTATAAAAAAATAAAAGCAGATTTTGTTCTTATTTCATAGAAAAGAAAATGTACTTTTCAGCTACATTACTTGTGTCAAAATATTATCATCTCTATGTATAGTAAAAATTATTTTCAGTGAAAACTAGAATTCTATTCTTGCAATAAACTCTATATAGGCATAAAAATCCTGATCTTGTTAGGCTAAAAAAGGGTTATTTCTCAGACACAGAAGGTTCAATCACATTGATTTTAACATGACCAAAATTGACTCCTGCTAAGGTATGCACAAGTATATGAGTGTATCTTGAGAATGAGAACCTTCAAGGATGAAAGCTATGCAACATCTCTGAACAACTTGTGCCTCCTCATGATAAAAATGCTTTTACTTAAATTCACTCTAAACCCTCTTGTTTCGAATTCTTCCTTTTGTTCTCCTACTGTGCAGCACTGTGCAGATCCTGGCTCCATCCTCTTGATGATATGGAGGTGCTGGAGAGTGATCAGATACCTTCCAGGGGACTATTTATACACTGCAGTATTTATAGCATGTAATACTTGAAATCCCCTTTCATTCTCTTAATTCAGTAGTCCAAACCAAGAAGCGATGAGTAGGGTTTGTTAAATTGAAAAAAACCCCAAACAACTGCTAAAGTTGTGTGAGTCTGACAAGGTTTGGGGTGGTTCTAAAGAGCCCAGCAGTGACATAGGTAGACAAAAGAGGATTGCCTGCTTGGCTCTACTGAAAAGCAGAATCTAATAGTGCTGACATGGAAATACAGTAGCGTAGCTCTGTTGCTTCTGGCATCCGAGTTAACTTTTTCAGGGCTATCTCTGTCTATAAAGCATTGAGCTTTTCTGATCAAAAGCAAGTGCAAGATAAAAATATGATTTAGGCAAATCTGTCCTAAATTTTTCCCAGTATCTGAAATGAAAAAATGTTTCAATTTTAAGAAAATGTATTCAATGTATTACTAGACTTCGAGTAGGGCTTGCATTTTGTGATAGTGTTAATAGCAGCAGAGCACTTTATATTTCGCACTACATGCAATTATCAAATAATGTTAGCTTATCTTGACCATAAAAGGAGGCATTTCATGAAATAGGAAAATCTCATCATCCTTCTTGCTTTGGATGTAAATGACACTTGCTGATTTTGCAGTTAATAGAGTTTAATACATTTTATCCAGTTTTCCACCCAGAGAAAACCAAAGTGTCGTTCTGCAGAGCTGTGAGTTAATTTCACTGCATAGAAAGACAGACACACATGGATTTAATTGATCCCTAGGATCTTAGTGGCAGAGCGGGGGATTAAAAGTATGATAATGTTGGCTACCTCTGTACCTTACACACAGGAAACCTATTATAGAAAGCTAATTACACAAATCTGGGTATTCAGTGGCATCATGGCAGTAAACTATTCTAAGGGAAGTATGTTATTTGGAAGGAAGCTGACAACCTCATGTATCACAAACCCTAATATATCACGATTGAATGAATAATGTAAAGGAGTGAGTTATAACGTGCTGTCCTGGAGAATCGTTACCGTTATTATTATTTACACTGTGTCTTCTATGTATATGTTGAATGCAAATTTTTTGCTACTGTATGCAGGATTGTGAGCTAATTAATTTTTATGCTGAGGGGATTTTGGCCATGTCTCAACACCATGTAAGAGGTTGAAGAGAGTTAGTAATAGGGCTGATATATCATTTTCTTTCAAAAACCGATATTCAGCAAAAAATGGGTCATTACCAAATCGTCTTTCAGAAAATTGCTCAGGGTTGTCTGCAAATTTATGATTTTCCATTGAAAGTTTTCAGATAAAAAAAATCCCCACTATATTTATTTATTTTTGCCAAAAGCTTAGGGATATATAGGAAAAAACTCTGTGATAGTAATATAAGTTGCATTTTCCTTAATTTCTGTTAGAGAATCTTTTGAACTAGCTTTATCAGGAGGTGTTCCTTTGCATTGTCTATCAAATATTTTTAAATATCCCCAGGCACTTTCTTCTGGAACATCATAAAATATGAAAAAGATAGTCAATTCTGTGATATGGAGCTTTCTGCATAGGGGGATTTTTTTTTTTTTTAATTACATTATTTTCTGTGAAGTGAAAATCTAATGTTTCACTTAAGCAAACTGACAAGAAATGAATGGTTACCACTCAGTTCCTCAGAAGAAATCTTCACTGTTAAGGGGGAGTGTGCAAGGTCTTCTCTTCTGTCTTGGTTAAGTCTTCAAAATTTAGTTCTAAACCAACTTAATCAGAAGGTAAACTAGAACTGATAGCAGAGATCACAGAGAAAATGAATCTGAGTTTAGTAGCTCCAATAGAGGCCTCAGCTACCCAAGGAGGTTACTGAGGCCAGTCCAGTCCATTGCGATTAGGCTCTGCACAGCCAGGCAACACAAATAAATTTAGCACTGGGTAGTTCATCAGTACTCTGTGCACCACCATTTTTACAAGACCTCAGGAGCTGGTCTTCCACCCAAGCAGCAGCATTTTGTTCTCCCTCCTGCTTTGACTCACATCCCTGCAAACACTTCCAGTGTTTTAGTTCATTGGAGTATGTATGTAAGGGTGAAGTGCTGTAATAAGCAACAGGAATTGGGGTTGTCAGATAAAAAAATGAATGCTTCTTCTGATTTCAGAAGGAATAATGTACACGAAAGGTAAAATAGTTATTGCCACCAGGACTGGACTGCAGTTAGAGTCCTAAAATTAAGTTAAGAATTAATTAACATAAGACTCTTACCTTAAACATTCAGGATCAGTCTGAGGTTTTTCAGTGACTTGGACTTTTTCTGCTTCTAAATCTTTTGTCCTTCTTTCAGCCTCCCTGATTACTTTCTCAAGGTCTAAACATGAAATCAGAATTACCCTATAAATACGTATTAATCATCCATATTCAAAGACCTACATATTCTAAATTTATATTTTCTAATATTTCTTCATTAAACTCTTTGAAGGGTAAAGGCATCTAAATAAAGAAAATGAATTATTTTATTATTATTGTAATCACATATTGCAATCTAGAAAATTTCACTCCTTCTCCAAAATAATTTAGGACCATATTTTCTGCTTTTCTTAGCTCTTCCTGTGACATGTCTCTTAGATATCTGTAAAAAAAGATACTAAAGCACTCTAAATTACATTATTTTAATTGAGATTTCAAAATATTCCCTATTGGTGTGATCACCTTTGACACAGAAGATTTTAAACAATATTTATGTTGATTTTAAGTTCTTTGAAACATTAAATCCTCCATTTAAGTATATGACTTACCAGCAAAAGTAAAATTTGCTTTCATATTTACAGCTCATGATTCAGTAAATCTCTGGACCTCACTATCAATGACATTTCAAATAGATCTCATTGAAATCCATAATATTTGTTATGACCATGTTTAAAAATTATGTATTGCATATTGTAAAAATAAATTAAAATATTGTTACTATGAACTGTTTTTCTTGAGAAAAGAAAATTGACAGAAAAAATTTTTCAAAAGCATTTGTCAAGCCAGAAATAATTATCATAACAAGTAGTTGTCAGGCACACCTTTGAGCTCACTTTGGAGAGTAAATAAATCCTGCTTTAATTCATTCTTCTGCAGCTGGAGTGCATTTAACTGAACATTTTTACGTTCCATTGACTCCATTTCTAAGAAAAAATATGCTTTAAATTAAAATGCATTGCAGTTTAGCATTCATGATACAATCTTAAATATTCTTAACTACTTCTACCAATCTTCAGCTAGTCAAAAGAACCTTAAATATAAAACCAAAATAAACTAAAATAATTAATATAAAACACAGTTCACAGGAAATTATATGTCATATAAAGTATTCTTAGCTGCAAAAGAAAATGATTTTTTTAATATTATTAAGCTGTTCAACATATTTTGTTGACTGGGCATAAAAAGAATGTTTTCCTTTAGAGTTACAGCTATAAAGAAAAGAAGATGACTGATTGAATAGGTGGAGAACAGACACCTCTCAGCAGGACTGGAAAAAAACCCCTTCTTAGATTGTTTAGTGTTATATATATTTGAACCTTACTATTGACAGCATCTGGAATTAATTGTGATTGTTTTTATAACAACTGGAGGTCCTCACATAATATCCTTGTTATGAGTTGCTTAAACTTTTCACTTCAGAGTTGTCAGTGTGCCCAGGAGTATAGCAGACAAACTGACAAATTTTACCTCAAGAAAGATGAAATTAAAGGATGGAATCAAGATGGCAACTGAACTTAGAGAAGAATTTTGGTCACCTTTCAGGTCCTACTGATCATTTAGCTGCTCAGCTCTGCCTGAATGTGTAAAAATTAAATACTGAAAGTAGCACTTGACACCAAACACAGACTTTTCAGTTGTAGATTACTATCATAGCCACAGGAAATAAGAAAGAAGGTACTACCATGTGCAAACTTGAATGGATAGTCCATTTTCAGTAACTTTACAGTAGATATGGGCAATTGAAAGTGCTGCTGCTTGAAAAAATCATGATGCTGGAATGAGCTTTGAAGGGTCGTCTACTGCCTTCTTCCCCTGAAGGCAGGATCAGCTGTACCTCTGTTATTTCTGACAAATGCTTGTTCAACCTCTTTATGAGGATCTTTGGTAGTGGGGACTCCTAATTCCTTCGGTAATGGAATCTTCTAAGGCAGAGTGCTTCAGCTGTCCACTCTTAGATTTCTTTGCTGTCAGACTCTCCCTTATTGTACTTTACATTTGTTACTTTTTATTCAGTTCACTATAGGTATAGGGAATATATTAATTTCCTTTCTACAGGATACTTTATCAATTTGAAGATTGATATCCATCTTTCATTTGTCTTTTCATTAATAGCTTAAATAGTCACAATTCTTTCATTTTCTTCCTACTCATGTGCTCCAGAACTCTGATCACTCTCACTGGTCCCTATGTAGATTCTCTCCAGCTGGTCTACGCATTTTTTTGAAGTTTAAGATCAAAATGAGATGCACAGTACTCCAGCTCAGAGCTTAACTGCCCCAAATAAGAGTGAGGAATTATTTTCATGTGTTAGAGGTCAGAATTCTGTTTGTGTCTCAGTGTGGTGTTGGCATTCTGATGTCATTGACTCATGTTCAGCCTGTGATCCATGACGACCCCGATTTCCTTGCGGAAGGACTGCTCTGCAGCCTGACCCTGTGCTCTGAGAGATCTCAAGCTCTGTACCTTAACCCAAAAAGATCAAGCTACACTGTGGCAGTAAAAGACCAATCCTACAGGACATATGTGCATACAATTCTTTTGAAGCTAAGGAAATGTACAGAGCTCAACCACAGGTGATTCTAAACCTAATTCAGTCTCTATGTATGACCGTGAGCTCTGTGCTGGTGGAATTAGACATTGGGAGCTGCTTCTTCAGGTTGACTGCTTCTCCTCACAGTGCTCGCATCAGAAAAGTTGAAGAGGATAGGGAACAAAGAAGCCTTTAATTATGCTTGGTATGTCGGATCACACTCTTTCAGTTTAGTGCTAAAAGGAAGCTCCAGACAGCAGGGGAATGGAATTAAAATTACTGGTTTGTACAGCTATATTTTATCGATTTGTGTTAATCCAGAATAAACTGGTTTAATGTAAGACTTACCATTTTTCAACAGAGCTGCCTCATTGTCTAAATAATTTATTTCAATCTTGACTTTTTTTTTAATAAGAAGATCTCTATTACTTGTTAGTCCATATTCATTGTTAAACTCTGTTACTTCTCTGATAAAATTATCTTCCTCTTCAGTAATTTTTCTCTTTGCATCTGCCTGGAAAAAAGAAAGGGAAGATTGAATATTCAGGTGAAAAAAAACTGAAGTCTTTGTTAAGCTAGGCAGACTGAAATAAATTGTTGTTTTTTATGTTTAAATTTGTAGTACAAAAGTAAATAAATAAACAAAAAATAAATAAATGTAAAAGCAAAGTAAATATTTACTTTTCCTTATAAGAAGATGAAAATGGTCTACAGCTCTATCATTACGCCTGTTGTTTTAAACTTTTATTTTTCTGCAAAAATGAAGGGTCTATTATTGATAGTAGAGCATTTAAAAAATCACTACATTATGTTATGGAATTGAACCAGCAGCTTTTCAGTTCAACTCTCTTATTGAAATTAGAAAATTCTGTTTAAAGTCAATAGCATAGTATGGTAGTTCTTTCTTTTTAGTTTGTTATTAAACTAAATAAAACTGTTGTTTAACCCTCTGCAGAACACAGACTAACTACCTTAATAACTACCAAGAAAGCTATCATTGATAGAAAATCACTGTTAAATTTTCTGGGGAAAAAAATATTCAAAAGAGAAAGGTTATATTAAATTCCTTCCAAGAAATCTTAATTGATTGCTAAATTATGTAAAATGAAATAACCCCTATAGACAGGAAAAAAGAAATGATAACCTATATATCAAACTTCACATATATACTGGGGATACTTTGGGAGCTGCAGAAATACGACTTAGTTAAAAAGATATCTGCCTAAAGATTTAGGTTTAATACTGGTGATTTCTACTGAATGTTTAAAATTTAGCTCTGCTGATTTAAAGGGCAAATACATATGCAGAAAAGACTGCTCCTCTGTGGCCTTTCTTCATATGTACAGATCCAAGAAGCCTCAACAGAGTAAGAGGAAGGCAATATTCAGGTTGGCATCTGAGAGAACTGAAAAACTTGTCCTAAGTAGCTGCCTTTGAAGAGGTGGTGAGGTGTGTCTGGCATCAAAGAGATTGTGTGCTATGTCAGGATTGCTAAACTGTCCACATTTGCTAAAATGTGGTGTGGGCCTCCCTGGGTTTTTCCTTTGATCCTTTTCAACATATTTTACTGTGGACGAGGCAATCCAATTTAAGGCGAGGCTTTCCTAGTTTACTTTTAGAAAGGAAATAATCTGTCAGAATTGGAGTTCAGTCACACAACAGCAAACATTAGAAAATGAAGTCAAGAACATAAAATCAGCTTTGGAGATAAAATGCAGCATACACTACCTTAGATTGTGATTTTAATTAAATGTGAGAATTTATCTACATTTCCATTGTTGCGCATGTTAAAATAAAAAAAATTCTCTTGATTTAAAACATTTAATTTTTCCAGATCTTCAAATTTTAAGGCTGATTGCTGTTATACAATAGAAAAGAGCTGTGTGAATATCACAGCTGGAAACATACCAAGATTTTGAGAAGACTGGATCTTTGATTAATAAGTTCAGATTTTTGTTTTTCTAAGCTGTCTTCACGTTTCTTCAGAATTTCTAAGTGGAACTTCTTTACAGAGAGATGCTGAACCTTCCAAAAGGGAAAAAAAAAAAAAAAAGTAAAGTAAGGTTATTATTTTATTGTTTCATATACTCTGAAATTGTACACAAGGATCTTGGTCCAGTTTAAAAAGAGCTGGCACAGATGCTGGACTAACAAAAGCATAACAGCTCTTTTTTCACCTCAATAACCTTTCAGTATACTACCAAGCTTTTGAAAAGTCTCCTTCCTTTAAAAGACTCATTTAGTGGTGCCCTGTCTATCTAAAATGGCATTTTAAAGTCTGATAGGTTTAGGATAAATTTTTTCCAGGTTAAAACCAGGAAAAATATTGACGACATGGGATCCTCTACCCAACATAGTCCACTGTCCTCTGTCTCATTGTGTAAAGCTCATCACGAACCAAATAAAACAATAGTATCAGAATAATATCAGGGGGCCAGGGCTCCAGCATCCTGGCTTTGACTGAATGGCTGTACATATTATCCACTCTGCAGTGCTACTATGGAATATGCAAAGGAAGGCGGGATATTTTTCTGAGCACAATTTCTGGGATTTTTAGCTAAGGAAGGGTAATGGGAATTAGCCCACTGGTTATGGACAGTTTGCTCATAAACCCCCCAAGCCCTAAACTTCGATTTTGCATACAGGTTTATTTAGTTTTATTCATTTTAACCATTCGTTTATCTGATACGAGGGTATGCTGTTCAACCGTTGCATTTTCAAAATTTGTTGAAGACTTCTCATTTTTCCAGCACATCTACTGTATCATTGTCTAACCCAAGTGCAGATATATGGTGGGATAAACTATAACAATAACAAATAGGAAACAGCTAAGTGTTTTAGAGTCTTAAAGGATGAGAATCATTCGTTTGACGGAGTGTCAAGTTCCCTTGACTCACTCGGAGCAATGAGTAGGGAAAGTAAAGTCAGATTTGCCCACAGACAGTAAAGGCACAGAGGAAGTATCAGGAAGTAAATGGAATTGTCAGGCTGACACATGAGTGTTTGTGTGTGTAGAAGCAGAAAAGACCAAATAAGAGTGGTATTACAGTGGTAAAAATGCAAAGATTTTAAAGTTAAATTATGCACGTGATTGTGGAGAGGGCACAGATGAAGTACATCTGATCAAAATAGGAGTATAATGGAAGGAAATGCCCAAAGGCTGGAATGTGAGAGTTGGAAAGGAAAGGACTAGATTTTTTCCTCATCCCTGTCCAGCATGCTAAGTGTGTAGGACATGCTTGGTTCAGAATTTATTTTACATATTAATTCAAAGAGAGTAGGTGGTCTTACACCATTGTATTTGTAATACTTCACAGAACTAGCTTCAGTGTAATTTCTCCATCTGTAAGATCCCAAATTCATCTATGCATTTGCAACCAATTTTTTTTAAAGAAATCATTGAGCTACAGACAGCAAAATGCTATAATTCGGGTTCTAATTACATGCTACCTGGTTTTACAGTAGAGAGGGAAAAATTGCATTTCCTAGGACTCTTTGATTGACCACAGGCAGTGTCTGTGAAATAGATGTCAAAAAACTCCTGAGCTCGGTCTCATCATCTTGGTCAGGCATCAGCTACTGTGCATGAACATGGTTGGATATGTGTGCTTATAAAGAACTGCAGTTATTTGGTGTCAGATAAATTGAACTGCATTATTTAATATTATTTGAATTACATGAACTGTTGCAGACATATGTAAACCTAATTCCTGTAGTGAAAAATAAATTACTTTAAATTATTGTCAATAACTATATAATCTTTAAACTAAATACAGTCTGATTGAAATGTATTTTTCTATTCCACAAGTTTTCTGTATCATTTCCTATCTACAAATGTCTCAACGTCAGACTAGGCAAGCAAGTAAAATATATTTTTGCGGACATCAGTGAGAATATTATTAATACTGGTCAGTAAAGCACATAAAATTTAATTAGGAAGAGTTCTTCAGTTCTTCCCATTAGTCATTTACAATAATGGCTCTGCTCTCGGGACCTTCTGTACCTACCACATAAACCTTGATTATGAATCACAATGCATCAATAACAAATTAGTAGTATAAACATAAAATTGTGATGTTTGTAAATAAATTTATGAGGATTTCACCTAACAAGCAACATCCAGATATAATCTGTGTTGGATAAATAAGTTACTATTTTAAAGCACCTTTGGACTCTGAGATTGTGGCATGCATAAATGGGAGTGTCTGACAAACTGCTTGCATGATTATAGTCTCAGTTTGCAACCAGTAAATATTTGTGAATGAGTTCTATTCTGATCCCTTCTCAGTAATGTTGATATTTATTTCATATATATATATATATATATATATATGTATTATAGCCCTTTACAAAAGGCAGAAGAGCCTGTTTTTGGAAGGTTGAAAATCATCCCCCAAACATTTATTTTCACAATTAGATGAGGCAATCTCCCAAAGGTTCTTGAAGTCGTTTATTTAAATGGTAGGATCCAACAGTTCTGACTTCAAAGGAGGCTCCACATGCTTTCCTGTTGTGAATACACATTCTGTCAGCACAGATACTTAAGAGCACAGGGGAGGGTATTTAGACTTAATTTTCAGACACAAGCAAATGGATTTTTAAATAATTTGCAACCACAGGTGTTATTGGTGAAAAAATCTACAAAACCGGTGGCTTAATCTGAAAATACATCTGCAGTTTGATTAAATCGAAAGAGTAATAAAATCACTAAATAGATTCAGAAACTTTCCTCTGTCTTTGGCCTCCCTAGAAAAACACTTAGGGCTTGTAAGCCCTAATTGTAAGCTCTCAGAAAGCGCTTTGGTATACGACTCGAGATCCTGTGAAGAAAACACAGGGAATATTTCCATATATTTTCTGTGAAATGCCACTAATGAATGGCATGGGGCAAACAAGAGATAGCTTCTGTACACTGGAGGAAAGTGGTGTAACAAGTTGCAGGACTGTTAAAACAGGATATCTCACAGGGTGCCCCGAAAGTCAGCCTGCCCTGAACACAGCCGGGGACCAGCCCTAGGGATGAGATCTGTGGGAAGAAGGATGTTGATGGAGACTTTATTCACTACAGAAAGGCATAGTGCAGGTTTCCTCCACACTGTGCTACTCAGCAGGTGATGCACACTCCTCAAAAGTGCTTCTGGATCTATTCCTGAAAGAATAGGCCATATATTTATAAACACAACATATTTCACTATTATGTACACTATAAATATGCCTGCTCACCTTGTTCTCTAAGTTAATTTTTGCAGCGCTCAGCTCTTCTTTTGTTTGGTTAATTTTTTCGTAACTTCTATTTATGTCACATTTAGCTGCGAGACAACAAAAACCCGTAAGAGCGAGTGATCAGTTTGTAAAAGTTACATCCCTACAGAAACACGCCGGTGACAAGAACCAGCCAACCTGGCTGCTGCTGAGCTTTCCCTGGCACGAGTCCCCTCAGGACATCCCTGTGGGACTCGTCCCCTGGGAACGGGGAGGCCCCTCAGGATGGCGCCCATGGGGCCGACCTTGTTGGATGAAGTTCCTCTTCTCCCTCGCCTGCTTCTCCGTGAACTGTATTTGCTGGAACAAAGCGTTCAGGTTCATTCCTGGCCTCTCATGGAGCCTGTGGGCTCTGTGGGCTGAGCTCTTTGTGAGGGCTCCCGGGGGGTCCCCACGGCCCTGTCCTCAGGCCTCTGCCCAGGCCTCGGCCTCCCTGGGCTTGGGAACGAAGCCTGGGGACACGGCTGAGGGGACACAGGGACAGAGCAGGAGGTGAGGGCTGCAGAAAGGGCGGCAAGAGCAAACCTCAGGCAGAGGGAAATGTGGGTGACTGGCCAAGGGAGCCCATGTGGAAAGCAAGGAATGAGAATGGACAAGCAGGGAAGCAGCACAGTAAGAGAAGGAGACAGAAGATATTTGGTAAGGAAAAAGCCAGATGACCCTGAATCACATCAAACTTGGGCACTCCTGTCAGACTGGTTCTGACTCAGGACCTGAGGAGTTTTAGTCAAACAGCTCTGACTTTTTTAATTCTCTAGGACCATGTGCTCCATACTGGTTTTGTCATTCAGAAGCTGTTTTTCTTTACTACTTTTTTCTACTATGGAGTGACCACCACCCTTTCATCTGTTCAGATTTACTTACCTTTTGAAGACTGATGTCCAACCTGAGCAGTTAAGGAAATAGGCTAAAATCTGCTATCACACAGGAGAACTTGGTAAAGTTGACTCCATGGAACTTACAGGGGTCAGACTCAGCTTGGTTGCACTTCACCATGAGTGTAAAATGGGCAGCGTTTCTGTTCTCATTAGTCTCAGTAAGAAAAGATCACCATACAGCCCCTTTTGTGCTCTTCTGGAGCATAACTGTGTACAAATTTACAATGTTCTGAGTTTCTGCGAAGTTCTGGTTTTACATTACTGGATTGCACACCTGGAAATGTAAGCACCTGGTTGAAAATATAATTCACATTACAGAGTTTGCTTTTACATCTTGGGAAGGATTGACTACATTCCCTGCGGAGAATAACTATGTGAAGTTTGCCTATTTGCTTTGAGTCAGAAAAAGCCTGGAGGAATGGAACTTTAGAGATTTCCAGCCTTTTTAACACTGAAAAAGATTAAGATTATTGACAGTTCTGTGTTGTTATAGTTTTCCTCAGAGGAGATACTGTCTTAGCATAGACTGAAGTAGCAAAGTTCAGAAATTAGAAAATCTTTGACCATCAAAAACCAAAACAATATACAGTGAGAGTGCAAATGTATCATTAATGAAAAAGCTGTTCTAAGTTAGCAGAATGAAACTGAGAATTCTGGAAAAATCTTATGTTATAGCATTTACTGCTTAAAAGGTGCCATGTTACAGCTGGTAGTGTGTTATAAAATGATGTTTTTTAAAGGAAAGACATTGCTTTAAGAAAGAAAATGTGGGTTCTGATGAAATTTAAAACCCTGAAACTAGCACATTATGTTGCAGGAAATGCAATTATTTTTTAAAATGGAACAAAGTGCAACTGAGGGGGAAGAGTTCAGAGAAGTGAATTTAGAAAATGTTTCAGAAGTGAAGCTTCCTACCCAAAGGCCAAAAGAAAAGCAGATGAGTCAAACGGGAACATTTGGTGATTGAGAGAGTGATTTGTTACATAGGTCTGATGAGTGAAAAAGTCATTTTGCAAAATTCAAGAAAATGAACTGTTCTATCGGTGGATCAAGGAGAAAATAAAATGAAAAGCTTTCTTTGAAGTTTTTGAGACTTGACTGCTTTTGTGTTTCAAGCTGAGAAGGCTGCTGTAGGCTGGGATAGAGTTCAGTGTCACTTATTAAAGGAATGACTGTGTTTTGTGCAGGGTGCTTCAGCGCCTCTAATTATGGCAAAGGAGCTGCTCTCCCCAGAAAGAGGAGTCAGACTCCAACTGCACTTCTCACTGTCTGAGAATGACCATTCAGCATGATTAACAGTTCTCTAAGAGTTTCCTTCAGAGACTGAAAAAATTCAGTGGGACAAGTATCTGACATTAAGCTTCACAGCTTTTGACTCCTGCAGCTATTTGCCATATGCTTGGTTTTTACATGGTAAATTACTCACAATAGTAACTCAGGATTATACAAATTTAACCACGCATGTGAAACACATCCCACTGATTTCAGAATCAGGATCAAGGCCATCAGTTCAAAGGTGTGCAATTGCTGGCTCCCATGGAAAGGGATGGGATGGCATGAACCTGAATGTTTCAGGATAAAAGCAAAATGTGCATTACCTTAGCTCGATTCCAACTTTTGTGAAGCACAAGATCTTTGGTAGATCACTAGCTGCTAGAAAGGTGACTTTAATTTCATTCTGTCGGTCATATCAGTACATCCTAATCTTAATCTATATCTGTATCTTAATCACTGTGCTGTAATCAGGTCATGTCTTTTTAGTGTTCTTCAAAATTACTAATTGTCCTTCCTAATCAGGCTGCTGTGCTAATAGTAAAGTTTCTTCCACAAGTTTTTTCTCTAGTTTGTGTAGGAAGAAGAAAAGAAAGATTTTGCTTGTAATTTCAAGACATAATAAAAAAAATTATTACTGTAACTTATTTTAAATTATATGCACTCACATTGTTCCATAAATTGTTTTTCTAAAAGCCAAAAAATAAGAGGCAAAAGTAAAGAAGTGGCAGGATAAAAGTTAGATGATGCAATACGGTCTTCACCAAAAGAAATGAATGATAAGAGCTAGAAATTGTAGGATTATAGTTACAAATAAATTTTGTCTTTTGGTCTTAAGCAGTGTTAGTATTATTTTTTTCCATATATGAACTACACCGCTTACTTTTGAATGTTTTATTTATATCAAACCTTTTTAACAACCTACATCTCTCTGGTCTCCCTTTGCTCTTGGTGGTCTTTGTATTTGACAACTATTTTTGAACTTTTTTCTACCTCACATGAAGGAATAAAGTCAAATTGTTCTGTGGCATAAATTCACCTCTGTCATTTTGCATTCAGTGCTGAAGTGCTATTACCTTTAAAGGAAATAGCCTACATATATGTGTGTGTGTGTGTATGTTAAAAACAAAAATACATATGAGTGTGCTCTAACCACTTGGAATGTAGTGCTGAGCAGCAATTCTATTGGAGAGAAACCACAAACAGTGAGAAACCCAGTAATTATTTATCATAAATAAGCATTTAAAAAATCAGACATTAAAATTTAATTTCATAATGCTGCTTCTAAACAGCAAGGCTTTAATATTTAAAACTTTGTTAAAATTGTGAAAATTCAGCAAGCAGTGTAACTTGGTAACATCAAATAAAGTGTTTTCAATGTAAATCAAGAACATTTTGTGTGCTGGTTCTCCTGCTCTTGTTGGCTACTTAACCACCTCAACTACTTCTGAAAACCTAGAGCAGGGCAACAGAGAAGGGAAACATTAAAATGCAGTAATAACCTGTAATTTATGGCCTTTCTCAAATTTCCTGAGGAAATCAGGCTGAGAACAGTCTAGTTTTCATCTCTGGAAGAGTAAGAGCAAACTGCTGACCCACAGGCTGGAAGCTCTCCATTTCTAGTAGAGTGCTCAGCAAAGCAGTCATGAATGGACATCCTGTTTCCTCCTCATAATAGGAGGGAAATAGACTACAAAATTCATGTAATGAAATATAAAATAATGGAAAACAGAGAAATAAATCCCTGAAAAGTTATATGGAAATGAGTATCATGAGAAATACGAATGTTTCTCTTTGCCCCAAACCCCTATTTATTTTTTCAGGTGAAAAAATTGTGAGTTAGCTAAAAGCTCTGTGTGTTTATTAAAAAACATTAAGCAGTAACTTTGTACTCCACCATTACATGCCTGGCTGAATGGAGAATTAGTGATACCCTTTTCCACTTTGGTAGGAATGTAAACAACTTCACAACAGATGTTCTTTATAAGGACAAAGCCTGCTATTTGCATTGTGATATCTCTGTTTGAGTCTTATATCCAAAATTTTGTTTAATTCCATCTGGAAAGGCTTCACTGGATCCCTTTAGCTTACTAAAGCAAAGATTATTCTTTTATGGGTTTAAATCTAAGTTTTCTATTTTCTTTGGTCAGAGAAACACAACACCTGCTTTCTTTGCTGATTGGTTACTGTGCTGTTGTACAGGTACCCACATTGTTCCTCTGCAGTGGTTTAGAGTCTTAAATATATTTCAGTTGTTTCTTTTACAGGGTCGGAGATTCTGTACTAAAACTTTCATACTCTGCTCTTCTGTACTATTTGGATAACCAGCAAATGAGGCTCTCATTTTGAAACATATATCAGAGCTCTTATTTATCTTGGCATAAGGGTAGTAACTTGCCTAATGAAGAAAAAATTTTTCAGATCTGGAGTGCATATCGCAGTACAAAACACAGCCTTGGATTTGCATTTTCATAGTAAATTTTCTTAATTATTTATATGGGAAACTGTACTTTGCTTTACATCAATACTGGTTACCCCTAAGTTGGCACCCAGTGGGAGCTACAACAGAAACAAAGAATAAGTACTTTTTACATCGTAATTGTTTGTATTTTCCATTTATAAAAGAGATTTTTTTTTCCAGTTTGTATTAGCAGAAATGTAAATGAATTATCCATTATGTTGTAACATCCTGTAATAAGTTGGGTGGTAGCATAAAATCTTCTGAAAAAAAGGCTGTTAAAGAAACACTTTGAGGACTGGGACCTTCACGCAAGAAAATAATCTTGGATTGTAATGCATTAAACAGTCTGTTGACAAGTCTTCATTTTAACTGAATAATTATGGTATGTTTCCTATAAGCATACAATGCCAGCATGCCGGCTTAGCTCTTTTTGTCATGTAAGTTTTATCTTAATCATAGAAAAATATTAATAAACACTGAAAGAGAAAGTAATAATTTTACAGTTGGTTAACCAAAGAAAAAATATCTTCTTTTTTTTTTTTTCCATTTCAGTCTACTCTCAGAAATTCACATACAATCCTGCTAAATTATCAGGGGCATAGCTGTCATTATTTCTTCTAAAATATTTCAGATTTTAAACTATTTTTTTTTCTTTAAACTCCATTTCTATTTGATGCTGCACTTGTAGGAAAAAGAATATGTGCAAATGACTGAGATGAAATGGCTTTATTGTCTTTATTCATGACAGGAGTGTTATTTAGTGCTAGGTTAGATAACTTTTATACTTTCACTACCTGCATTAAAGCCAGATGAGTTTCTTCCATACTGAGAATAACTCTCATGTGAAACCAAGAGTTGTTCATTACACTTTTAGGCTTCTCTGCTAATAGTTTTCATAAGATTAATTTTATGATTCCATCTGTGTTCCCTCTTAAAAACATGACAACTTCCTTAGACATTCAGAAAAGTTGGATATAGGCCCATGGGCTGAGCTAGGCAGCAGCAGAAATAATTTCACATTCCACACAAATGCCCAGACCAAGAAAGTTTGAGAAAAGGCTGTCTTAGTTTAACTAAAACATATATCCTAAAACTTGCTGTATTGAAACTGCATGGTCTCATAAAACCTCTGATCAAAATAGCATCAGATGGTTTTTAGTGACAAACTGTTTTCTAAGAAAGTTTCAATTCTAATCATTTATTCAGAAAAAAAAGCGCTATTGTTCCTACTCCTTCAAAATGCTCAACAGTTTTCAGAATGTTTTTTTTCTTGAGGATATTGTGGAAAAGGTATGTTCTACCTGTAGGTTTTAAAAGCTGCTTTGTAAAATCCAGTCTAATAAATAGATTTCTATAAAACTGGGCCCTCGTCTTTCTGCACAGCACTTTGTGAGCAGAGGCACATATTTAATAAAGACTTAACAATGATAAATAACACTACATAAACTTTACTGCCTATTGATCCTGGTGTTATGCTGTAATTTCATCTTTTTTAAAGGTGGCCTAAAAAAAGAGAAACTAGAGTTAGGATTCTATCCCTTCCATATTCCTTGCCATGGATACCTCTACAAGATTAACTACCTTTAATCCTGAAATTTTCGAGGGCTTCATGGCACACATCTGCATACATCTGCCAGGACTCAGAGCATAGGCAGGATAATAAAAGCATTCCATTCAAGTAGAGTAGAAAGTCCCAGCTGCAGTAAGCATGTATTATCAATTGTGCCACATTCATAAATTAATAATTTGCATTGTATTACAGTCACTTCTTTCCAGAAGCATTAAACATGTCTATTCACAGATTGTGTGAAAAGTATATAAATAATTCTGCTGGGTTTGTCTTTTTACAGCTTGTCTTTTGAGAAAGAAGATGACAGAAGGAAAGTGAATTAGAATAAATAGCAAAAATGTTGCTCCTTATAAAATAATTGCTTTTTTCCCATTTTGAAAATTAAATCAGAATATTTAAAATATCTGCACTAAGCCAGTTCTTTGAATACAAAGTTAATATCCATAGCTGAGGCTGCAGAGTTTATAAAAGGGAATAACACACGGTGTTTTCATATATGTTTTCATGCATGTTTTGGTCTATTCCTCTTTCTTTTAAAAAGTACATCATATCTAGGCTACTCTTGATGGTGTTTTTAACCCTCCTCTTCCACTGCTAAAAGAAATAAACATATCTTAAATGTCAGTTCTGAAGCAATTGTTGTTGGTTGTGGATGCTGTCAGATCTTCCAGTGATGCAAAAACATTAAAAAAAGAATTTAAAAAATGAATAAAAACAAGGTGCTTAAGGGACTCAGAGCAATGGAATTTCCCCCAAATGAGCTACCAGCTAAACAAAGCCTATCTACTGCCAGAAAATGGAAAGGGTTAAAAAATGCCCATTTCAGGGCACTGGGAGAATCCTGCCGTGCTGATTTGCACTGAATGAATTTTTTAGGGATTTTATGTGTATCTGTTCAATTCAGGGCTAACTCAATACAGCTAAAGACTAATAATGTTATTCCCCATATTCATGAAAAGGAAAAGAGGAGGTCAGATAAAATGCAGGTGTGATGGCTTGACCTCAACATCAACAAGGTCTTAGAGTAGATTTTGAAGGAAAAAAAATTATCAAGAACCTAGAAGTAAATGGAAAGTGGGAAAAACTACAACATGATTTTATCAAGGACAGATTGTATCAGACTAACTCAATATCTTTATTTGATAAGATAGTTGTCCCAGGGAAGAGTAATGCAGTAGACCTAATCTACCTTGATTGAAATAAGGCATTATATTGTTTGTTGTAGGAAGTTACTGAGGGTGGAAAAGATGAGCTTTAGTGAAAGCCCTGAAGGTGGAAGAGGAACTGAGTGAAGGGTTATATTAAAATATGGTTCTGTTAAAAATGAAAATATCAAAATGAAAGGAGTCTGCTAGTAGAATTCCTCTAGGACTGATCTTGGCACTGATTTAAGTGGTATTTTTGGACTTGGTGAAGGTAGGAGAATGGGTATGACATTAAGAGATGACACAGAACTGAAATGACTAGCATATCAGAAAAAGTAAATGACCTCATGGACTGACAAAATGGAAACCTAATAGTACAGAAATTAGAGGGAGGTTCTTGGGGATTAATATCATGTTCTTTTAGTATAACCTGGTGTCTTGATATTTTTCAATAGTGAGGGGAAGAGGTTTAATGCAGTAATCAACTGTGGTGGGACATAGGCCATCATTGTGTCATGGCCATGCAGCAGTTTCAGGGTAAATTGGATGAAGGATTTTCACTGAAGACAACAAAGTGTTAATATTGCTTTACAAGGCACCAGTAAGACAACTCTCAGAATATTGTTTACAGTTCTCATGACCCACATTGATGCACAGCAGGTGCAGAGTGGGCTGGTTAGGGGAAAGGAGTACCTGTTTTCTCAGCTGAGATGAAAATAGCTTATCTGGCAAAACAAAGCTTGAAAGGGCATATGGTTGTCTTTATAAGTACGTGTGGGGGTAGACGTGAGGGAAGGCGACTTTTATGTTAAAGGATAACACTATTTCAAGATCAGATACTTACAAACAATTATGAATAAATGAGAAATTTAAAAGAAGGTTCTTGGCAATCTGTGCATAGCTCTGGAACTGCTTAGAGACAAGGTCATGGAGGCAGGGACCTGAACTACTTCCAGATGGAAATTTATAAAATAATAAAAGGATATGTGTGACATGGTGAAGAGATCATGTGTCAGAATATGAAGTTTGTGACATAAAGCTTTGGATACCTACTGACGTTGCCAGAGAAGCTTAATTGGAAACTTGTTTGTGTACTTTCTTTATACAGTCCCTAAAAGGAAATGTTTCCAACTGGTCCATGTGCCGGCTCCTCTATTCTGCATTCACCAGGACTTTTATGTTCCTTTTTGGTGCAAAGTATGGGAGAAGGGGACTGCCCTTTCTTAAATGGTGAGATTAGAAGCAGGCAAATATGGGGCACTTTTTTAGGATGTCAGGTATTAACGGGGTATAACCTACCTATATGCTCAGGGTTAAACTGATCACCTAATCGAGAGTAGGAAGTATCTCTTTTCCAAGTCATAGTGGTTGGGGTTGTGGAGGGTATTGTATTCCTCTCTAACATAAACTGTCTTAAAAGGTATATGAGTTTTTTCTTTGTGAAGTGCCTGCTCTTGTAAACTGATGTGGCTGATCAAGAAATCTCATGACTTTAATATCTTTTACTGTCCTCCAGTATTTTTCAAGCTTTTATTCTCCTGACATATGAGGGTGTGTCACTATAATGTAGGAGATTATTTCAGTACATTATATGTTCAATCAATATTTGCTTTTTCAGATTTTTCAAGAGTTTCCCCTGAATAAGAAAATTTTCCTTTTGTTGAGGTAGCATGGAGCTGAATAAGAGGCAGTCAAGGATACTTCACGAGTATTGGCGAGTTTGAAAACTAAAAGACTGATAATTTTTGTGAACCACAAATTCATGAGACCTTACAGCAGGAAAAGTCCTATAATTGGTGATTTTAGCTCAAAAAATCCAAAAAGCATTTTAGACAATATCATACTTTGTTAACTACAATTTTCAGGGCTTTCTAGCTTAGGTATTACACTAATACACTTACAGATACCTCATCTTATTAAATGATTGAGATTCTTCAGACTTTATAAAATCCATTTACACATCGTGTTTCTTCCTGTTTTGGTTTCTTGACAACTGCTACCTGGAAAGAAATGCTTGAAAAGTGGTAGTGCTTTATCTCATTAAATGTGTAGGGGGCCTATGGCAACCAGGCTCCTAACTCACCTGTCATAGTTAAGTGGATACAATCAGATGAGGTGTAAATGTACGGTATTTATAATATTTAATTCTTAAGATTGTTTTTTACACAACTATGGATCCTCAAACTGGAGGCCACACAGGCCGTAATTGTATAAAAAATCTACTGAGTAATTCAGTGAGAATTATTGACATCCATAGCTATGCTTGCAGTGGTTGGGTTGACATCTTTCTTGATACTAATAAAACCAAGATACTCAGTGCATCTCTGTATTGCTGCTTGAATTCTGAATAAGTGCATTTTGAAATTGTGCAGTTTATTTTTCATAACCTATACAGGGGTGTCAGTTCTGAGATGAGGTTTATGTCTTGCAGTCCAGGAAGCTGAAGTTTGAGAAATTTTTTTTGGTTTGTTTTTTTTTTAAGCACAGGTTACTAAATGACAGTGTAATCTACTGCTACTCAGTCTGTCCCTCTCCTTATATTTCTTGTCAAAGAAAACAGCAGATTCATAAGTCAGGTCGAATATAGTCTGTATCTGGTTTTTTTGTGTCCTGTTTTGATAAATTATCTTTCAAGACAAATTATAAAAAATCTTATCAATATATTTTATATATATTACTATTATACATAAATCTTCATTGGAAGATAAGTTATCTTTCAGGGAAGAGGTGGCCTGAGACATCTATAGAAAATTCATGTCTCTAAAGCTGCCAGTTCTCCAAAATCCTCTTGTGCAATTTTCTGCGAATTAAGCAAATGCTTGGCTGTCTGCTAGCAATGCAAACAGCACAATCACCAAATTAATTTTCCTTTGTTCTCCATACTGTTGTCTCTGAGGAGTCCAGGGTTACAAGCCATGGAACCTTGTAAGAAATAGTTGGCCGTTGCCTGGAATACAGAATTTTCTAAATTCAAACCCCTCATAGACAGAGAATGGTTTCTCCCACGCTTCTCTGTCCCTTTTGAGTACCATCTGGAACAGCAGTAAAATAAAGCTAAACTCTTTTTATTATCGTCTTTGATACATAAATCCAGTTGAAAATAGCCTCTTTTTCCCCCCTAATAAATTGTGTAATTAAGCTGAAAACTTTCTGTCGAGTCATTGTTGTGATTTAACCCCAGTCAGCAACTAAGCACCACACAGCTGCTTCCTCACTCCTGCCCCAGTGGGATGAGACAATCAGAAAGGTAAAAGTAAGAAAACATGTGGGTTGAGATAAGAACAGTTTAATAATTAAAATCAGAATAATAAATTGGAATTAAAAGGAAAATTAAAAAAAGGGAGAAATAAGCCCCCAAAAAAACAAGTGATGCAAAGGAAAAACAATTGCTTGCCACTGACAGAATGCTGCCCAGCCTGTTCCTGAGCAGCTGTCCCCAGCCAGCTTTCCCCCAAATTTATGTGCTGAGCATGATGACCCATGGTATAGAATATCCCTGTGGTCAGTTGGGGTCAGCTGTCCTGGCTCTGACCACTCCCAGCTTCTTGTGCACCCCAGCCTCCTCACTGATGGGGTAGGGAAAAAAAGTCCTTGTACGGTGTAAGCACTGCTCAGCAACAACTAAACATCAGTGTGTTATAAATGTTATTCTCATCCTAAATCTAAACTCAGTACTGTATCAGCTACTAACTCTCTCCAGTCAAAACCAGGATGGTCATTTTAAGTTGGCTTGTTTTAAGTTTTGGTCAGAAACACAGGGTTTTTGAAGGCAATTTCATTTTAACATTTTAGATACCATGATACTCCTCTCCTACATGCCCCAGCCTCTTTATTGTTCTTGTCTAAGTTATTGTCATCAAACATTTATTTTCCTTTTATTCCACAGGAAAGCTGTGATACATACACCAGTGCTTTCAAGCCTTGGTTTCCTGGTATCAAAAAAGTCCTGCTGCTAAGCAGACACCAGACTCTGTTGGCAGGAAGTCACCTGCTCGTGCTTGTGTGCTGTATGCATGTCCCAGATCACCTCAGATGGAGGAGCAAAGTGTTTGGTCACCTCCTTTCAAGGTCCCTGTTGGAAACTTGAGCAGGGCTGAATTTATAAGTCCACCCACAAGATGGAAAGCAAACTCTACCGTGTCTAATTGCCAAGGAGTCCGTGCAGTATTTCACTGCTCATTTTAATTACCAAGATACTGGGCTTCTCTGAAAAGTGTTGGATTGAGGCCTTGAAATATGGCAAGAATGTGGTGATTTGGATTGAGGAAGAGGGATATCCTATGGGATAAAAGGAGTTTTAAAAATTAAGTTAATTTTTTTCACTTTTAGCAAAGATCTGAACCTCAATTTTAAATTAATATTGAGTGGGCAGTCTGTACATTTTCAGCTTTTCTTCAATACAGAGTCTCTGTGCCTTAGTGAGCTATTTTAGGTGTCTGAAAAAGCATTGCTTAATGCCTGCAAGCACTGTCAGAAATCAATAATTTTGAAATTTTTTGCTACTTGTACTTTAGGGTTGGCATATCATTTTAGTTCAGTCTGTTTACAGTAGATTAAAAGTGGGTATGGACAACTGCGACAAAGTACATAAATGTATTGAATAATATTCTTTTAAATTATAGAAAGAATATAATTTTGATATTTGCAATATTAACTGAATCTTTATTGAAACTCTGCAAAAAAAGGGCAAATTCAAAAATCACAGGAAATAACATTGTTTTGGTGATGACATGGAACTTGCATATAATGACCACTATTACCTTAAATTTTTTTCCATATTGGAAATATCTTAAGAATGAGAAGAATTAAAAAAAAAAAAAAAAAAAAAAAAAGAAAAAACATCTGACTAGCTCCAGTCATAAAGATTAGAATGTAATCAAGTTCAGAAACTATGATATTAATCTCTATTGCTTTGGATTTTTGCAATTCTGTGAACATCATGCTTACATTTCATTCTGGCAAGGTGCCATCACTGTACATGTTTAAACAAGTTTGCATTATTTTGTTATAAATAGTGTTCTACTGGATAATTAAACAAGTCAGAAACTTGAAGGGGTCACACTGTGAGTGTATAGGTAATTTGTTACAGCTTTAAATTTATTATAAAGTATTTACATTTCATCTTAACATTTTGTCTGCAAACAGTTTTTTCTTCTTTCATAAATTAATAACTCAGAAATTCCTATGAAAATGAGTTCATCAGAAACTTACTTCTTTTCCTTACTTGGGGCTGAAGATTCCTAGTCTTTTTGCCATTTATAAAATAAGTTATACAACTCAACTGCTCATGACTGTGGCCATTGCTGAGTTCAAAAGTATGGCCTTTAGAAATGTTCCTCAGGGATGGCTTTGGTGTGGAGAAAATGGCAATTCCACATCCATATCCCTCACAGAGGGGTGGGTAGAGTGTGGAGTCCTTCACATGTGGTTACTTTTACTCCCAATTTAAGATACAGTTTATTCCAGGATATTCAGAATACAATTACATGTAAATGACTTTCAGGATCATGTTTAAAAGTGTGCATTATTGTTTTTCACATGAATTCACATTATTTTCACAATGCCTGCCATTGAAACTGCAGGACAGTTGCAGACATGCAAAAGAGCTTTATTTACTGGTGTTACCAGCAGGTAACTCCATCCATCTAAATCAAGTGCTGTAGATTTAACTGTGCCTCACGTGATTAAACCAGGAAAACTTCTTGGACAGACAGAGTTGTAGTTGATGTCATGAACGCACAAAGAAAAGGGAAGAAACTGCAAATACCATCAGTTGGGACTCTGGGTTTCAGAGCGGCCTGTCAAGTTCACTGCTTTGGTGTGTGCACTACTCCATCAGAATTCTACAGTAGTAGCAGAGAAGCCAAGTAATGGGATTATAGGGTATTTTAATGGAACAAACAGGTCTTGATTGTCAACACTGTTTCCAGCTGATAATCAATTGGATTAAAGGAGAATTATCTCATTATAAGGTTCTTCCTAACCTATATTTTAAAAAAGCGTGTGTTAATAAAGGAAACATTGTTGCTGATTCAAGAAATACTGTCTTTTCTTCCCATACTTACTGAATACCTTTTATGGCAAAACCTCTGAGTTCAAATTCTGATCTGTTTGTACATTTTTTCTGAAGTTTTTGCAGCTATTCTGAAAATTGTGTAAACAAACCAAACACCTCTTCCCAGCCACCCCAAATAAAAAAAATCCACCACAAGCCAAACAAAAAAAGCAACTCACAAAACCACACAATCCCTCCTTAAATCCCAACAAGGCACAAAACCCCACACCCTCCCCACAAAAAAACCCCACAAAGCAAACAACAAACCCCCCAGTATTGCAGCACCTTTAGTAGAGATATTGCAACATGTAGCTGATTATAGATATCTGAGAATAATCTGTTTTCGTTTCCCAGTAAAATTCTCAAGGCATTGACAACACTAGTTTCTTCCAATTCCATTTTTCCTTGATATCTTTTCACCTCCAATATAAATATCTTGCGACATTTTATATCCAAAATTTCTTACCTCAGAGGAAGACTGATGAAACAGAGATTGTAGAAATTAACACTGACAGAGTCACTAACATTTTGAGAGACTTCCAATAAAATTACAATTTTGGTGATACCATCAAGAGAAAAATTTATTTCACTCGTCAGGGCTATTCTAGGAAATGTACAGAAAATACAGCTTTGAAAATCCAGGATGATAATTTTGCCTTTGGTCACTAAATTCTAAAATGACTTTAACCTCCATACATCTTTTTTGACTTCCCTACACAGGGCAGGTGTCACGGCAGATTTGGTCCCACAATTTAGAAGAAGATATGTACAGTAAGTGAAAGCAAAATGTTCCTCTATGATTTAATACGCTTTGCTCTGTAAATGTGTGTGTATCTGGTGTAACACGAACAGTGAAAGCTGAATACCCATCACTAGAGCTGTGCATGTTTGAACAGAAAATCTCACCGCCTTTAAACACTATTCTATGCACAGAATTTTCATCACTTTCAATTAAAAATGGGAGGGAAATAAATCTATATGTAAGTGAAGCAGTATGCAAACACAAAACGGCAACATTCTCGTTTTAACATGGATTTTCTCTGATGATGTTCTAGAATATGATATCAGTATTCTGAAATGCTCATGCAGCTATGTTGTAAAGCAGTGTGGGTGCTATACTCTTACAGAATAGACAATTGGAATAAGTAATTTTCTAGCTCTAGTTTTTCTGAAAAAACGAGGAGGTTCATTAATGTAAATATATTTTATGTAGTATAAGATAGGGTTTTCTGTCCTGTGGTTCAGGATGAAACGGAGTACTCAAGACCAAGCTGCTGGTAATCACTGAAATTTTAACCACAAAAGGAAGATTTCAAGTTACCAAACCAAACTGTGGCCTCGGTGGAATCACATTGGTTGCTAAAGCCCGGGGGATGCTGAGGGTTGATGCTGCTGGTGTATTTCACAGAATCACACGGAATGTTCTGAGTTGGAAGGGACCCAGAAGGATCACTGAGTCAGCTCTTTGGTGAATGGTCCATACAGAGGTCGAACCCATAACCCTGGAATTATAAGCACCGTGCTCAGACCAACTGATCTGGAAGCTGAAGTTTCAAAGGATGCTGTTGCAGCACCTGAATTGTATTGCTATAGATTCCCTGAGCACCTGAATTACTACTACCTAACAGATGAGAATTCATCCTTTGGTCATCTTTTATACTTTTACCTAACTGCGCCACATCGAGTCTCTGTTCTGCTGGAACCTCTTGTGCCGTGGAATTCTTCGCCTTGTTTTCTTTTCTGCGGAGGCAGGAATCCCTTCCCACGTTAGCCTGCACTGTCCCTACTAGCGGCTAGGGGGCGGTGTTGCCCCATTTTTAAAGCAAAAAGCCCTAAATCCAGGGAACCAAGGACTGGCCTCTCCTAACCCTCTCCTTAGTTTGGGCAAACATCGGTCTATGCCTTTGTATCACTGCTTAAAGTTAAACGGAATCATTTCTCTAAGACACTGAACTTCACAAGTAGCTGCAGTTCCATCAATATTTTCATGTTTTTAGGGGTAAGCAGTATGTTGTGTTTCTTAACTACAAACTCTGAATTGCATTGTACCCTTTTGGTGTTTCTGTATCTCTTCTGCTGAATTTTGTCACTTTATTTTTCTTCCGTTTTTTTTCCTCCTTCCAGGTGGCTTGATACTATATCAGCACAACCTCTGGTGAATACAGGGACACACAAGTTCAGGAAAAACTTCCTGACCAAGAAGAGCTGTGGGAATTCACTACCAGATCTGATTAAAGCCCAGGGAGAGGGGGTGGGGGGTGGCAGACAGGACACAGTGACTTTCTTTTCTTATACTTTTGCATCAATTAAGTCACTTAGTAATCTGGATTGCACTTCCACATGCTTTTTATTTGATTGCTGTGTGAATACTCATTGCTTACTTTGCTTTTGTTTTATGTTTTTTCTGATACTGAAAGCTCTAAACCCAAATAAATGACAGGTTCAGTAAAAACTCAATCTTGCTTTTGTGCTGCAAAAGCCCATTCAAGGCTTCATAAGCCCCTCAAAATTGATTTTTGGAGTGCTGTTATTTAATCTGCCCTTTACAAAACTTTAATGCTTTGAGCAAATCCTTCTTGCCTTATTCCCACCAAAAGGCACTTTGACTTCATGGTAAGCAGATAAATGTAAGACAAAAAATGCAGTTCAGACTGTTCCCCCAGTCCCTAGTAATTCTCTAACTTCTCTATTCTCCCTTTCTTATTATTGAAGAAAGCCTCCTGTGTAAACACTACTTTTTGTGCTCCCATGGCATACAGACTTTTTCCCATCACTTGCTTGCTCTCCCCCACCTGCTAGATCTGACTCATTAGTTCAGCTTTAGCTTTGCTTCACCTCTTTCCTCCCCTAAGAATTGTGTTTAAAGTTCATGGCACTGTTCTTATTCTCAGCCTACTTTCTCTTCACATACCTAGCGGCACTGCAGATAATACTGTGTAATGTTCCCTGGGCTCAGTGGCTCCAACTTTAATATTTTCTTGCAGGGTTCAGTCTTTAAAAGGAAATCTGTGGCAGAGATGGCAAAGGCAGTCTGCAGGCTAACCCCAGGCCAGGCAATGGATTAATTTGGCCTTCTTGTCAGCTCACTGGTACATTGGCATCTGAACCGCTGCCAGCCAGACCAACCTCATGCAGTGCTCCAGCACCGCAGCCTTTGCAAGTGGAACTGGCTGCAAAACAACATCCACTGCCTTTGAGGGAGGCATCTCACCATGTGACACCTCCTAAGAGTTTGCTGTCATTAGTTTACATGCAAAGGACGAGGCAGAAGGACATGAGCAGAACTGAATGCAGCAAAGTTCCTGTTCTGATTTCACTCGCTGTTTATGCCTGGCCTCCAGGAGCAGATGGCCTGGATAGATACAGGCTGCTGTTGCTTGATGTTGTTGTTGCATTCAGAGCATTTGGGCCCAGGCTGCAAGGTGACAGGAAGTTTAAAACTAACCAGTGTTACACTTACCTCCACCTACTTGGAAAGAAAAGGGTTCGAAGCACCGATTTTACTGAAGTTTTAGTATCAAATAACCCCACTATTCCCATTACCTTGTCTTTTCTTTGTGAAAAGTTTTCAATGAAAGAAAAAGAGCTATTGTATAACAGCTTCCAGCTAGGAAGAAACCAGTAAACTCCAACTACGTAAAGACTGAAGTACTGGCAGTTAATGCTGGCAGCAAGTAGTTTGAAGTAGTTGGTTCTGCCTTCCACATTATTTATACTGTAATGGCCTTTAAACAATAATCCAGTGGGGATTGTGTTGTCATCCTTCCTCTAATGAAGTGTTTGTCCTTACCAGCTGAACCTTATATATGTTACATTAACTGTTCTGAAACTTTTTTATAAAACTCAACCAGCAGAATATTTTAGAAACTTAAATATCTTCAAAATATTTGCATTAAGTACTTCTGTATGGCTTATTCTTTTATTCTTCATTTGTCTGAAGAGACTCATGAGTTGAGTGATTGACAGATACAAGTTGTAAGGCAGACCTTGGTTTGACTGAAATCAACAGCAAAAGATTCAATGACTTAGTTTTACTCCAGGGCAGGTAAAAGGCAATTGGAAAACCCTGTGCAAAGACCCAAAGGATTGTGACTCCAGCGACAGAGTGGCTTATGGGATTTTGGCTGCAACAAAAATTTATAAATAATTCCATCTCTGAAAGAAAAAAAGAAAAAAAAAAGGTAGTTTCTGCTGTGGAACAAATGTCCTTGTGATTTTTAAGAAGCTTTCTCTCACCTATTGTCCTGGTAAAGGGTGTATAGCAGTTGGATATTCTGAGCACCTGTATGTAGCATGGACTTTCTTCTTCGATCTTGTTTCTCAAACATTGTTGCATTTTAAACTTTTTTTCCATTAAAACCTTTTAACCTTTTTTCACTTTGGGTGGTCGTTTTCCAGAGATGAGTCAAAATACTGGCAAGAGGAGTGTTTAGATAGTATTCAGAATTTTTGGATGAACGTTTTCCAGCTGTTTTGTTATTTCTGAACTGCCAGTGACATTTTATTCAACTTTCAACACTTAAAATGTGATTTCAGTTTTACTATAACAGTAAACACCCCAAAAAAGCTGTGTTTTATAACAGCAAAAGTAGTTATTAATGCGGAGCTCTGCAATAGGTTGCTTTTTTATATGCCAAATAACTTGTGTGTATGTATGGGTGTATGTATGTATTCAGGAGATTAATGTAGGAATGGTTTTGTAAAAAGTGGCCTGGATTTCAGTCTGATTTTCAGTTGCTATCGTCTGCTGTGAATGTTGTAGTTATTCCTGACTTAGGCTTCTAAATGACAGGAGAATTATGGTACCTTTGTGTTAGATACACAGATAACTTCTATACAGAGCTTATCATGTGCCATAATGATGTCAAAATTACCAGTGGAGAAGTAATCATCTCTCTGTATCGCCCAGTTCAATTTCTGTTGAAGTGTTTGGAAGATCAACTTGTTTCATTAAATACCAGCTTTTTGAAAAGCTGAAGCTGTCTTGAATCGTCAATGCTATCACCAACTTAGCATCTTCTAATTATCCTGAAATACTCCAGAAATCTGGTCATTTTTTTTTGTTTCTCCAATTACATCCTTGTACGCACAGCAGATAATAGACTTCGTGACCATGTCATAGTATATGCCTCTTCACATTAAACAACCAAAACACCAAACTTGTGACTTAATCAGCTGCAACTTGATATCAGTACTACAATTTCACTGAGAGAACCGGTACTTTGCACAAGGGTTTTTTTGGGGTTTTGTTGGATTTAGTTTTATTTTTGTTGTGTGTCATGGGTTTTGGGGTTTTTTGGGTAGAAATGCAAATCTGTCTGTTATGAAAAAGTGGCGAGAAAGGGAAAAAAAAACCTCGAACAACAAACGAACAAAATCAAGCCCTTTCCATTTGGATTCTATTAATGTGGTACTCGGTATATCCTGGCATATGCTAAGCTTTTAAATAAGTGTTTTGAAGTACCTTACAACAGTTTAGCTCCATCTGCCATCCAGTTTTTGCTATAAAAGTGGCCAGCCTGATCATCTCCCATCTCATGAGGCAAGGCAAACTCCTACAGGCAAAATTTATTGCAAGGAGAAGCAAATTCCTTAAGTCAAATGGACCAAATAGCTTGTTGACAAAACTGCCAAGGAATATATATACTGACTTCTTTTAAAAATAGAAAAAAATAAACCCTAAACAAGTTAACACATTTGGTCGCAGCCAGAACACAAAAACACCTGAATCAAATTTTCCACATACGAAAACAAGGAAATCTGGAAGCTGACGCTATTTTAGGCTAATTGCATTTTGTTGGGTTTCGGGGGAGCGGTACATAGTAGCAACTGTGGGAAAACCACTAAATAGTTCTCTGTTTGAACCATCTGTCACGAATATGGGACATATGTTCGCTTTGTTTATTCAGGAGCCAAGTGGAAGCCGATACACTGCGCTCGGCCCCGGCCGAGGGCCGGACCGCACCGCGCACTGCAGGGATGCGGCTCCCGGCTCCGCGGGCGCGGGACCCGCCCGCCCCACGGAGGCGGCGGAGAAGGACAGGAGGTGCTCCCGCCGCCCTGGGGTCGCTGCGGGACGCCCCGGGCTTCCCCCGTGGGCAGCGGGGCCGGCAGGGGGAAGCAGCGGCCGCCGAGCCCCGCGGAGGGCGGGCGGGGAGCGGGGCATCCCCGCGNCGCCCCGGCGGCGAGCGCTCCGCGCGGCCCCGCGCACCGCCCCGGCCCCGGCGCGTCAATAAAGTTGCGGTCGGGGGGGTGGAAGAAGCGAATTGCCCCGGGGGCTCGGGAAGCCGCGGCTCGGGGCTGCCAGCGGCTGGCCCCGGCTGCGGGGCCGGGGGCGGGCAGGCGCTGCGGGTCTCGTGTGTGCACCCCCCTCCCGCCCCCCGTGCGCTCTCGGTCCCTCCCTGGGAACAGGCGCTGCCCACCCAAGGAGGCGACCGGCGCTCCTGCCCCGCTGCCGCTCGCTCACACACAGACACACACACACACATATACCCGTGCGTGCGCCTCTCGCTCCCGCACTGGAATCAGTGCTTGTGCCTGCAGGTTGCTCAGACCTGAAATCTAAAGGAAAAGCTCAGCGTTTGCGTCGCTGTTCCTGCCGCCGGTGGTGGTAGCGGTGAAGAGGAGAGGGGGTTGTGGGGTTTTTTTTTGCTTGGTGGTTTTTTTTTTTTCCCTTGAATTCAATGGATCTGAACTTGGAGCCTTTGGACCTCGGCGGTATTGGAATATCTACATGCTGATCATCTTTGTTGTGACACATCAAGTCGTTTGGGGAAACCATCCGAAGACAGCAAGATGTTTCTCGTTCTCTTGTACTTCGCTTTGCCCTTAGTGGGTAAGTTGCTGGTGCCTGATTTCGGTCTGCACATCGCTTCATAAAGCAAAGCACAGGGTTTATGGGACCGGGAGCCTGATGGTTGTCAGTCTATTGTTTAGGCTGAACAGTGAAGTTTCCAGTAGTTTTTATGGCTCTGCCTCACATCAGTTAGCCCGGTCTACGTTTGAAGCTCTGTGAGGTTGCAGACTTCGGTACTTGCCTGTCTAGACTCTTATTAAATTGGGTTCTCGCAAGTTACAGGGAAACTTTTCATTTAAATAAAATAAGGCTGCCTGGGGAGGGTGGGGGATGGCAAGAGCTAGCTGAAGGATTACATCTTCACCTGAACCTGGCAGCATGCCCGACTGGTAGTGGTTTGCAGCCCAAACTGGTTTCCTTTCCACAGGAGAGGTTTGCGTTTCCATCCGCATGTGAGGGAGCATGACGAGGGCACGATGGAGAGGAGAGAGTTAATGCAATTTGCTTTGTTCTCCCGCAAAAGCATCATACGTGGAGAGAAATGGGGAGGGGGAGAAGTAACAAATTCTGCCTTTGTACATACAGAATAATCAAAAATGTGTACAGCCTTTAAAAAGTGACTGACGCAAAGACAGGTTAATATCAATCAGTGAGGATACTTATTTCTCTGAGCGGGCTGTTCCTGGATGTAAGTGAAATTACAGCAAAGCTCTTGTGAAAACTAAGGCTGACTATTTAACCCCGCAGTTAAAATCTGGAATGGAACGCTGATTTGTTTCACCGAAGTGGATCTATGGAATAACAAATACTTATTTTGTCAGGCACATTAACCCCTCTGAGTTTTCTTTCCTTTTTGTGTTTCCTCATAAATCAGCCATCAGGGTTAAAAAATACTGTTGCCCCCGAAGGTGGATCTAAGCCCATGGCAACCCTGTGTGCTTTTTGCCAAGGTGTAGCATGAAGCCAGGAGGTTCGCAAGGTGCTGCCCCTGGGGTTGGCTGCATGTGCTGCGTGAGGAGGTGCCCCCTACTTCCCTGACGCTTCTCTGGAGCTCAGGTTAAACCCACCCTCCTCCCTCAAAGAGCGTGTGTTGGTTTGTGTCTCCTCTCCATAGATGTACTTTTGTCTGCAGAAGTGAGCGGGCTGCCTGGAGGGGACCGCCTGGACTGCGTGAAAGCCAGCGATCAGTGTCTGAAGGAGCAGAGCTGTAGTACTAAATTCAGGACACTGAGGCAGTGTGTAGCCGGCAAAGAGAGCAACTTCAGCCGGGCCACGGGCCTGGAGGCGAAGGACGAATGCAGAAGCGCCATGGAAGCTCTCAAGCAGAAATCCCTGTACAACTGCCGCTGCAAGAGGGGCATGAAGAAGGAGAAGAACTGCCTGCGCATTTACTGGAGCATGTACCAGAGCTTGCAGGGTACGTGGCGGAGCGCAGAACCCCCAGTGTAGGTTGCGAGTTTGCGGCTGCCCTGAGCCCCAGGCGGGCTCTGGCCCCGCAGCTCTCATTGTGCTCATCAGCTGCAGCCCGAGGAGCCTCCATCCGCCCCCAGCGCAGCTGCGGCTCCGGTCCTGGGCTGGGAAATCGACAGTGAGAGTTTCCTCCAGGGGACCCAGCTGACCTTTCTAAACCACAGTCAAAAGATAGGGGCACTAGCATGTGTAAGAGCCACAAAAACAGTCATTTGGAGACATTTTCCTAATAATATTAAAACTCCTTAATTAGGACTCACCTAGCAAGACCACAGGACACTGGAACTAGTTTCTTAGCTTTTTTGCTGAAAGTTAAATATAATATGAAGAGAAGATTGTTTTAAGTAAAAGTTTATTTTTTTCCTTTCCTGTATTTATTAGCAGTATTCCCTGGGCATGCTGAGGCAGAAAAAACCCCAAAGCTTATGGTTCCTAGAGCATGTAGATGTGCCACTTAGAAGGGATATGACAGTGATTGACTCAGGACTCCTTTGTTATTCATATTCATAAGGCAAATTTCACTTAGTCTACTGAGAACAGTCAGGTCCTCATATGAGACAGCATTTTTAGCCCTGTTTTGCTGTGGCCCTGGAGTTGAAGGTGCAGTCTTTCACTTCAATGTGCTCTCCATTTAACTTTATTTTTTTTAGTTGCTTCTGCAATAAGGGAAAAGTCCTGGATATTCATATGTGTTGATGAGTCCATACATATATTTTTGCTAACTGTAATAATGGATATTTTCTGCATCATAAAAAGTTTCTCTTCCAACAGCGTCTTGTTAGGAGTGTGTTTTATACCAAAGATGTTAGTTTTTGGCTGTTAGCTGAGCTTCTCTGAAAAAGAGCTCTGCTGTTAATGGTGAATGTAGAGGAACATCCTTGCTACAACTTCTCTCCTGCTGGCATGAGATGGGACAGTCCCTGTGATGTCACAAGCTGTCTCTGCAAATTATGACCTTACCCAAGGAGGAAGGAGAGAAAAGATCTGGTGACAGGGACAAATAATTAGCTACTTTTGGTGTTTCTATAGCTAATTCTTTGAGAAGAACTAGCCATATAAACTTTTAAAAGGGATTTAAGGGGAGTACATTTCACTAAGTAAAAGTAAACAAAAAAAAAAATCTTACTCTGAATTCTTGTATAAGAAAAAAATCCAAATATTTTTTGTCCTTAGGAAATGACTTGCTTGAAGATTCCCCTTATGAGCCGGTTAACAGCAGACTATCAGACATATTCAGGCTAGCACCAATTGTATCAGGTAAGCAGACTTAAAATTCTTTAACTGACACATGATTTTGCAATTGAATTATGGAACTTTCAAGCACTACTCATAAATAAAGAGAAATGATAATGGTTTCCTGGATTTAGGAAGCACATGATATAGCTGCACAAAAAAAAAAAAAGGCTAATTGGTTTTGAAGTGAAAGAATGCTTGGCAGGATGGCACTTAGTATTCTTTTTGAGTCATTCTTGACAATAAATGCTAAATTTTCCTGTAGGTGGCAATCTGATTCCCCGCGTTCTCAATTTACAAATCAGTTCCTTTTTGGGAATTTGGTCAGTGCAAGTTACCTCCTATTGACTTTACAGAAGATCAGAAGATACATCTTTCAAATGTTTGCATAAGGGAATGCTTTATAGTTTCATACAGTTCTGTAAAAAAAGAAAATTCAGAATTAAGGCTTGTCTTCTTTTCTGGAACTGCTACCTTTTTAAAGAGGCTATTCACAACTTTTCTTCATCCTTTTTCTTCCTCCTCCTTTCCTTTTTTTCTTGTTGCTGTGTGGCTGCCTTTCAGAACTTTTTTGTGGTATTTTGAATAGGTTGCTCGGTGATTAAACAATGATGTTTGTTCTTTATCAGCCTAAGTTATACTCATTTGGGGTCATATTTATTGAAAATACGGTTTTGGGGGGCACTCACTGGGGTTACAGATTGGAATTTCATTTCTTTCTAGGAGTTTTAGAAAGTCTTTCTTGAGGATGCAGTCTGTACTCTGGAGTTCTATTTCTTTAGCTCCATAAAACAAATCAGCTGTGCCCAGTAGAGTGTGTAAGTTGGACAGTGCTGAAACTGTACTTAACTGACAGGTTATGGATAAGCATTAGGAGATGCCTCTTTAAAAGAAAGAAAAAAAAGACCAGATAGAGTGGCTTGACCAATTTTCAGACGTACTTACACTTTTTAGGACTCAAAGTCCCATTAAAAGCCAGGGGGACTTAGGTTGTTAAGTATTTAATGGTACAGATTTTCAAAGGCATATAGACACATAAAATGTAGATAACTGCCCATTGGGATTTTCAGAAAGGACTAAGTGATTTAAATAGGCGTTAGATGCCCAGGCAGTTTTGAAAATTCTAAGTGCTTAATGCATCTTTAGGTATCGTAATGCCTTTGAAAATCGTCCCTTTAGTCACTTTTATATACGTGACTTCAGGTCCTTATGCCATCCATCTTTTGAAAGCATTGTCTTATTTGGTGAGCAAGCCTGTTGGAGAAATAGTAGAGAGCAAAGATAAATCTCTGAAGTATCTTTATTTCTATTATTTTTATTGCTTAAAACTCCAACTTAATATAAAACCAAGACAAAATCAGTGCAGAGGAGTTCCAGGCTGTTTTCTTAAAGTTTATGATCAGCCTGCCTGGGGCCAAATTCTAACCTACCTCAGCAGTTTTATGATCTCCAGAGAAAAACCCAATCTGCATTTTGCCTTTCTGTTATTTTTTTTTTAATTCCCCATTTACTTACAGAATAATTACTTTAAAAATGTAATTTTCACACACCTCTTCAGTGTGACAATGAAGTAAGACATAGTTGCCATCAGGTGATGTCCATCCTACCACAGTTAGGACTCATCCCGTGTTACCAGTGCACTCCAAATTGCTGCTCCCTTGGTCAAAAGTTTCAGGCTTACAAGGCTGGGAGGCCTAGAATTCATGGTGAGCAACAAACAGAAGTTGTCATCCAGTGGAAAACCAGCAGTATTTGAAAGTATTGTCAGCTGAAAGAAAAAGATTAGCAAAAGCATTTTTCTTATCGTCATGGTTACTACTGCATGTTGTATACTTTAAAGACCCTCAGTTTTACAGGTTTTTTTCAGAGCTCTGCAAATACAACAGAACTTGGTAAAATTTGAGTAAAACAAACAAACAAAACAATCCCTCTACAAGTAGTGTTGGGAAGGGTTTGGTAACTGATGTTCTGCTAACGTGGACATTGTGTATATAGATGTTGCTGCAGTGTTCACTCCCATTAAAGTTACTTGTGTGTAATTAAAAACAGCAATTAACCCTTTCCCATCACAAAGCCTATTCTGTGTTACTGTGTGACTTGGTATGTATCAAGTATAATGCTTTTGCCACCTTTTGTGTTTCTTTTTAGATAGTATGAAAAAAAATCACAGTGCTTTTCTTCTGTGGTATGTAAAAGGAGAAATCATTGGCCGAGATGATTGTGTTGTGTCAGATAAGTCTTTTGTGGTCTACATAGGCCTGACAAAAGAAGGACAGTTTTTAAAACCAGTTAAAGTGGATGTGATTCTGTTGTGAGAGTTGTTCAAAATTTCTTCCCCTGTGGAGACGGGAGGTCACATTCTCTTTAATTCAAGCATCAATATGTTGATTTAGAACAAAAATCAGGAATATCTGGCTAAACCTGTTACTAAGTTTGAGTCTTCCCAATTGAAAGACTGGGCTGTCTTGGTTTTTGTTTTGGGCATATCTAGGTTTGAATTTTCTTTATAACTACTATGTCAGATGTGGTGCTTCTGCCTCAAGGGTGTGAATTTCTTTCTGTTAAGCAGCTCTTCAGATTGCTGAAGACTTGTGTGTTTTGGAGGGTAACAGATTTGGGTTAGTTATTATGATGTAAAGATTTTGCTTAAACAGACATTTTTGCTTGAACCTTTACAACTTTTGAGAGGTGAAAACATTTTAAGGCCATTGACTTCTGTCACAACTACAGTAAATGCAAAATCTGTTGATTGGATTTCAGAAGTGAGTTTCACACTACATTAAGGAGAGATGCTTGAATTAGTTACTTCTTAAAGCTGTCTGTGGCTTTTTACTACCTGGAGAGCAGTTTGCCTCTTAAATTTGTAAGTTGTGGTTGACACTGAGTCTTGCAATTGGAAGATACGTTAATTATATTGGTATTAGCTGATACAGTATTGTGGTCACCTCAGGCATGTTGAAAGAAAATATCCTGCTTAAAAAACGTAGCTGCACATACCTGTAGAAATACTTAACAAAGCCTTGTTTCTGAAATATCTTATTCATTTCAACACAAAAGGCAGAGCCACCACATCTGAATAAAATGCCTTAAGCCATGTCTGTGAAGTGATGTAAATAGAAAATTCAGTGTTAAAAAGAGTTGGCTATTTAGATCAATGCATTTAGGGTGACAAAATGCTCTCCTCCCACGGATTCACTTCGAAGTTGCCCAGTTGTTCATAGGCTTATTATGTCATTGTTCAGCTTTGTGAATCTTCTTTCTTTTACATCCATTATGTTCAGAAATAATCTTCAAAGAACAGGCTACATAAATCAGAATATTTGTAAAAATGTAGAGGGTTTGCTGTTCATCCGTGGAGAATTGGTTGGTTAAATGCTGCTAGTTAGGCCTTGTTTCTAGCTGCTAAAGCACAGGACTGGTAGAAATTAATTATTTTGCCAGTATTTCTTCTTAGTGTAGTAAACTGCTTTTGCAAAGTGCGTTTTGCATCGTTAACAAACGAGAGAAAGAAAATGGCTTTTATGATTGTGTGTCAAAGGGAGTGTTCCCTGATTCTGCTGTTCTCATGAGAGGCTGCCTGCTCTAGAAACTCTGGGAATCTTCTGTTGTAGAAGATATGAGGAAGCTTATATTTAAAAAGGAGCATATTTTATATTTATTATGGTAAACTTCTAAATTAAAACCAAGAACTCAGTAGACAGCACAGCACGTTGGGCTTACTGGAGTGTACCATTCCACATTAGAACACAGAACATGAAGTTACCAGGTTTGATTTGCACACTGAATAAGCTGTAAGTGCAAACAGAAGCAAAACAGTCAGTAACGTGGCTTTTTATTGGATATACTAAGTTGAAACAGTAAAATTCAGTAGTGCTGGAATCTCAGGAGTGTGTGTGTGTGCTGGTGGCTATTACACTCTTTCTGTCACGTGTGAGGATGGCTCTGGGTCTCCCTCTAGGATCTCTCCATTGCTCAGAAGGAGAGGAGGTTGATCAGTAGTTTTCCCACCTTCCCTGGAGTTTTTCAAAGTCTTTTAGGCATCTTGTACAATTTGTTCACAAATTACAAAGTCGATTGTGGGGAAAGAATGAGTCCAGTGTGCAAAACACTTCCTTGAGGATGTGACAGACTTTTTTAGGGAACAGTCCCCTCTCCCCAGCATAAAACCTGCTCCGGGTATTGATGGCAGCTATTTGCCCCCTCCCCATCATATTTTTCTTCTCAGGGATGGGGTAGAGACATCACTGAGAATGAACTGCAGGTGTTTCCTTGGAAAAGTTGCCGTCAGCAAAGATGGGGGAGGAAGGTTGGGGCTTTTCAACCCAAATTTCCAGGATTCAGAGAAATAGAGCTTCCTTGTCTGTGTGCTTCTCCTCGTACCTTCTCTTCGTGTTATTCTCTATCAAGGAGCTGTAGAATTAGAACAAGCTGCATCATAATGATTAATTTCCCCCAAACCTTCCCTAAATTCTTTTAATCAAAAATGGAGTGTTTCCCTATTCAGTTTTGTAATTCTTGATCTGATATAAGACCTGTGTTCTGGGTAACAGGTCCCTGACACTCTAATTATTGTTTACTTCCTTTTTTGGTACCTGGTAAATGACTTTTCATTTGTAGAATCCATGTATGACATTTTTCAGATTTTTTATCAAAAAGATAAGTTAGAATCTCTCTCCTAGCCAAGAGATTCACTGCTTTTTCCTTTTGGGGTTTGTGGCATGTGAATTAGTGGCTTCTCCCATGAATTAATACTGTATGACATCTCCAATTCCTATTGCCTGAGGCCTCTAATCCTGTTTCTGTTCCTAAATCTGTATGTATTTCAAATGCCATGTATTTTTCTAATTTAACACTATGTCTTTTTATGAAATTTCTGTGAGATTATTTGAGATGCCAAAGGCCACTTAATCTTAAAAATATTAAAAATGTTGATTTCTCTTGACTCTTAGAAATGCTTTTATTAGCTCTTACCCCCCCCATATCATTGCTGCTTAGTTAAGAAAGCTGAGATACTTCATGTTAGTTACCTTGTACATGCACCCAAGTTCATAAACAATAAACCAGGTCTTATTAGGTTAATAGGAGTCTTGCAATCTTATTCTGTTCCTACTGAAGTAAACATAACATATCAAAATCTTCTTATTTGATTATGATGGATTCTGTTTCCCGTTATACTTTTTTTTTTTTTTGCTTAGTTCTGGTTTTCTGATGTGAGGTTGAGCCTTTTGATAACAGAAAAGTAAAAACTTTCTATATTTAGCCTACATTGTTACATGCACAACTGTATTCTTCTTCATATGGCAATACGTTAAAGTAATGGCCCTTGAACCAATATTTAATGCTGGTTTTACACAAATCCAGGCTAACTCCATTTTCCCCAGTGTGAATTTGTGTCTTGTTACAAGAAAACAAACAGACAAACCAGGCATCTATTTTAGCTGCGTTTATCAAAACAAAAAAAGTTAGACAAAAATAAATCTAAGCATGTAAAATGTTTGTGTTCTTTGACATTTCTGAGTGCAGATTTTCTTTGCAGAGACAACTAGGCTGGGCTCCAGGCAGATAACAAGTTATCGAGGGTGCATAGATACCAGTTACTGATTTCCACTTCTGCATTTTTATAATCAGATTGGACTTCACACAAAAGAAAATCACTTTGGTGACTGTTGGCTTGCAGGAGCTCTTTGAATATCCTGTTTTCTGCATTTCTTGAAGCTAGATCTGATTATGAGAGGGGAATTAAGTACCTTGCTGAAGTAACTGATTGACTGGCCTATTAAAGGCAGTGCGTAGGCACTTTACCTTCAGCAGGATCATGAATAGGCCTTGAAAATAGGAATATGTAAATATTCTCAGTTTAGTCCATGTTGTTTTCCTTGGTAAGATTACCTGAACCTTTTTGCTAATTTCTTTGAAGAGCTGTAAAACAGAAGAAAAGGTCTTTGTTCCTCAGGTATTTAAAATGCACAGCTTTGAGCAGATGTAGTGTTTCTGCTTGTCCCAGTAGTCTAGACAGGCCTTGTCAACCTGTTTCAACATGGAAAACAAGATGAAATCCATTCCATGGAAGGAGGAAGCACCTGATGATGCAACACAAAGCATTTATGCATGAATATTCAGCCTCTCCTTTAATGCATAGAGTAGTAAGAGAGAATAGTTAGAAGTCTTGAAGGAAACTCAGAGTTGGGCGGTATTTTCCTGAAGCCTCAGAGGAAAGTGTTGGGATACAGCTGGTTGAGCAAGCATGACCAGGTACTTTGTTACCAAATATGATATATGCAGTGAACCACATCTTTTCTGGAGTAACATCTTTGGAGAATGGAACTGCCGTCCCTTAATCTGTATCTTTGCAGGAAAGCCTCGGTGATGGTGTGGTGGGTCAGATATTAAATGAACAAATACATATGTACACTTCTGGGCAGCAAACTGTATTCTTGCTTCCCATTACAGGGAAGCTTTTTAATTTGCTTAAGTGCCTCCTGAGTTTCTCTGAAGGAGGAGCAAAACACAGAGGTGCTGTCAGTGGTGGTGGTGGGATTCCGAGGAGGGATCAGGTCACTGAGGAGGGAAGCAGAATCAGGTTATCTGTTGGGAGAGGCACCACCATTCCAGGGATGTGGTGAGCAGGAACAGGCACAGGCTGCTGGGCACCTCACACACACAGAACTGGCTGGGTTCCCTGTTTTGTCAGGTGTCTGCAGACTGCAGTGTGTCTCAGGGATGAGTAGTGAGACACACTGAGTGTGCTGATGGAGCAGCTGGAGGTGTGATATGGTGAGAGTGAGCAAAAGCCCCTCAGTTCATGTGGTGACCACTCTGTTGTCACTGGTTCAGGGATAAATGTTGTGAGAGTGGAAGAGAAGACTGCATTGAGCAGGCAGATTTCTGTGGCAGCCTTCCTTGCAGGGCTTCCAAAATGCCTTGTGTGAAAGCTGTTTTCCCTGGTGAAATCAAAAGAACAGCATCCTGCAGCTTTCTGTCTCTTGATGGCACAGCAAGGTGCAGTTTATGGCAGGCGTTTTGCATACTGGCTCTTTGCATTTTCAGATTTTTTTTAACTTTTTTTTTTTTTTAATAACCCTATTTCTATTTGACTCTCAGGGATAACTTTGACAGTCTTGGAGAAGCCAGTGCTATCTGTCAGGAGTTGACAGAATGTTAAAAACGCTAAGAGTAAAATACTTGTTTGTGATGAAAAGAAATAATGATTTCTGGATTGCAAGGCAGATACTTATTTGTGATAAGTATCCAACATTTGTTATTTTAAGATGCACATTATATTGTTTTAACCTTGGAAAGGAATGTGTTTACAGCTTTGATTTTTAGAAATGTGGTTTTGTTCAGGTAATGTAATTCTGTAATTTATATTATTTTTGTTAATATTTTTATATTCTTGCACTTTCCATGGATTAAACTAATACAGCAATAATGCTGTCAGAATAGTTAGAGCATTACCGCAATTAAGTTATTTTTAGAACTGTTCTTTAGTTACTATGATGCTTTGACAATTTTTGTAAGTGTCAGGCTATTGTCCTGTACAATCTGCACTCAGCTTGAAATTTAACATGAGAGAGGCATGACACAAAGTGTAATGGCATAGAGATAGCTCTTCCTGCATAGAAATTTGCAGAAATGATAGGTTGTAAAGAGACTTGAAGGTATCAAACAATTTGAGTAGAAACCCATAAATAAAGATGAATTTCTGCATTCAGTGGATATATGATTTTTATCACTGTCTGATGTCCATAAAATGCATCTTCCCATTAACATTTTGTCATGCAGACGATGAGGTTCAGAAGTGTTGAAAACTTCCATGCTCTTCTTTTTAAATTCTGCACCCTAAATTCGGTGCTAAAGCTCAGTTCAGCAAACCTAGAAATGGCTGTTCCTCCTCCACTGGAGACAGCACAGGGATTCTCCCAGCTCCCCAGTCCCACAGCCTCCATCCCAATGCAGGTGTTTTTTGGGTTTAGTCCTGGCAGTCAGGCTCGTGCTAATCACTGCTGCTTCCCTGAGCTGAGAATCCCAGCTTATTCCTGCCTTTTCCATGTACTGCCTTCCCTTCTTTGATTGTCGACTTTCCTCTCTTTTTGTGTAACTCCCCCACCAAATCCCTTCCAGCTGCAGGGCTTCAGGGGTTTCTTTCTCTGTCACTGCAGCATGGAGTGGTTCTGCTTTCCACTTCTGCTACTCCTCAGAAGTCTGGCTGCAGTTTTTCCCATTCCTTTTGTGACACTCTTGTCTTCACTCCCCTGTCTGATGTCATTGCTTTGCACCCTGCTCTCCTGATCTTCATTCCCTCTGTACCTCCCTGTCCTCCCTCATCCAGGACTTCTGGTGAAGCAGCACCTTCTGTGTTGCTGCAAACTTGTGTTAAACTCAGCTTTTCTCAGCATTCTCCCAATCGTTCTCTCACCCACCCTGTAAAGAGTTTGAGACGTGGTTTGTTTAATAAAAGGAATTGTTCCTGAGTGATGGAACTAACAAAGCCTGATTTCCTACCTTAGTCCTCCATCCCCTGGATGTCCCCACTCTTTGCACAGAGTCTCCTCTCCCTGTGAGGGAGTTTCCCATCTCCTCTCCCTGTGCAGTGCCCTCTCCATGTGTTCCTTTGTCCCTTCCCTGGTGCTTAGTTCTGTCCCACGTCTCTGGTCTGTAGGGCAGCAGGTGCTGCAGCTGGCTGGGTGTTACACCTGTGCTGGAGGACTGTGGGTTCCCACTCCCTCTTGGAATGGCTCAGAGCCAGAGGCATGCCTGCCTTGTCAGGTCTGCTTGGGTCTAAAACTGTGTTTTCTCATAAAATTTGTAAGAACTTCTTATTCATTCCTCTGTCAGATTTGTTCAAGTATGTCCTATGGGTTAAGAAATCACTGAGAGCTGCAGGGTGTGGAGAAGATAAGAGACTAATATTTAATTTACTTAGATTTCCTTGGAAAATTATGATTAAAAAAAGCAAATACGGTTCCTGTCATATCCCTAAGCATTAGACTGTGACACATCTCATCTTATTCTACTCTCACAAAACATCTAGCGTGTCATGCGAGTGATATAAATAAACATGCAGTGGACTCGAAACATACAGGCAATTAAGTACAGTTGATGGCTGGCAGTTGTGGGAGATAATTGAGTATCTCAGGATTCTCAAAATGGGAAATAACTCATTCGTTTAGGTTAGTCAGCATGCAGATTATTTATTCAGATTTAGAAATGAAACAGGAAAGAAAGGAGCCATCCAAAAGCTGTTATATATGAACACATATATTGCATTTGACTATTTGGATGATACCACATTGTGTTTACAAATGACACTACACTTCGTAGAGTCATCTTCTTTTCCAGATGGAATATTTTTAGGATTAATGATTAAGTTTTGCTGATGTTTGTTGTCACAAGGCCATAAACAAAGTTAAGTATAAGGCAACCACTAGCACTTGGTAGTAGTTCCAAAGAATTCTTGCCTCCTGCAAACAGAGTGGAATGTATTCTCCACAGCAGTGGCTTTGCATTAATGAACGCTTAAGCAGCAGATTAAAATGTCTGTATAAAAAATAGGTTAGGATTATATAATAACACAAGTGTGGGATATTAATAACAGTGATGATGATTTTATTGAGCAGATTAGGTGCAATTAAATCTCAACTAAAAAATATTTAAATACAATACCAGATCAAAACCCAATCTCTGCAGCTTTACTTGCTTTCCTTCACACCTACAGGATCAGCACCTGACAGCAAAGTAAATTATAATTTTTATTGTTATTCATTTTCTATTGCCACAGGAATGTACATCATGTTATCCATTAGGCCCCAGACAGACATGTCTTTTCTCCACATACACAGTTATGAAACAAGATATGATTGAAGACAGCGAGGTGTTGGCTGTATTTGAAATTCTATTAGAAATTGATGAATTTGCTTGTCAGATTTCTTTAAAGGATTGCATGGATAAGAACTGCCTATAGTATTCTCATAAGAAAAGTCTTGAAAATTACAGCTTTAAAATCAACCCATATAGACTGAGAAATTGTGTCAGTTCTTTCTCTGGTAATCTATTACTTAATTTCAGTCTCCTAAACAGTGAAATAGAGACACAAACTTGCAGTGGTTGATAACACTCATGACCTGATGAAGTAAACTGATTTGATCCTCTGAGAGGTCAAACTGTGTGTGTTTCTAAGCGAACATTTCCCAAGGCTGCTGATGTGTGAGGTGCCTCTTCCCCTTGCCAAACATCCCACCTTTGCAACAGAAAATTAAAGGAGATTTGCAAAGAAATGTGGTGTGTTAGTGTATAAATCTTGTCTATAAATTGGTGTGAGAATTGTTGAACACAGTGTTTGGTGATGTGTTGGGGTGTTTTTTTAATTTTTGCACATTTTAAAAATACCTAGACAGCTCTTTTTGGGTTGGGTAGAAAGTAAATTTATTAACTCTAGCTGTGTTAATGTTTAGGGAGAAAGGCATACAATGTTTTTGAATTTGGTAAATAAAGAGCTATTTGAATCTGACTTGGAGCTTCATTTAGTTTTTTAATACATTTGTGCTGTATAGCTAAAAATATCTTATCTGCATGCCCTTGACCTTTCTCTGAGAGCTGTGGGAAGATTCAAAAGCATAAATGAGAATAAATTTAGAATTATCCTTTCTGAAGCAAAATGGTACCAAATGCCTTGGCTCTCTGCAAACTGGAGTTGTCAGTCCTACATGTCCAGTCTGGCAGAGCAGAGCAGGGCACCCTGCTGCTGGAGGCAGGCTCAGGTAGCCTTGGAAAAAGGAAAGTAGTTCATTTTTCATTCCCTGCTCAGCCCTCTCCCTCCTTGCAGGAGGTGCCAACAGAGGTGCTAATTATAAAAATGATTTCTGTAGCTCAGTTCTCTAACCCTGAACGTGCCCCTTTCTCCCCAGCTTGTTCTGTGTAGCTCCCCATGCAGCTGTGGAAGTATTTTCAGTCCTTACTCTCTTGGGCTGTGTTTGAACTGGTGACTCCGAGGTGAGGCTGTCAATATATTAAAGACATGGTTAATGGCATAACCACAGCCACAAATGGTGAATAGTTGTGATGCTTGAGCTTTATTTTTTGTGTATTAAAACCGTGTTGGTATTTGGGTATCCATGGCACTACAGGGATATTTCTGAAAGCAGGTGTCTTGTTGTGACACCACTGCAAGCAGCCACTCTGCACTGCTCTTACCTGCTTTAAATCATTCCCTTAACAGGGCAGAGGATGGGTGCACTTGTGGAGCTGTCATTTTTAGGGCTTAGGTACTGCACTGCTGGGCAATAATTATACAGTCTGATAGTAGCTTTCATTTATGCTAATTGCAAGTAATCTTATAAATCCCTCAGATTAATAAAAAGAGAGTTATCTCCTTCCTGTTGCGTTAAGGCAAGGATTTAAATGTTGCAAACTTTTGGTCCTGCCTTAAAGAGGAAAATGTCACCATAAAAGTCTTCTCAATATCAACACTTTGTCAGGCTAAGAAAACAGGAAACCTTATTCTATTTTGCCTTTCAAACTTGTGTTTGTAGCATCGCAACTGTATATACTGATTTTAATAATTCTTTTTAATTAACTCAGTGTTTTAAATATGTATTTAATCCTACATAGACATAATAAAATTAAAATCATACTTAAAGGATAATCAATAAGTGACTGTACCTAGGACACTAACAGGAGGCATAAGTAATTGATCTCATAAATAGAAATGTTTTCTCTAGAGCTGTTTTTAGTAATATCTTCAGGAAAAAAATATCACAGATTTCTGTAATGCAGGCCGTATGCAATATCTAGTGTAGACTGTGAAGAGAAATGTAATTTACAAGTTACAGAATGAATTATCCTGTTGTAAAAAGAATAAAATAGAGCAAATAGTTAGCTCCCCTTGAGCAGTGAGGCCTGCTAATTGAAGGACTGCATTGTAAGAGTCAATATGCAGGCTTGTGGAATGCTCAGAGTGGCTAGCTCCTGTCTTTAGCCAGCCTGAGAAATAGAATAAATAATTCTGGACCTGGACTGTGGTAAGAAGAGCTGCTTCCCAGTGCAGCTGTCAGAATGGGAGATGTGCAAAGTGCTTGTAACAGATAGAGGGCTCTTCTGTCTCCTGAGCAGGTTGTACTTCTCCTGTTGCAAAGAGTGTTGCCAATAAATTAGGGTGACAATTCATAATGTTCCTAAGCACAAATGCTACATGTTGAACAAGATCAGACACTCAAGGAGCATGTCGAAGAGAATTAAGGTTTAGCACTTATCCTTCCAAATTTCAGAATTTTGAAGGTATTTCTAATATTCGGAAAATGTTTAAACTTGGAAAACCTTGGTATTTCAGAGTATTACTTTACAAATCAGCTTTTCCCCAGATTGTAGCTGAGTGCAGTGGTCTAATTCTTGGTAATGGCTTTCTGTTCTGTGAAATGATCCAGCAGCAGCAAAGTATTTTAATAAAATTCTAGAAATTACTGGTCATATTTGGAATGATTTATTATACTACAACAGGAAAGCTGGAAAGGTTTTTTTAACAGTGTTAACTTCTCAGATGTGTATTATTAAGGTGCAATAAATGTATTATTTTGTTGATTTTTAAAGAGTGGTAAAAGTATTAAAATACATCTCTAAATCACTCTGCAGCTACTTAGAGACAAGGTTTTGGCCAGCTGCCCAAAGTGCTGTACAGTAGATATTTTGGAGGAAGAAAAGATTTCTTTGAGGTATTTTTACCACTGGGGGACTCCTGCTGTTCACATTTCTTCTGTATGGTTTGAAGCACCCCTGATTTGTTTGAAATTATTGAGTTCACCTGAAAGGTGTGGGGTGTACTGGAATTTGCTGTGGAAGATCATGCTCATTTTAATTGTCAAATGAAGTGTTCATCTATTTCACATTGTAACACCCAGGTTGTTTCTCTTTGCATCCAGTGCCAGCATGAGAAGCTGTGAGGTTTGCAGAGGATGTGGCTGAGTTCATTCTCTTGACTCTTTTATCCTCAGTTGTTTTAAGACTTGAGTGAATAGGTGCTGACAGGACTCCAGCTTTTTTCATATTAAATGTAAAAGCAGAGCTAATGTATATTTGGCAGACACAAGCACTTGGAGGTCAGGAAGCTTAAGACTTTTGCTTTTCCTCTCTTGTACAGCTCCTTTCTGACACTGGCTTGAAATTGAATTCAAACACTCCTTTTGCAGGATGTGGTATCACAGAATCAGAGAATCTGCTGAGTTGGAAGGGACCCACAGGGGTCATGAAGCCCAGCTCCAGTCCCTGCACAGGACAACCCCAAGAGTCACACCATGTGCCCAAGAGTGTTGTCCAAATAATTCTTGTTCTTCCAGGCTTGGTGTTGAGACCACTGCCCTGGGGGAGCCCATTCCAGTGTCCAGCCACCCTCTGGTACAAGAACCTTTCTCTAATACCCAACCTAAACCTTCCCTGACACAGCTTCAGGCCATTTCCATGAACCAGTGACCCCAAGATGAGCTCAGTTGGTCAGAGCATGGTGTTAACAACACCAGAGGTTTGTGGTTTCATCCCTGGATGGGCCATTGACTTAAGAATTGGACTTGATGATCCTTGTGGGTCCCTTCCAACTTGGAATACTCTGCAAAGTCTTGTGAAATGCTGTACCTGTGACGAAGATAAACTTTACCTATGTAGTTAAAATCTGACTAATATGTGCATTACAGGCAAAGTTGAGGTAGAAACATCTTTAATTCTGGGCCTCGCTGACTGGAAAGTTTCTTTTCATAAATCATTCAACAGCGGGTTTACTGAACGAAAGGTTAGGAGCCTCATTTGTGTAAACTTCCAGACATTTCCCCAGAAATAGCTCTTTTCCATTGGAAAAAATGCAGTTATCCTAATTTCCTGACTGTACTCTGGGTTGATCATTTTGTGAGACTGCGTTGTAATTCCTGTTAGGAGTTTCCAAAACCTTCACTGGTGGCAGTTTGTTCTGTACAGGAGAACATTTCTGTTCCCAGAGCTGACCAGCAGTGCACAGTTCATGAAGAGGCAAACCTTTCTGTTTGTGTATTACAATGCAGTGTCCTTAAACCATAGGATTTTAGGTCAGCACATGTTTAAAGGCACTACCATCCTAAGGCCAAATTTTCTCAAAGCAGTGTGTTGCTGCTGTAACCTATATCAGAGTTTATTTCCTGCTACCAGTTCTTCTGTCTGTGTCTGTTCACAGTGAAATCAGCTCGAGGACATGAGTTGGTAAGAAACAGGGATGCACAAGTTCCATCTTACATCTGGCATTCAGAGGCCATTTATTTTATTAGAGTTAATAAAGTGAATTGCACTTCAGATAGACAACCACGCCACGGTTTTATTTAATAAAACAAACATGGAAGAACCAAGTTGGATTTGCTTCATAAGGAAAATCTGTCTTTTGTTGTTTAGAGAATGTATCCTGTGATGACTGTCATACAGCATTAATTTTTATGCTGTACTTAAAATTTAAATACTTACATTTTTGGCAGTTTCTTTTCTGCACCGGTGACAAATAAATGTTGAATATTCAATTGAAATATAATTTTAGAGAAGTAACATCCGGAATGAGGCAGACAAGTAGAAGGGAAGAAGACAACATCTTGTGTGTGAATAGAACTAAAATGTGTCAAACTCTAAACCGTAGGGCTTCAGGTAGTGTAAAATACATCTTTAAACAGAAAATCCTCTCTTTGTTTTCACTCTCCTTTCATGTGTATCAAAAAGCTACTCTGCTGAGTACCAAAACTTGACAGCTGGCAACATATTCCTGGAGGAGAATGTGTAGTGCCTCTGTTTGGTGTTGGAGAGAAGGAAATGACCAGTTTGCTTTCTCACATGGCAGAACTCCACAAACTCTGGTATTATGTTATATTCTTACACAATCACTCCTCATGTGAAATGAAGTATAAATGTTCTTCTGTTTGTTGTTTTCACTCATTGTCAGTTGGCTGCTAATGGGAAACTTGGAGATACATTATGGAGAAATCAGGTTATACCAACACCAGTCAAATTGCAGCAGCTATTTTTCAAGCTAAATAGTGGTTCTTAAAGACTCTTGGCAGAGGGAGAAAAGTGATGTTTGCGTGTTTAAACCTGTTTATTTCATCAGGTCACATTATTATTTGAAGAATATATTTTGCAGTAATTAAGTAGTGTGCCAATTACTTCTTTTGATTACAGATTATATTTTGTTTGTTAGGATAGTATCAGCCACTGTGAAATTGGCTTCTCATTGTTTTTCCATTTGTGTATGGTGCAACACTGGAGCAAAATACATTTTGTGTTATTTTGCTGCTTCATCTGGAAAGAATTTGTTTTAAGCTGGAGAATCCATATTCAGAGCATTAAATTATGACAAATATGTTTTATAGTTAACTGCAGCGGTGTTTTCTCTTGCTTTTCATCACAGGACACCGTTTACATTCTATTATCAGGGTCTCATTATGAGTACTGTAGGCCCTCTGCTACCATTGAGTCTCCAGTTGTTTTCCGTCAGAGTTGAATCAAAATCAGCTTCACTGGATCAGATTTTTAGTCCCTCCTTGGGCAAAATTTTTTGCTAGGATCACATGGAGCTTTCCCAAGCAAGCTGCAGGATATAACCACTCTCAACAATGATGGAGCTTTGTGTATTCTAGGTTGCAAATACACCTCGTCTGTGTGACCTTGAGATGTTTTGATTAATTGCATCTTTTGGAATTCCGTATGTGTGTTGTGCCTGCTTTGTTCACACATAAAAGGGACACAGCTATTACCTTCCCTCTTAAGTTTGTGAGGAAAAAGGGTTGTGTTTGTCTTCTGTGATATATATCTAAGCTCTGCAACATTTAAAAAAATATTTTTTTTCAGGCTTTGGTCTACTTCTAAATGTTATTTTTTATTAGTCAGGAAAAATATGGATTAAAATCTCTCGGAGTTTTTATACAGGCTTTTATGCAGTAGTCTGATGCCTCTGACAGATAATCTGAGGAGATATCTTCCACAAAACAGGACTTGTTCTTAATAATTATTCTTGCATTATGACTATCACTTCTTTGCTTTGAGCAACCTGATAAGGAGACTACATCATGCAGAGTCAAGAAAATTCCTTCCAAGTACAGGAGATTTTCTATGTGGGCAGCTTTTGAACTTGAAAGCTCTTTAGTTTTTCACAACGCACAGGATGTTCCATGCTCTCCCTTACACCGATCAAAGTTCGTCTGGTAGTAACACGTGTGTGTCACTGCTCAGTACTTCATGATCTCCTGTCTCATATTGGTCAAATCTAAAAGACCCTTTTAGACACAAGACAGGTTTTTCTGGAGCACTTTAGTGTCCTTTTTGTGATGCTTGTCATGCATCTTGTGTGTATTTTGAGCACTGCTGTGATCATCTTCTTACTCTTAAAATTGGTGTTCATTTCAGGAGAGCAAGCAACCTTTAGACAGTTATGGTGTAAAAGCTATATGCCTTGCTCTATCAGGAACAAATAGAACTGAGACCTTGTATGAAATTCCTTCATAAAGGTGATGCCTGAATTTTACAGAGCAGAATTGGTAGCCCTAAGCTTTTCACCTACACTTCATGCTACAGATGGAGAGGATTATTTATGTGGAAAACTCAGTTTATAGCTCAGCAATCAGATAGCAGATGTATTTTCCTTCATTGCCAGAACCTCAGAAACATCTTGTCCTGTTTGTAAAACCATCTAGTTTATGAAAGTTAGAAGGCTCTGAAATAGAACAAGCTGCTCATATTTGTAAAGTAAGCAGCTGCTTTATCCAGAGCTGATGCTCTGGGAGAGCAGTATTCCCATCTTTGTTTAATTGATAGTGTTGGCACTTTTCATGCCACCACTCCGAAAACATTGCAGCTTAGAAGTCGCTCTTGCCTGGCTTTATGCTGGCACACACCCAAAGGAAAATGAAGACAGCTCTCCTATGGCTGCTTCAGTTCAAGATGCTTTAGTCAGCTGAAATACACTATTATTTTTTTTATGCTAAAGCAAATTTGAGTGTACTTATCCCAAATATGCTTTTTAGGTACCTCGAATTCCCAGTTTATAAATGTTATTTGTAATATATTTGTCTTTGATACTGGTCATTCTTGTAATTATTAAACTTGCCTTCATAACTGAAAAATACGCTGTATAAAACTTCGATTATTTTTCAGTGTTTGATTTAAATTACAAAGTTTAAATCAAACACTGAAAAATTATCAAAGTCAATAAGCTTTCTTTGCTTTATAAATACTCTGTGCACCAATATTTAAAAGGCCATGTATTATCTGAGAAAACTCATGCAGAGGATCAACAGCTCTACCATAGGAATTGACCAGCATAGTACTGCAAACAAGGGACCTTTTGTACCTCTACAAGTGCAGAACAGCACGAATTCTACAACTGCTGAGTGTACTCCTAAGTTAATTACCATTTAGAGTCTAAATAAAATAATTCTCTGATTAAAAAAAGTGTTGGAAAAAAATTTAGTGGCCTATAGCATCCTATTATTGTTTATTCAACTCTAACTGAAGTTGTAGTCAGAAGTCAGACTTGAATCACAAGCTGTGGGGAAAAATGCATCATTTCAGCAGGGCTAATTAATTTGATTAGAACAAAGTGCTAATGCAGCTATCTGAAACATGAGTTACTCAGTATATATTTAAACTGTATAGACACACCCATGCCGAGGTCTTACATTTAATAAAGGGGCTGAGATCGACTAAATTCAGCCACTTAGAGGGTCTAATTGAAAAGAAGCACCCTTGTTGTTTGAGAATTGTTTCAAACAATGCAGTGAGCAGTGTGCACAGGACTGTTTTAGTGTGTATATTTGGTGTGTATGTCATAGTGCATTGTGTTTGCAGACTGTAGGAATTACCCTCTACAGACGTGATTCCAGTGATCAGCTCATTGACTATGGAAAGGTGCCACAGGCGGAATAAGGACTCTTCGTGAAACCCTGATCTGAGTGGATTAATTGTGAGGGGGAGGTGCTGTGAATACTTCCCCTGTAGTTCACAGACTGCAGTGAACCCGCTCCAGCTCTGGCTGTCACTGCACAGTCCCCAGCACCTCTGGTTATGTCCAGGCTTGACCGAGATCAAACTTCCCAAGCATCAGGACAACAGCGTTCTTTCTCTGAGGTACCTGGCAATTGCATTTCCTTCCTCCACTGACTTTTAATTATTATTATATTTTTGCCAATACTATTGAGCTTTCAAGTATTTTGCGTTGCTTCAAAGGGGGTTCACTAAACATTAAGCTAAATAAAACTCGTCGATAGTGTGCTCAGGGCTTATTACTGTGTGTAATCACTGCTATAGACTATATCAGATTTATGATACCCACAAACCCTTCTCCTTCAAAGTGCCAGATCTTCTCAGTCATTGTCTGGTGATTCAGTTCCAGAGTTGTCTTTGTTTATAACCAAAAACCTTAAGAAATAACTTTCTCATCTCTGCTTTTGGAGAAGTTCCATTTCTCTCAAGCATTTGTTTAGCTTGCTGTGTGGTTGAGCACATTGTCTCACGCCTCGCCACATAATGTTAAGAAATGTAACTGATGTGGACAAATTGGGCATGTTATAGTTTCTAGGATTTGGAAAACATACTGCTTTCAGGAATAAAGAACAGCTTTTAAAGGTTTGAAAAATGGCCATGTTTAGTATTTACTTCTGACTGGATTAAGCAAAAATAAAAATGTTTTCAAGTTTAAAAAAGTTAATGTCTGCGTTTTGAAACATTTTAACACAAAAATCCTTTCTTTTGCATAGACTGGAAAATAGATGAAACAAAGGAAGGGCACATGGATAATTTGCATTCCTTTTCTTTCCTTCTGTTTTGTTTCCTGGGCCAGCACATTTTGGTGTTGTGTTTGGAAGCTTATGAGAATTGCATTAAAATGCCCAAGGGACTTGACTGGCCATATTATGAGTTTAATGCCATTATTTCTGTTACTAACAAATCCTTAACTTTCCAGTTTTAGAAAGGGGATCTGTTCTAGGATGTAAACGTCTAAGAATGGGAAAGAAAGAGGCAAGGAAAACTAACTGAATCCTAACAATTGGCTGAGGTGCCAGTGGTTGGGACAGATGGGGGATGAAAGAGTTTCTTAGTATTTAGGTTTAGCTGCTGCTTTGGTATTTCCTTGCCCAGGAAGAGCTGTGGTATAGTGTATGTGTGAAAAACAAAGCTGGTCTCATTAAACATCGTGGGGATCATCTTCCCACAGACTTGCTGAAACCGTCTGCATCTTGTGGTAGCACTGGGCAGAGAATTTATTGAACAATAAAAAAAATGAAACTACTCATTGGTTCTGCTAAACTTCCTAAAGTGACCATCAATTTGTATTTCCCTACTCTATGAAATCTTTGATGTGGTGTCACATCCAAATTAAGTTTTGTGGGTTTTAGTCTGTCTTTTGGAATCTTCCAGCTCCATTTCATGCAGCTGTCTGAATTTTAGACCTGTTGCTGTGTAGCAGGACTGTATCACCTGCATCCACTTGAAAAATGTTTGGGTGTCAGTGATGTATAAACTGATTCTCCCATTAAATGTGCATGTGTTTGGTAGAATACTGGGAATTTTTCTGAAGGAAATGTGATAGAGAAGTACAAAATCATTATCAACACAGTTACCATTTACACCAGTAGAACTTCCTGGATATTGACTGGGGACAGAGCATGACAATAACCATTCAATACTAGCAACTGAAACAGTATCTAAGCTTTTATTGCATTTCACATCCAGAGAGTCTGATTATGCAATATTTTGGTGCCAGTTTAGTATAGTAATGGTTGCTGTCTTCTAGATTTATTTTTAAAATAGTGTGTTGAAATAAATGCTAAGTAAGTGTAAGACAGTATGCGCAGTGTCCGTCACCATTCTTTTTGATTTCAGAGCTTACTTGCTGCAAACACTAAATATACCTCTGAAATAACACATGTATTCTCCATGGGGAATATATAGATGTGATTTAATTACCAGTTGTCTTGTAAGTACAGCTGAAAGAGTATTTCTCAGAAAATTAGAAAAAAACCATCTGTGAAGTTTAGCAACTTGAATCCGCTGTTGGTTTGGGACGTATCACTTGTGCTGCAGAAGTATTTCCCTCTGGCCTGTGGTTTTGGAGAAAGAAATGGAATATCTGTTTTAAAGAACAGGGTGCTTAAAGAAGATGGTCTTATTACAAATGCATATTTGTATTGGTTTGTCTTTTTTGCATGTGTTTTTATCTTCAGAGGGGCTATCACATTGTTTATCATTTAACGAAACACTCAGTTCGTGTTTCAGTGACATGACTTTGGGAAGGATCTTACAATACACTGCTTTTTGGAGACAAGTTTCATGACAGGCCATGCTGGTGCACTGTATCTGTTAAACATGAAATTTGCACTGGTTCTCAAGAGTGTTTGGCTCTTCTGGAGAGCTGCATTTACAGAAACCCTTTTCATGACGGAAACTGTAAACTATTGCCTTTCTGTCTGATCTGCAGCTGCTTCACATCTTTTTTGGGTATTCCTTTGATGCAGTTTCAACAATGATCAAATTTGTTGGTGACACAAAACCAGATGGGTCAAGAATGGACTTGTGGCCAGGCCAAAAATGCAATGACCTTGGGAGATTAGAGGAATACAGGCCATGGGGAGCAAAGGAAGATTAACTGCTCCATAAATACAGAGTTCTGTAGGGCAAGGGTGAAGAATGGGGAAGAAGGATTAATACTGGTAGCATTAAGGGAAACTCACTTTCCAGACTGTTGTCTCAGTTCTGCCCTAACATGTCTTTTTATGAAAACAATCAGTTCAGACTTCACAATCCTAAAATAGCACAGAGGGAATGAGGGATGGCTAATGCACAAAATGAAAAACTTCCGAGGATACTGCTGTAATATAAGTAATTTACATTTCAACTCTCAAACAAGTGACCTTGCCAAGGTATTTGGGAGGAAAAGTAATCTATATTGCTTTGCTAGACTCAGATAAGTCATCAGTAGCTGCTAGAGGGATGGAGTTTAATATATTTTTATAGCCCAGAGAGTTTAATAATACTTGAATTCCTTATGCCTGAATTGCATGTATTATAATTAAAAAGTAATTCAATTTTGGAAATTCCAAATAGATATAAATTGTGGTATACTCATACTTTTTAATAATAATATGCCTGGTTCTGAATTTGGCTTATAGTTTATGAACAGAAAAGAGTATTGCACTTCAATGTATTCATTTAAAAACACCACTACTAAATAGGGCTGTCTTGTAAATTTTGTATGATCCATAACAATGAAAGCCTTCCATAAAAGTTGTATTACTAGTTCACTGCTATATTTATTACTCTGTTTTTACACATATAATCTGTTCAAAGATCAAAGCTATATAGCATTGCCACAAAAAGCAATCCATTCAACATAAGAAACTGTATGTGAAATTTCTTTTTGGCCATATGTTTTCTCCATGATTCTTTGAAAGCACAGATAGCATTTATAGCACTTGTAATAGAGAATCCTACTTTAAAGATTGGGAGAAGATGAAACTATGTATGTATTGTATATTGCATTGTATTGAAAATGGAAAGTGATCTGGGTCTGATACTCTGAAACTTGTGAATTGCAAGGGATGCTAGCAAAAGATCTAGAAAATGAATCCTGACAGCACTGGGCTGAGATAATGGAAAACATCTTGAATTGTACAGTATACTTGGAGAGAGAATAGATGCCAGAGAAAAGAAAACGGCAGGTAGAGGCTTGTTCCTCATCACAAAAAATGAAAGGAGTTCAAAAGTAAAAAAACGGCAAACCTCTTTACAACATGTATCAAAACATGATAATTCAGCAGAGAAAAAATAGAACATTACTGTTGTAATTGGTTTCCATGAGGCAGAACAAAGGGGGACCTGAATACCCAAAGAAAGAATCACAGAATGGTTGGATCTTAAAGCTCATCTCATTCCAACCCCCTGCCATGGCCAGGGACATGTTCCACTAGCCCAGGGTGCTCAGAGCCCCATCCAGCCTTGTCTTGAGCGCTTCCAGGGATGGGGCAGCCACAGCTTCTCTGGGCAACCTTTGCCAGGGCCTCCCCTCCCTCACAATAAAGAATTTCTTCTTAATATCCCATCTGAACCTGCCCTCTGTTGATTTGAAGCCATTCCCTCTTGTGCTATGACTACATGGCCTTGTAAAAAGTCCTAACTTTTCTTCACTGTGTCCTTGTGAAGAGATCACACTGCTCCAGTGGTTGAATATCCTCAGTAAGGGTCTCAGATGCTGGGCAGAGTGCTTTGTCAGTACTTATGCTGTAAGGTGATATTGAGCACTGATATTCTTTTCTTTTGAGTTGATCCACATTGTGACATCCAACTTCATCCTTTCTTCATTCAGCTATATTTTGTATAAAAAGAAAAGCACATAACAGTTTCTGTGATTTCTCCAAAATAAAATACGAAAAGGAATAAGGTTACTTAATGATTTATTTTTGTACAAATTGCACATCCTGAGCAATGTTTTAAAGCGTACTTAGGCCTTCTTTGAAGGCCGGCAGAGCTTTGTTTCCCCACTGTAGCATATGATGGGACAAGAGATTCTTCTCCCAGGCTGCCAGCTGCAGTGAGGCTGGGATTTGTTCTGTAGTGCTCTGTGTGCATGGGAAGAGCTCGTCCTGACTTTGTGGAGTGCTGTATTCAGTAGTTCAGTACACGGAGTTTCTCAGTCTCTCTCCTCGTGCCTCTCTCTCTCCCCCTCGTTGTGTGTGTGTGTATATTTATATATACACACGCCTCATCTGTATCCATCCACAGATCTATAAACAGCTGCCACAGGCAACTGCGCGTTGAGAGAGGAGCAGGGTGAGGGCAGTGGGGTGTGACAGAGCAAGGGCCTTTGCTCGGAGCACATCTGTCTGAGCTCACCGTCTCTGCAGATACACTGCCTGCTTTGCTGCTTCTCGGGCAGGAGGAGGGGACAGGGCAGGCAGGAAGCAGGTGTCTGCAGCAGAGATAAAACGTGCTAATCACTTTTTGGGAGATAGTGTTAAGTATCATAATCGCCCATGCCCCTACATGAAATTACTTCTCCCCCTTGTTCACAGCCCCTTATCTCTCATCCCTAAATTACATCACTGATTAATTCCATTTAATACAACTGATTTCTGTCAGGAACCCCATAAAATCATAGTGTAATGATCTGCAAAAGGGCGATCTTTCCTCTGTTGTGTCATCTTGTATTATTTCCTTCTGAATCTTGTTTTCTGAAATGAACTGAAAACATGGTTGTCTTTTGGGGTTCATATTTTTATTTTATTTTGTTTATAAACGTGTCCTGTTCCGTAATCTTTCTTCAGAATGATTGTGTGGGTGGAAAAACAGTTGAACAGACCTATTAAGAAAAGATGAAGAAGCTTGATCAGTTGCCTAAAATGTTTATAATGTCTAGATTTTCTATCCTATCTTCTTAATTAGTTTTGCGAACTGCACCAATTTGCACACTGAGGTTGTCTGGATATTAGAAAGCATCCAAGTGTAAAATAAGCATTAGGCTGATGCTCTTATGTTATTATTTTAGAAATACCTTTTGGTTTATTCTAAGAAAAGTGGTTTGCTCGGGCTTTTTTATCTGAATTTACAGCTTTTATGGCTCTGCACTCTATGATACAACATCCTAAATGGACTAACCAAATTAATATTCTAATGAGTGTAGTTTATTTTGGAAGATGGATTATCATCCCGTTTTGTACCTTTTTAGTTGATTTCCCACATTGCAGTCAAATAATTAGCCAGTTTTGGGGAACTTCTGAAAGAGTTTTAATGTGAATTGTGTTTAACTTTATACACTTGAGCAATGTGATCCTCTTTTCTCCAGATCCTGTGCAGAAGCAGTATAAGCATTCGTTCTGATATAGCCTTTAAACATAAGAAATGGTTCCATTCATGCTAAATCAGGTTTTGGCTTTTGTGTGGAGACAATCAATAAAGTGATGGGATTCTCCTTTTGTTGCATGCTGTTAGCATTAGAAACTCACCCAGGGATACAGCTTAATGCTTGCTTACTTGGCAAATGTGATTAAACTCTGACTTAGATAAAAGGAGAACGACAGTAATCGTGTGGTAGAGGCAACAAGGCATGGTGTGAAGTACACAGATCCTATAAAAGAGCATGTGGAACCATGTAATTCGTGCAAACTCGAAATAGGGCAGTTCTTGGAAATTATTAAGTGCAGGGGCAAAGCCTGGTCTGAGATTCACATCAGTTTGGAGAAAGAGAAAGGTTTTCTTCCCTGGTCTGTTTTATATACCCCTCTTTACAGGATAGAAGGTTGATCTTTGCTTGGTTACAGTGTGGAAGGAGATACTCCTTCAGGAAGGAAGTCTCCTAGTTAATCTGATCAAACTCACCTGACACACAAATGAACTGGCTTCGTGTTCCTGTCCAGCATAACTCTTCCCCTTCCTACTCCAGCTTCTTGGATCACGTGGCTTAAGACTGAGAACTTAGTGTCCAAATGTACACCTCCATTTACTGGAATCTTTTTAAAATTGGAGAGAAGCCTTTTCCCTTTAAGCAAATAAATTGAAATCGTGTGTGTCTTCTCTTCCAAGCTGCACTGTGAGGATTCATGTATAAGGACAGAGAAAGCCAGATCTAGGCTGGGTTTTTTAAACATTGCAGTTGGACGGAGGAGGTGTAGTTCATTGAGAGCTGCATCTCTGTTCCCAAACGTGAATGACCTCTGAGATTTTGTCACAGTAAATCCCAGTTTTCTTAGATAAAGCAGTTTGAAATATCTGTGTATTCTCTTGACCATTACAGAAGTTAATAGATCTTGGATGGGAGTGAAAAATACTTACTAGAGGCAGAATGTGGAGGTGTGAGGGTGAAATTTCTTGCATAAAATGGAAATGATTATACACCCTGAAAATAGGAGACAGGTGATATAAAAAAACCCATATAAACTTATGCAGACAAAATCTATCTGAAAGAGACGAAGGAAATGTAAAAGAAAACAAACATTGAAAAACCAAAACAAACCCAGAAAACACCCCACAAAACCTAAAAAATCCTGTGACTATGTTGTATACAGCTGTCTGTGGTTCACTGTATAAATACAAAGAAAGATATCTTGAAACAACTTCTCTACAGCAACTTGGGAAAGAGTCCAGGAATGGATATTTTGTCTTCAAAAGACCCATTTTCCTAGGCCTAGAATTCATGTTCCATACAGAGTTACCTACGATTGGTAGCTGCAAAGCTCATCAAATTTCACATTGCTAGCATTTGTTTTACAGAAAAACATTTTCAGAAGCTTTATTCAACATGCAAAAAGCTTGTGCTTATGCTTTCATCCTGCCTTCTTTGTTTGAGACCAGTAGCTTTATTGATACAATAATGGATCTTTGGACAAATGAATCCTGATTTATTAGTTCCATTGATATTATTATTGCATGAGAACATAGGAGAAAATGTTATGGATTGGAGTTATTTCAGTGCCCAATTAAAGGGAGATTCTGAGAGAAAAGCTGTGCTCTGGATTATTCTTGTCTAAGACTCCTTTTATTTGGTCACAATTAACATTTTGGGATATTCTTGTAAATAGGGGGATATTTTTGTAAAAGCAGAAATGTGCTTTTGTGGCATGAATGGTGATTGTTCCTCTTCTGTTTTTAAAGACAAATTTTTGGGTTTTGAGGAGTGGGCAGTGTCAATGTACAGCAAGTGTCATCTTGATTTACACAGAAGATTGAGACAAAAATTTGTGCTCGCAGAGCAGGCAAGGCAGCATCTCCCAGAGGTGGAAGGGGTACTTGGCCATTGAGAAGGAAAGGGGCTTTATGGACAAAGGACTAAATTTGTCTCCTTGGCTGTTTTGCCCAGCGTATCTCCTGGCTGCCCTCTGGCACAGCGTTTGCTAAGCCAGATGCACAGGTTATCCATTCATTTGTATCCCTGCACACTGATTATAAAATGTACACAATGAAGTCCATGCTTCATCCTTGGAAGTTTCAAAACATTTGGATAAGCCCTGAGCCACTTGGTCTGATACTGCAGCTGATCCTGCTTTTAGCAGCGCTTTGTATCCAGACCTCAAGAGTCCTTCCAATCTGAATTATTCTATGATTTTTATGAACAAACAGTCAACAACATTTGAGAAAATGTGTATCTGCGTTTGTTAAATAAGGCAAAACTGCTTTTCCTAAATGGTATCTGGGTGTAATATACAGATCTCATTATGCTGTCATATGGCATCACTCCGTGTATGAATAACAGATTGTAATAGAAGGCCAGTTCTTCATGGCTGAAATTCACTGCAAGTCCTTCCATCCACAGAGGGGAGGTTCAGAATTCTCATTCACCATTCATGAGTCACAGTCTCTACTGCCTTCTGCTTTATGGAGTCACTGTCCCTGTGCACAATGGGCAGAAAATATTTTATCAAATCAGATTGGGCCTGGGTGGTTTTTCACTGTGCCTTCCAAGGACGTTGCGGGCAAGAGGCACAGAGGAGGGTGGCTCATGTTCCTCCTCTTCCCACTGATCTTCTGTGTTTCAGAGACCCCTCAAAGAAGGGGATGTGCTCTGGTGGCAAGAACTAATCCACCAAGCAAGCGGTGAAGATTGCAGATCCCTTTTCTGACATCCTTTTAAGAGCAATAAATGAAATACCAGATTTTGGGATCGGATAGCTATAGGCATATTGATGTTTTCCCAAAGATTTGGGAAGCTGGTACGTTAATTAGATTAATTAAATAGTGAATGCACTCTTCATTTATATGGCTATCAAAATGCAGTTCATAAGAGTCTATTTATTTACACAGTTGTCTGTCTGTGTCTTGAAAGTCAGGATGTATCAATGATTGCTGGGTGCATATGGCATGGGAAAGAAGGTGCTTACTGTTTGTAGGCCATTCATTATTTATTTCCAGAGGCTATGTAATAACTTCTATTAATCTACAGAGACTTTCCGTGTAATGCATATAACACAGCATCCTGTGAGTTGCGTTAGAGGTTGTAGTTAGCTGAGGTTGAAAAAACGAAACTGAAAAGGGGATGAAGCTTGTTTTTTGATGAAATATCTATTTTGGGAATGCATATCTATTGGGACTCTTTCTAATTGGCTTGAGCCATCTAGACAACTTTGGCTATTATATGTTCCATAAGTCAGAAATAACCACAACCAAGAGGGCAGACTGTACTTTTTATGTTACCACAGTATCTGTTTGTGCTGTGGAAGTCTTTCTGTGTGCAAAACACAAGACAGATTTAGCACTTACGATGATAAAATCTAAGTGCGTAATTTGTGAGCATCACTGAAGTGCAAAGAATAAATTTAGGTTTATTACTAAATAGCTTGCCATACTTTGTAAAATTAGCCATTCTGTTGTTAGGAGTTGCCAGTCAGTAACATGATGCGCTGTTAAGCATAATCTTCTGAAAATATCTCATAATTGGAAAGTCAGTATCATTTTTTTAAACACTGGAACAGTTGTTACACTGTTACTTTCTCACATGATTATCTGAGAACAGTTTTCCTATTGGAAGGAACATTACGAACACTAAACTAAGAAAAACATTTTTAAAATTTTTACTCTGTGCAAGGCAGTGCTGTATGAAAGCATAGAAATTCTGTCATGGTTTTCTTCTGTTTTGGGATGCAAGGCAGTTAGAGTTGTTGGGCTTGATATATGGTTTATTGCTCTCACTATTTTAATTCAATCTTTGCTTAGAACATTGAAAAAACAACCCAAATAAAGCTGGCATTAGGCTCAGCAAGCGTAATTGAAAAGTTATAAATATAATTGCTTTCTGAATGACACATTGCACAGTTGTGTGCTGGATGTTTGGCAGTATCACATAAAATCTAAATTTTTTATGTAGTGACAGCTTAATTCTGAACTTCCAAGAGAAGGAATATTAGGAAAGCAAGAAAGAGTGGTGGGGTTGTGTTTCAATGAAAGGGCCATAGCCAGGCCCCTGAAGACTGGTGTGTGGACATGTTCTTTGAGAAGCTTAAGAATTTTGAAAATTGCCTGTATTTGTCAATATGTGCATAATTTTTCAAGATATGTATTGCTTTACTTGGGCCTGTAGGGTGTTTGCTTCGCTGCATCACCTGCCCTGGAGCTTTCCAGGGCTAGGGAGTGAATGTGAAGGTCACTTTCAAGAATTTTCTTTGGCTCCAAATGGAAGTACCAAAAATTCAACAACACAAAAGATGACTTTAGCCTGCAGAACAGCGATATCAGTGTTCGTGTTCCCTAAAAGTGGTGAACACGTGTCACTTTCAGCTGCGATAGCTGCCTCATTCTTACTTCGGAAGCAAGGCAGTGGCTGAGCCTTCATAACTGCAGCTGCTGAAGTTGGAGCTCTCTGGGCTGGTGACTTGGTTTCTGCTTTAACTCGAGTGTGAAACAGGAATCCAGCTAGAGGGGGTTGTTCCTAACGCCAGGAAGAAATCTTTGATCAGACACTGTTGCCAGAAGGCTTTGGGATACCCCACAAACATGTGTAAACTCAACTTTTTGTTAATAACCCTTTATACAACAGCCCTCACATGGGTGAAGGAGTCAAGTGAACTTGTGCTTTCCCTGAATCTGAAAGCTGCGTGAAACTTCTCTTGTCCTTGACTCCCTGGATGTCTCCTCCTCATACCCCTATAGAAGACCTATATAGAAGAATCAACCTATATAGACCTATAGAAGTCTATATAGACCTATATAGAAGAATCAACCCACTTGGGTCCCTGTTTTTACCTTGAAATGCTTCTTCAGAATACCAGGAGGACACCTTTTGCTTACTGTGTTTCAAGACACTTTCTGAGAAAAGTTATGCTCTCAAATGCCAACAGGAAATGTTACTTTTGCTGCATTTTCTGCAGCTCTGTAGCCAAAGCAGTGCCTGTTACCAAAAGATAGTAAAAATTGTTTTGATGTGAATGAACTTTTTTTGTTATTAGCCGATTCCAAGCACCTAACAGATATGGAACCTGATATTCCGGGGTCTCCTAATGTATCACTGCTTCAGTAACCTGCATTTATGGGTGAAGGAAGGATTGAGAAAGTTGTGAGTGACCCTTGCAATCAATATATGTGCATCTGAAGCAAAGCAGTGCCCTGAGTAGTTTGCCTGCCTGTGGTGAGGGAGAGTCAGTTTGTAGTCTTACATTTAAAGAGTGGACAGATGCTGAGGCACTGTCGTGGTTTGGCGCTATCAGAGTTTAGAGTAGAAAGGACTGGGAGCAGGTAACCTTTGATAAAACATCATAAAAAGTTTCCCCTGAGTAATCAATACGTATTTACGGCCTTAATTTTGTCTTGAGTTTTTTTGGCATATCTCCGAGAGTTCAGCTCCCCTCGTTTTTCAGATCTCCTTTATTTCCCAAATGCCTGCCTGATTTGTATTGAACAGTTTTAGGAGGAAAAAAAAGAAAGCATCCCAAGTCCACATGCCACAAATGACAGAATTTATGACAAAAGATTTTTGTGAAGGAGGGTGGAAGGAAAGCAGAGTTTTAATTATGTGACAAGGGGGGGGAAAAAAAGGAATTTATGCACCATTTCAGGCTTAGCAGTGTAGGAATACATTTATTAATTTACTGTCAAATGGTTACTCGAAGTGTTGTCTCAGCCCTGGGGGCAGGGAGGGGAAGGCAGGCTGGTGACATCAGCCTGGTGCTGCAGGGAGCAGGCTCGGGGTGGTGGGGCAGAGCCCGCGGCAGGCGGAAGGAGCCTGCCCTGGATGGGAGCTCATGCGTCTCGCTCCCCCACTGCAGGAAGGACTGGAGCTCAACTCTCCCGAGGCACCGTGTCCTGCATCGCTGCCAAATCTACTGCTTTTGGCAGCAGTCTAACACTTTTATGAGTCATCTATCATCCTACCATTTTTTTTCCTGGTTTTTCTATCACCATTGTGGAACAACAGATTTTTCCCCTCCTTTTCTAACCCTGCCCTTGCTGTCTGCTTCCAGGCTGCTGTAAGAGCAACATGCTCCCGCTCATCCATTGCCGCCCAGTGATGGGAACTTGGCCCTTTGTCACTCTCCCTAGGTGCTGGACTGGCTCCATGCAGCTCAGCTTCTTCCCCATCCTTTTTCTGAGGAAAATAGCTGGCAGGTTCAGGTGCCAGAGCATGTGTTAGCATCTAGGTTAACTTGTGCTGCTGTGAAATGTATCCCATTCTACATGTGTGTATCATCCATTTAGCAGGGAAGGGGGCCCTGCCAAGGGCAGACTAGGACCTAACCCTCTCATCTGCTACTGTATGAATTTCAAATATTACAAGGTAGAGGCACGACTACTCGATGTCCTTTACTCACATCTCAGTCTAAAGCTATGATCCAGCCCTTAAACATTAAGAGAAGCTGCCAGTGCTCCTGCAATTGTCTGTGAAACTCCTGTTTTGACACACATACTGTATTCTCGTAAAACATTAAGATACAAGTTCAGTATTCATTTCAGCAAACAGGAGAATTGAATTCTCTCTTCATTAGCAGTGCATGAAACTGTCTGCTGGTTGGTTCAGGGCTTTGATTTTTATTCTAAACCCAGATGGAAATATTTGCATAAGTCCTACAGTAGTCCTTTGTGAGGGCTTTTTCGTTCTTCTCGCCCCAGTTAATATTGCAAACTTAAGAAATCCTCTGAAATTAATCTTTTCCATTATCCCCATTTCTGAGTATTACGAATGTGACAGAAAGATCCAGAAATCACAGCCTAGTGCTGCTTTGCAGCGGGCTGTGAAGCTGCAGCGATTATTTGTGTGTCGCGTGTGCGTTTATCTCTTTTGGCTAGCGAGACCTTCCATGTTTCCCCATTTTTATTTTCCCTCTCCACGCACTCCTTCCCAGCTGCCACAACCAGCACTCGCCCTCTGGCCAGTGTTTGGGCTGAGCAGTCTGTGAGCCTGCTGCAAATGCCTCTCCATCGGCCACTAGACAGGACACACGTGGAGCCGCTTGGCATCTGTGCTCCCCTTGCTGTCGGGCAGCCTGCTACCACCTGGTACCCTCTGCTCCAGACTTTGCTGCTGTGCTTGGTGCTGAGCACTCTGCAAAGGAACCCTGCCCAGGCCAAACACATCCCCAGAGCAGCTTCTGCTGCGTTGCTGTAAAAAAAGGACTGATTTGGCGGATTTGTGCTTTGCGCTGCTGGAGAGGCAAGATGTTGAATAATATTTGTTGTTGTTTCATTGAAATTCTACTTACAGCTGTAGCTGCAGCTCTTAGCCTGCATGGAAAATATCAGTGATTACTTTGGTTTTTCTTTTTTCAACACAGCAGATCCCTGATTTTCTCCCCAGGAGTCCCCATGCTTGGGGTTGTCTTATCTCCTACTGCTACTGTCATTGTGAGAGAGGAGTCTGTGTATGCTTAGTGCCCTGTACAAGGGGTGGGAACACTTGCTGAGACAAGGCCTGAAGGATCTGGAAAAGGGAGTCTTTTTTTTAATCAACTCACTTTATTTTATTGGTATTTATTTTACTAGTAAAATGGAAGTGAATTCCCTTTTTTTTCCTGCTGCCTATTTTTATCCTTCCAGTGATTTACCTTCATTTTTATATTAGATACTATGGTGCCTGTAGAGTATTTATTTGTAATTGTGTGTTTGTGTGTGTTTTACTCTTGAATATAAACATCCTGGTGTCTCTTCAGTTTAGAAACTCTGCCAAGCTGTCACAGAGATCCTTTCATGATCCATATCCTTCTCAAACTCCCCGCAATTTGTTTTTAAATGCTGAGGCCAGTGGACCATAAGTTTTAGAGATGCATTTGTTAGAGATGCCATTTTGCATTCACTGAGAAAGGGCTGCTGCGTTTTGACACCATTCCCTGTTGCCCTTCTCCGGTTTTAGACCAGTGTGAAATATGTTCAGAGATGTGTTTTTTGAAGTGTGCTAATAGGTATGTAATAACCTAAACTAGGAGGCTGCTTGGCTCTGTACATGTGTGCACGTGTGCTCCATGAGCAAAGCCTGTATCCATCTGGAGGTGCTTTCTTTTCTACGGCAGCACGACAACCACATAAAACCAAGAAAGGACTAAATGAGCACTGTGTGTGCACACACAGTTGGTGCATTTGGGGTTTTTCATTTTGAATTTTTTCATTTCCAGTTGCCATACGCATAGCTGGTTTTAGTGTCTTTTGGTGACAGCTTTTATGCCATTAAGGGTCAGAGTGAAATTGATATCTGCTTTATCCTTCTAAAAGCATATAGATATAACATCCTTTGGACCAAATCCAGTCCCTCTTCCCCTTGGAGTGCAATTGTTGGAAGTTTCAAAAACATCACAGCTGCAGCATTGGATGTATGGGATAGGTGCAAGCAGTAGAGAGCTGTAACTTCCACAGGAGCTCTTTTCCCAGGGGTGTACTGAGGATGCTAACAAGGTTGGCAGTAGCAGTGGGTGAGCCCACAAGCATTACAAATCCCTGGCCAGTGCCCCAGCACGGCCTCTACATAGCAGGCATAGCTATGTCATGGCTGCACAGCTGTTCCACTCCCTCTGTGACATTGCATATGCTGAGCGAAGCCTACCTAATCTCTGCATTGAGCTTTGCTTCCCCAGGGGAGGAGCTCTGGGCTCTCTGACCTGACAGACTCTCTATATAAAATTTCTTGGTTAATATCAACAATATCTTGATGTCACGCTTGATAATTCTGCAACTCTGGACTACAGGCTGAGTGACACCAGTTGTTTTCCTCCTTTATTTATGCACCTCCCTGACACCACAATCCTGCTTTTGCCCTTTACTTACCTTTCTCCTCCCATCACATTTTTCTTTCTCAGTACTCCTTCTAAGATACGTACCCAAACTAACTCAAAAGTTGGACATATGATAACTTCTTTTGGGTTTTTGTATTAGTGGTATTATCCAAATCAGGTTAACCAGCTGGAAAATACATTATGGAAAAAGACATTTCTGAGTGGAAGGAGGTGATGATATCCATGCAAAGGCGTTAACAGCTATGCAGAGCAGTAGGAATAATTCTCCCAAAGGCCCAAAAGGTTGTTCTCACTTGCATTTGTATGATGCTCAACTGAAAAAAAAAGGAAGTGTCACCACTTCTCTTTAAATAAACTTCTTATCTGGAATTTCATCATGGCTGCATGTCACCCACTGTAGCTGGATTTGCCTGACTTCTTGTCAAGTCAGGGTTTATTTGTACAAAACTAATTTTAGAGTTTTCTCTTCTACATAAAATGTTAGGGTTGTTTTTTTCCCTTTGATTTAATTTGTCAGTATCATGTAGCATTTCTGCCTCTATCTCTGTATCCATTTCTAGTCAGTTTGAGGATGGTGGCACTGATTTGACATTTGGGGTTTTTTCATGGCTTTTAGGGAACTAAAAAAGGCTGACAGTCACTGGCTGATTGGTATGATAGGAGAGGTCAAATTTAGGATCAACATCACTTTGTGTAAATGTAAATAAAACACCACCGTATTTTTAGCTCTTTGTAGAATGTTGAATTTGGACTTTGGTGTGCAAATTAATTAGGGATAGAAACACTTGATAAAAAATATGAATTGAACTCAAATACAACCCATACCAATACTTTTGGAATTGCAGAAGCAGTTTGGGGTTTTTTTTCATAATTATGAGTGCAGAAAATATGGATTCATAACAATGGGAGGTCCCAATAGGACCCAAAAGTCTTGTGAAAAAGAATTATTTTCAAACTGCCATAATTCTACCAAGTTGCTTTATCATTTGTTTTCCATAAGTATGTACTAAGAAAAGTCATTGCTTTAACATCCAAGTATAGTTTGTACCAGTGGTATAAAAAAACCCCAACAATATTAGAGATTCCTGTTTCTTACAGGGTAATTTATAGTGTGTGTTACCACAGAAAAAAAAACTCTCTTACTCCATGTGAGCAGATATTAACTTGAGACCAGCATCAGACAACCATTTTTGTCTTTCCTTTTATTTGAAATATGACATGCACGAGTATAATTTGGCTTAAGAGACCAATTTATGCTTGATGTGCTAAATAGTTCTTCTGTTGGCTTCATATGAGTTACACTGAACACTTACCCAGTTGTCACAAGGATGAATCCATCTAATATAAAGTAATCCTTTATTCATACCAAATAACACTTTTTACTGCTTTACTTTACTGTAGTCAAGTCTCGGAGAGAATCTTTCTAAGTAATCCTTTGAGAGAGGGGAGCTGGTGACAGAGCTATGAATTCTCTGTGGGTTTAGGAATTCATCATTAGACTGTCTACACTCATTTTTCTAGGAAAAATAGTAATTTCTTGAGAAAGAGGTAGGAAGTAAATTAAAAAAAAAAAAAAAAGAAAAAAAACAGAAAAAAACGAACACACACTTTGGGTCCCCAGTGATAACACTCAGCTGCAGAGGCTTTCCACGTGTTATGGATACAAGTAAACAATTGGATTATTGAAATTGTTGCAAAACCACATGGTTTTGCCTTAGAATTGGTCCAGAAGAATAAGAAAAGCTGCGAAATGAACCATATTTTGGTGCAATACGTGCATAAACTTTTGTGCATTGATAACAGGTTAGAATCACTTTAAATCGTTTGACTTGCACATCTGTCTAATTCTTATAAAAGGAAACTAAAAATGATATTTTCTTGAATCACTTAGCAATACTCAAACACAGATCAGAATTCTAATTTCTCTTTGTCAGTAGCAGATAACATAAAGATAAAAGCTGTTTTAGAATATGAATATTAATTTTTTAACCATATTGGAAAAACCTTCTGACCACATAGCTCCATGTTTTTGAAGCAATATTCAGGGAAGCAGCTGACTGAGTCCTATCAATTTAGATGAGATCAGATGACAGTCTGTATGGATCTCTTTGAAATTTTAAGACTTAGTTCTTTATTCTTATTTCTTTCAAACTCTGGTAGATGACTTTTATATATTAATGGACTTTCAAAGGCAGACATGTATAGTGCAGTTAAAATACTACAATTTAGTAGTGTTGCACTGTCTAAGTTGTCATTTCCTGCAGAGTAAAAGAGTATGGGTAAAACATGTTGTTCTACGTGATGTTGCAACATTTAAGGCTTCTGCTTGTTCTCAGTGTAACCGGTGAAAACTTTATTGCCTGTTGTCAGAAAAAAAAAACCCAACAATTTAATTTTTGAAACTTGAATCTAAATCTTAAGTCATGCTTCCTTTATAATTATACACACTTACTGGAACAGCATATGGTGAAAATATATAGATCTTTGTGATACAAAAGAAACGAGGAGTAATGCTAGGCTTTTACGTTGATTGCACCTGTATGGGGGCTTTATAAGCTTACAATTTGTATCATTTATAGATACAGACTCAACATACCCCTAATGTAACTAGTACTGCAAAGTTGGGGTTTTTTTCCTTCTTTCTGCTGACTGAATGATAGGTAAAGCAATTTTCAACAAATGTCTCCCTGTAGGCTGTCATCATGGAAAAGTTGTAATCCTGCATTTTAACCTTAGCACTGGCGACTATCCAGAAATTATTTCATTTATGCCAAACTGTTCTGCACAGAGCACTTGCTCTCTTACTGTATGGGAAGAGAACAAACTTTAAATCTTAACATTCCCATTCTTTTATCAGACCTTTATCGTCTGTTTTATTGAGGATAGCAAAAGCAAAATAGCCACATCTTCCTTTGTTTTCTTGGGGTGATGTTGGTTTTATTATGGGAGGGGAAATTTGAAAACTCACAGATGACTTAGGTACCTACTTGACATTTGTACCTTTGGGAATATTTAGTGTTGGAATCTGATCTTTACAAAAAGAAACTGTACTTCATTTTACCCAAGCTGTTTGCTCTTTAGTAGTTTGGTTTGTTTTAAAACTCACATGCAGCCTTGTGCAGAGGCTCAGGTGGTAACATTACTGCCTTCTATAAAATTGGTTTTGTAGTTGTCTTATGCATATCTGTTAATCCTCCAGTGTGGGCTAAGAGCTTTTCTTTGAAAAGAAACATAGAACATAAATGAGCTCTTAAATTAAGCCTGAATCTAGGTTTTATTCAGGATCAAGTCATGAGTAAGCTTCTGTTCAGCTCTGGCAGCTATAGAGCCTCACAGATTGTCTATGCCCTCTTTCCTAAACCTTGCACACCTAAAAATTCCAGCAAAAAAAGTAATGTAGAACTGCAGGTGCACATTTGATTTAATCTCTAGAAGTATACTTGCCCTATATAACTAGTTGGAAGCTATATTTTGGGTTAAATTCATAAAAGCCCATTAATTTTATCTTCCCATGTGATCTGCATTTCTTTATCAGTAAATGCAGTAATAATTTAAAGGCAGAGATGAGCAGGTATTTGCACAACATGATGTTATCCCATATATATAAAATCTCTGGTGGTAGACTTGTTGGAAGTACTTTGCATTCATTTTCACATACTGAAAATGCAGTTTTGAGTTATTCCCCAACTCTGAAAACCATCATTTCCAAACTCTTGACAAATATCCTTGTCCTGTGCAAGGTGTTCTGTGCTACAGCTTGGCACAAAGAGCAGCTTCAGAGATGGCCGTGCTGCTTCATCCTTTTACTGCACACTGGGACAAGGAGTTTGTTCTTGCAGACCTTCTTGGAGACAGTATTCGGAGGAAAAATCTTGCCTACAAATAATGCTTTGTGTTAGAAATTGATCCGCTCCTTGAAATTGTTGTCATATCACATTGGCTCAGGCAGCTGATATTTTCAGTTCCTTTTCCTACTGGGTTTTTTCCCCTTTTTTTCTTTTTAAACCTCTCTCTTTCTGTAAGAAGAGCTGTCAGTCATGTGTTAAAGGATTCCTGCTTAGACAGTGCTTTTCCACAGATTGGATGTTGGCCTCAGAGTCACCAGTCTAGGTTCTGTTCCGTATTCAGCTATTAACTGAACAACCAGAGACTTGTAATTACCTTCGTTTTAAATATAGGTCAAAGTTGTTGTAGAAGAACTGACTATTTGCTTAAGTGTTTAAATATGGACTTCTCTGGAAGTCTTGACCTTTGTGGTTTCTTTGGCTTCATTTCCTCTTTAGCTTCCAGCTTTCAGAGACTCAACTACACATAAGTTGCCCACTGTAAAGTCAAATATTTTCAATCAGTCAGTTCACTTACTAAAGGTACAGATGCTGTTTTGTCCAGTATTTTTTGTGGTTTCACTAGTGGAAATATAAAATTATCTCCAGAAAAAGGGTATTGATAAGGGTCAATGCATTGACCTCTGCTGCTAGAATCTTCTGAGCAATTAGGTAAACCCCCCCCCCCCCANNCGAGAATCTGCTCGGAAATAGGGAGACCCCCCCCCCCCCCCCCAAATCACAACACATGAACTAGGGTATTCCAGTGACTGAGATCTTACATTATCTAATAGTACAGAAAGATTCTGTCATGTATCTGAAGATTCTATCATGTATCGGGAAGCAGAGAAATTAAGAACAGAGTTCACAGGCAGACAAATACCCAAGAGATGACCTTTTGAGATTTGGTAAACACAGAAGTAAAGCCATGTTTAGTAAAAAGCAAAGGAAAAGAGAATTGTGGATATTGATGTCCTTTATTTAAGAGGCTTCAAATGTTCTGTAGTTAGAGACCTTCCCATCAGTCTGTTTCTTTCATGTCAGTATTTGGTTCCTGTACATGATGAATCTGATGAGGAGTGGCTGAGGGAGCTGGGGCTGTTTATCCTGGAGAAGGGGAGGCTCAGGGGGACCTTGAAACTCCCTACAACAACCTGACAGGAGGTTGTAGCCAGGAAGAGGTCAGCCTCTTCTCCCAAAAAACAGTGACAGGACAAGAGGAAACAGCTTCAAGTTGCACTAGGGGAGGTTTAGACCGGATATTAGGGAAAATTTCTTCACCTGATGGGTTGTAAGCACTGCAAGGATTTAACAGCCATGTGGATATGGCATTTGGGGAAGTGGTTTAGTGGTGAGCTTGGCAATGGTGGTTTAGTGGTTGGACTCGATGACCGTAGAGGTCTTCTCCTGCCTAAATGATTCTACGATTTCTACTGCCTGAAGAGTATAATTCACTAAATATGGCTGGGAAAAAAAGGCAAAGTTTCACTAATAAGAATCTCACATAGACTATTAAGTTAAAACTTCCAGGAGACATTATTAGTTGCAGGGGTAAGGGTCAGGTCTCTTTGTGGATATATCTTCCCTTGGCTTTCAGCCTAACAGCTTTAGGGGACATTAGCTTGGAACTGAGCAATATAAGCAGAAACAATTCTGGTGTTCCTGCCTGGTGGGAGCTCACAGATGCTTGTAATAAAAATTGTTAAAAATTGTTTCATTAGTTTGCAACAGGCAGATTTCTTGGAATACTCAACCTTCTTTTGCCAAGAATTTTAAATTTCTTTTATGTTCTGTGTATGACAAGCACTAGCAGAAGCTACCTCACAATTAATTATGATGATACATAGGACTTAAAATGACCGCTCAGCATTTTCCCATATGCATGTTGAAAACAAAAGGTAATTGGGTTGAAAACAATATGGTATTTAATGCCTTTAAGTGGCACATTTTCCCAAAAGATAAAGACATACCAACCTTCTAGAATTACATAATATCACAGACATAACTAAAACTAATCAGATATGCCACGTGCCCTCATTTTCTAAGTGCAATAGCTCATTTAGCTGTTAGCAAAACCTTGCTTAGTGATGCATCGATAATTAGAAACTGTCACTGTTTGTATATGAATAACACTTTTTCTCCCGCTTGCTATTTTGATATTTGAGGGGGGGAAAAAATAATCACATACCACATTTCATCTGTCCTGGAGTACAAACATAGTTGGACACTTCAAGATGTCTATGTAGAATTTTTAAAATATTACGAAATGAAGTGTGGAGTTTTTATACTTACAATTACAAACGTATTTTTATTCAGTAGGCAGATGGGAGGGGTTGCTCTTGAGGTAGCACATCTGCAAAGCAGCCTTCTCTGTGTGGTGTTTAACATAATTAGTGGTCGTACAGTTTGGAAGCACGTGTTTGAGAAACAAAACTTTTCTTGTTTGAAAGGAATATTTGTACTTAAACCTGCTTAGAAGGTCAGTAGAAAGGCATTTGCTGGTGACTTTTTGGCAGACAGGCTTCTCTGAGCTCCCAGCTGTTCATCCATTAGGCAGAATGGGCACAGGGAGGTTTTGCCTGTCAGTCACCAGGAATCATTAAACTGCTGTCAGCCTGCAAACAAGGTGGATAATCCTGAGAGATGACAGTGTTTTAGTGTCCTTTTCTTTGCAGATCAAAAGAGTGTCTGTGCAGACCTGTGCTGTGGCAGACCACCTTTTATGAGAACACAGCTCCTCTGTTCTCCAGGGTGTGTTTAGTGTGCAGCAGCACTTTGTGCGTGGTTCTCATCACTGGCTCTGTTGTTGTATTTCCACTGAGCGTCAAAGGAAGGACAGGATATCCATATGGACAGATTTAGGGTCAGGAACATTGCACGAGACTATTTTTAATTTGTGCTTAGAAGCTTATCCTGTTCCTTATAATAGTTTATATATAAAGAACAGAATCTTGACTAAACTATTATTAAAATATGCACCTTTAAATCAAAGCTACTGTAAACATTCCAGCAGCTCTGTGACAGTGGTATCCAGGTTTTAGTGACCCACCTGTGGTCTTCAGTTGGAGTAGGTGGAAGAATTTACCTTTTCCTTCAGAGAGATGTGTAAGTGGACAGTGCTGAACATTTTGTGGGTGACCCTGAGCCTTGCTCTTCCACTGAAAATGGTGGTGGTGCAGATCTGCTTTCCTGAAGTCTAGACAAGATAAAAACCCAAGTGACAATTAGATAACTCTGGTAAATGAAGACAGAACCATTTTTCTGGGAGGCACATAAAGCCATAAAGCCATGCTGAGGAGAGGACAATGCAGTGCTGATTTAGGATATTTACATCTATTCAGATTTGTAAGCAATAGACTTTACGAAAAAAATGTTGACTCTGTTTTTTCAGTCCGCTCACTGTAGCCATTTCTCAGTGAAACAGTTTATTTATACCATATGAACCCCACATTTTGATACTGCCCCATACCATATACCATATGAACCCCACATTTTGATACTGCAGTGCACCGAAATGGACTGAGATAACTCCAGAGGCTGTTTGGAAGCACACAGATAGTCCTTAGTGCAAGTGTGCACATTGCTTAGTGGTAACTTCACATTACTCACTGGTAACACCTCCAGGGAGGAGATTGCACGGCTTTCCAAAGGCAGCTTTGGCTCCCTTTTCACTGGTTTACCCCACAGTTGATGATACAAATTTAGAAAGCTCTCCTTGAGAGACAGCCTCAGACAGTGCTACAGAAGTGCAGATCACCTGAGGTGTATTCCAGCCACTGTTTAGCTGTGAATACCTGGGGAATCTACAAATTTTAGCTGGCACTAAACCAACACTAAAATATGGTTTTATTATGTAAACTAACTATTTCCAATTCTTTCTTAATGGAAATTTAAAATATTGAAATAATAGTGTAGGACTTGAGAAATTCCCAGGGCAGCGTGCTCATCTGCTCCAAATTCCTACTGTCTCCATGCTGGTGGGATTTCTTAACTTGATTCAAAGACCAGCTGCCTGAATTAATAGGAAATGTATTAAAGGTGCATGATGTCATGGACTTACATGCATATATATATAACTGAATAATTGGATGGCTGTAAGAATATGGACACAACTAACCCTTGGTCTCAGGTGGTTCCTCGACACACAGTGCCAAGATATTCACTCCCACACATGGGCTCTGGAGGGGAAATTTCCTTTTCCTCCTGTTGTATGTAAAATATGACAGACGATTTTTCAAAAACAGTGCACTTTGTTATTCACAATCCATAAATATTTATGGACTGTGAGAAAATGCACCTGCTGCTTATTGCTCCATGTGAAACAAAAGCCCAGGAAAGAAAATGCTATAAACCAAAGGAGATGCTGAAACATATTTTATCAATTACTGATAAGTACTAGAAGCTAGAATGAACTTTTTCAGAGACAAGATGACAAAAAGATAGCAGCAAGGTTAAACCATCCAACTGAAGAGCCTGGCTGCAAAGGCTCTACTTAGTAGAAGTCATAAACAATAACTACAGTACTACCAGAAATAGATGATGGTTGAGTAGATTGGAAAAGCAAACTCTTCTCAGTACATTTTCAGAGGTGATTATGGGTAATCTATGTAGACAGACCTCCTTGAGGAGCCCCTTTTATTACAAGGCTAAGGGATTTTATGATCTGTCTCTCATGAACTGGCATATGACTGTGCACTGCTTCATACATTTATCTGAGAAACCTCTTGGTTTAGATTGCCTGCGTCTACATTGCATTCAGTGTGCAAACATGTGAATTAAATTTGGGTTTTGGAGCCATGGAACCTCACTGGCATGTAAAATACTCCAGACTGCAAAAGTACATCTGGGAACTTGGAGCAAAAAGGTTTTTTGAATGCTGAACTTACGCTGTCTTTGCTACATGATTCTCAATACAAAAAGTAGCTTTTTAAAGCACTCCAGAGAAAATGCACTTGTTTTTATTAATTGAATTCCTACAGTAAGAATTCATGGTGTTTACTGGGATGAAAATTGTTAGGTAAAATTAAGCTAAAATGTTAAAGTAAGATATCTTCTCAGGAGTTTCATAAAAGAAATCCTTTTTCCTCCCAGATGTTAATATGACCCATAGGTCAGAGGGAGCTGTTTGCTGTCTCTAAGGTAGACACAGTCATTTCCTATCCAGGATTTCTGTATGTGGAGCTGCTGCAGTGCCGTTTTTGTTTGTTTAGTTGGTTGTTGTTGGTTTGTTTTTGTTTTGGTTTGGGGTTTTTGTTGTTGTTGTTTCGGGGTTTTTTTGTGTGTGTGGTTTTTTTGTTTGTTTGGCTTTGATTTTTTTTTTTTGTTTTGGGGTTTGTTTGGTTTGGTTTAGGGTTTTTTTTCCAACTCTTGCCATTTTTAGTAGATGTGAATAGGCAAGCTTATGTGGTGAAAACAGGAGATAATACTGTGTCTTACAACAGGAACGTGAATGACTGCAGTGTTTCAAAATCTATTGTGCGGTCAAGGAGCAGCAGTATGCTGTGATTACACTTTCCATTGCCAGGAGCACCTATAAACTTCATAGAAAACTTGTTTGAGTTGCTCTTCTCTCAGCTTCTCAATGTTTGTAATGGCATCTAACAGCCTTACAGTAGTACAGGGTTTCTGAAATGGCAAACTCCAGTCTCTGACAAGCATGTGGTGTCTGTATTCCCATCGGGAATCTTGGAATTCCTACCTGTGACATGGGGTGAAGCTTCCCCACATTGGCAGAGCTCTGAGCTTTGCTGTCAGCCTGAGGTTTTTATTAGCAGGTCTGGTAAAGCTGGAGTTGGCTCACGGCTCCTGCTGAGCGCACTGTGGTAAGGTCTGATCAGACCTTGGTAAAAATTAGTGATGCTGGCAAAATTAGCTTCTAGGCCTTGAAAAATACTAATTGAGTAGTCTTCTAATAGTACATTGTAATTCAGCTTAAAGAGCTTAATCAGAATCTATTACATGCTGCTAAAGTGGCTCAATAATGGAAGGCTGATTCATAACCATCATAATCACTTCATTGCACTTTTAGTTTAGATCTGTTTTTCCTCTCGCTTTAGTGCCCAATAGAGTCCTCATAGCCAGAAAAACCTTTGAATTAAATGTTTGTAGTATTAAAATTTGAGGTTGTACCTCTGAAATAATGAAATAGTAAGAGACCTAATTGCAGGGCAGTGCACTTTAGGCTTTATTGCTTTACTTGCATTTGTGATGTAAAAAGAGATTCTGACCACTGTACTGAAATTTTTCTTTACATATTTTCTTGCAAAATCCTGGAGTTGAATTTTTTCAAAATTCGGGGGGGAAGCATCTCATTTTTGAGAATGTTTTGCATGGAACGCTGTTTCTGTATATTGTATATCCATGCTCAAAAAACTGATCTGAAATGTATGGCTATGTGGTAGTGAAGTTGGCCTGTTCCTGTAGTCTTCGTTCAGGTTTCACAAGTTTAATTTTTGGCTCAGTAGCAATGTCCAAAAGTACAGACCAAAGACATAGTCTTTCAGGGGACTCAACTGGTGACCATCAGCCCTGTTCTTCAGGGAAGGCAGAGCTGGCTGATCAGCAGATTGGAGTTCAAAGCTTTAGATATGCCACTGATTTACTGACTGATCTCTCTGTCTCAGTTTATCAATCTGTTTGATGGCCATAAAATCTCTTCAGCTTTCCTCCACGACAAATTGTGTGTGCAGCTTCATAAAAAGGACTTTGAATGTGTGCAGTGCTATGTAAGTGAAGTAACCTGCTGTGGTATTATATTGGGATGGAGTGGATTAATTTAATTAATCAATCTTGATTTAAATCACGGCTTTAAAGTAGCCTCTATTTGAATAATTGATTTAAATTTTGCTTTGCGTGTTACCGTCTCATGATTTATCTAAAGAAATATTGATTTCTAGTTTTTAGTAAGCATTGATTTTTCAATGAGATATACAGTGAATTAAACTGATTATTTCTGTTTAGGCGGGGAAGGTTTTGAGGTTTTTTTGAGTTTGGTTGTGGGTTTTTTTAAAAATCTTTGAAGGTGTCACTCTCGTGGAATGATTTGCTTATGTTTGTGTAAAGGAAAAAACTCCAGTCAAAACTGTTTTGGACAGAATAAGAAGTGGCTCAGTTAGGATGCTTACTCCCTTTTTCAAAATAAAGGCAGGGATTATGTTCCAGTGGTTAACTTCAGGTTGAAGGAAGCAGTTTTAGAAGAGATATCTGAGAAAGCATAACAGAGTTTGGGGAGGGAAGGCAAACAGTGTTTGGGAAGGGAAGAAACAAAGGTTATTTGTGTATTCAGTGCTGTGGTGGCATGCATGGAGCATTGGGAATAACAAGAAGGAAGAGTAAGTGCATTTGTAGGAAACAGGAGAAGAATAGGAAAGTATAGAAAAATTAATTAAGAGGGGAGATGAACTAAACCTTGGAAGAGTCAGAACCTTGAGCTTAATGAAGGAAGTAATGGTTGACTTTATGTAACTTTTCCTTTAATGGGTGACCATTAAAAGTCATGGTCGACGGCCAATTACGATGGTCAGTGCAGGTAAGGAGGGTAATTGTTTTAGCAGCTCCATTTTAGATGTACTGGAGCGTTGGGAATAAGACCTTAAAGAGGAATTCGCTGTAACTGATGCAGGTGATGTGAAACCTTGGACAAGTATTTTAGTGGAAGGATTGGAGAGGACAGGGTGCATATTGGAGATATCACAGGGAAGTACGGTGACAGTCTGAGCTGTGATCAAGGCATGGAGAAAAGAGTTGAATGGGCCATGAAATTTGAAATCTCGAGAATCGAGAAAGATAGTGGTATTGTCAGCAGCAGTGGCAAGGAGGGGAGAATTGGAAGAAAAGATAAGAAGTTCAATTTTCAAGAGGCTGGCTTTGACATCAAAATTGTGTGTTTGAGAAGCAGGCAGAGAAGGGAGATAGCCTGCAACGTAGGGGAAATGAAAGATGCGAGTGAAGATTGGTGATTCATCAGTGTCAAAATGGTGCTGGAAGCTGAGGGCAGGTGAACCTGCTGAGAAAAGAGTAGGGAGGAGGAGGATTGGCTCAGATTTTCCACTGGAGATCAGTGAAAGCAAAAAGAAAGAAAACATTGATGTGTCAACTCCTCCAGTGGACAGCTAAGGTAGGAAAGAGGAGGTGTTGTCTTGCTCAGCCACAAATCAAATACAGAAACGGAAACCTTACTGATTTCAATTTTAGAGTATCTTGTAAACACATTTTAACAGGACCGGCTCTTTACATGCATGGAGTTAATTTGATTAGAGGCCTTTGAGAGAAATGTACATGTATCACCTTTAATTTATGGAGCAAGTACATCTTAAAGAGCATTTACATGATCAGTTCCCCCTAAGTCTTAGACACCTTATGGCAGGACTTCTGAACGCATCCAGTAAATCCGTAATTCCTTCTGAGATACTAAATATTATTTTTAGTTTAAACATTGGGAAAGAAATCATTTTTAAAGCTTATTAAAATGTTATATGAATATTTTTCAAATATAATTCATATTATCACTGGTGCATAACTTTTCAAATGAATAATTCGTGGCAGCAAGTAGTCACTTTTGATAATCTACAGTGGTGTGTTATGTTGGTTCTGCTGAGAGATTAACACTTATGGCCTAAGGAATAAAACCAGAGAATCTAATCCATTTGTTTGCCTATTCACACTGTCAGATATTTTCTTAAATTAAAACCTATTAGTTTGAATTCTGAATCTTAAAATTGAATCTGTTTTAGCTCATTTTAGACTTCTATAAAACAGGATTTTGATATATAACGTATTGCAGGCAAAGAAGTATGGAGACTATTGATTTTCAGCACAGTTTTCCTATCACAGAACACTGGAAAATGTTTCTAAGAAAAATTTATAGGATATTAAGCAGAGAAATGGTTTCAAAAGGCTATTGGAAGATCCAGGAAATAGGATAGACCCTGTCTTTAATAATTGGTAGTTATAAATTTTCTAAAAAGCAGCTCAATTTGAAATAGTTTTTCATCACCCATTATGATGGCATATCTAATATAGAAATAAGGAAAAATGTAAATGCTGTTTTAGTAATATTAGTTTGACCCCATCCACATCCTGTTGGTAAAAGTATGCATTTAATTATAAATAGTGATGTAGGAGAAGTTAAGGTTTACCAGAGAAAACACTGAGATACATGTAAATTACATACTTTATGTCTGACTTCTCCCATTTATGATCAATTAAGTTTTAACTTCTGTGACAGAAATGTTCATGATGTACATTATTGCATTTCTTGTGGGTTTCTGTCTGGAAGCAATGGGGTGGCCACTGGTTCTGTCTCCTGGCAATCTCTCAAAGTTGGTTTCTATAGTGTGCAATGCAGCTATTGGAGGACTTTGGGTAAAATGCCAGGATTGTACTTAGAGATTAGAGTCCACTCATATTAATAAATCACTCAAAATGTAGGACATCGTTGTTGGGTTTTTTGATTTTCAAGTAAATGCTGTGGTTTAATTACAGTAAAGTATTTCTTAAAGGAGCAAATTTTATCATAAAAGTTATAACTTTAATAAGCAATGGTTAGGCAATTAAATATCCTGAATCTGTCTTCTGAACCAGAGTCGGCATTCAATGTATACTTGAAAACAACCAGCAGAAACAACGAATCAGATACTGTTTGCAAGTTTTGCTTAAAGAACAAAAGCTAAAGTTTCTACAAACTGAATCAGAGGGATCATTAGAATTACCAGTGGGTCTTGATATTGTCCTGCCTCTGCAGCACTGCTCCCAACCTGGTATGATTTTGGGATATAGTCCCTGATTGCAGGCTGGAAGAGAAAACTTCCATTAAAAAAAAAAAAAGAAAAAAGAAAAAAAGAACAAAAACCAAAAGCCCCCAGTATTATTTGTGAGTCTGGTGTAATGTGGCTAAATCAGAAGTAAATGTATAATTAACCTTTTTTTCATGATAAATTAACATTAATTTTCTCAGGATTAGTGGGAAATAGCATAATATAGGACAGGTTTAGCATTCAGGGTAAGTGTCACATGGGACCTTTAACACTCTTACAGGATTAGTGCAGCCAGCGATTCATGCTGTTACCATGCACACAGAAATAGTGTGCAGCTTCTGGCCATCAAAGAGGCTTTCCTAATTATCAGCTTTTACAAGTGAGCATAGAAAGATTAGAATATAAATATGAGGAAGATGGCTTCAGAGTTCTTGAGGGAACAAGATAAAATACACTCTTTCCCCAGAGAGCAGCTCAACTTTTGAAGGAAATTTTGCAGTATTGTTCGAGAATGCATCATTAGGAAGATAATTAATGAAAAGGTCTGTTGTTAGGGTCTGAGTGAGTGTTGTGTCTGTATGTTTGTCCCTCTTTTTTCTTTTACAAGGGCATTTCTTCCTTGTCTTATTAATCTGAGCATTCTTTATGCAAGGAAAATGATGAATAATTTTTGAAGGCTGGGAAAGAACAGTTGAACTTGAAAAGCACTGGTTGAAAGTGTATGGCTTTGATGATATTGAGAAACAGGCCAGCTCTGTTTAGGTACCCAAATACAGACTCAGTGCTTAATTTTTGGAATCCAAGAACCCAGAAGCAGAATTCTTTTTCTTAAACACATGAACCAAAATAGGAAATGAAAACACAGATGCTTTAGAAGCATCATTCTGGTAAGTCCTATTAGTGGCCAGAAACTCCTCCCCCAGCTGTGATCTGTGTTTCTCTGCAGCCTGGCCCAGAAATCTGAGGTTCAAAAGTTAAGGACAGATGTAATTTATCCTGCCTGATGCTGCTCCCCAGAGGGTGCCCCCAGACAGCCACTGGGGCTCACCAGAAATAATGTGCTGAAGCACTGTGTAGTGTGAAGACAAGGATAGGTCTAAGGCCATAGATGAAAGAGAAATTTTTCAAGCAACCCACTCCACCTTCTTTTCTTGTCTTCATCTTTCACTGCAGATGCAACAACTTATTGTCCATAATACACCAGCTCTGCTCAACTGGGCCTCCTTTGCACCTCCTTTCCTAAATCTCAGCCCATGTAGGAGGTAGCGTGGAACCACTTGAGCAATGCCTGAGGAAGAAAACATGCTTACAGCCAGTACACTTTTAATATATCAAATACAACATTTTACAGCCTGGTGAGCTCTGCTTCATAACTCAGAAAGAAAAAATAGAGGAGTTCATGACTTCTCAGTTTATATGAGACTGCAGATAGTTTGGGCCATTAATCCATGTCAGGCACCAGTCATCTGCATGCTCCTGGACATACTCCCTTTTGCACACAGAGGTACTGTTCATACAGCTTTCAAGAGTTTAACAGATTAGCCTGGGTTTTGTGGAAGTCCTAAAAGTTTAGATGCTACCGTGTGGACTGCCATACGTCCATAAATCTCAGACATCTGGCAGCCCAGCTGGAGCTGGTGTGCACATGGGATCTGGTATAGCCACACACAGCAGACACTGGGAAGTGCTGGATTCCCTCCCTCCACATGTGCTGCACAGCTGATTTGTGCATGAAAATACCCTGAGCTGCTGGCCTGGGTCATTGCAGGTACTCGTGTCCATGTGCAATTTGTCTTCTTTTTTTCTTTCTCTAGACCCCGATATTTTGTGCTGGCCAGCCTGAGTGAATTTAAATGGATAACGTAAAAATATTTGTTCCTATGTAGTATGTCTGGGGGCTCAGGCCTTTGGAGGCAATGGCCTTGCATATATAGGGCTGGAGTCTGCTACTACAGATTGCAAATTCACAGCACCTTTTGGATCTCAGTGAAGTTTTTGTAGGTTTGCATCTTAGAAGCAGAGATCAGCATGGGAACGGCTCAATAGGACTTCTTTTTTCTTTTTCTTTACCAGCCTCAATATTCATATTTACCAAGAAAACCAAGAAGGCTGAACTTGAATGGGGTGTGTGTTAAAAATGAGCCTTTTAGTGCTTGATGTACATTGGAGAAATTGTTCAAGAATGATTTATCCACAGATTGTCTGTGCAATGCTTTCAGTGACAGTTTCATCCTGGGTTATCAGCTGTTTCAAGTGCCACTTGCACAAAGGCATATTTAACTTGTGCACTCGGTTTGCTTTATAGTCAGATTTTGCATTCATGAGCAGATACAATTTGCTTATTGTTTGGAACAGTTCCTTTCTTTTTATGTAAATTCTTTGTCTTTTCCTAGGCTCCCATACCTCTACTACATGTCAAGCAAGAGTCTGATCACTGGACAAGATGTCTATATGTGAAATAGAAATTGAGTGTAGGAAGGGGCAGCTGGGCTTCTTTGTCTTTTAAATTACAAAGTTAGATGGAAACCCAAGAGTGTTCTGCTCAAGAAAGGCTGTATAGAACTGCATCTTTCTAGGCAGTTTCTTTCTGAACCCTGCCCAGCATAAAACCTACAAATAAGTATGAATCCTGGTATTATGAGGATGTTTCAGATGAAACCTAAATAGTTGAATGAGGTTCTGTGTGTAATTATCTGAAAACCCACAGGCACACCTACACATAAAGTTCAGCATTGTGTACGTGGATGTATAGGGTAAAGGTCTCCATTTTCATCCTGAAGTGCCAGGGAGATGGTTTTGTGTTGTAAGTAAGTCTTCATAATATCAAGGAGAAATTGCTGTGCTCCAATCTGAAAATTCATTGTGCAGCTAAATGCTCCTCTTTGCATAGAAACTGTTCTTAATTAATAATCTGTTTGATGGATTATTAGTGCTAGACTGGATTGGCATCTGCACTTTGGACATGATGTACCTGATTGTACTAACAACTTATAACAACATGTATCAACTACTGTAATTATCATGTTGCCACTGTTTTCTGCAGATGTAAAGATACATAATTCAAGCTGACAAGCCCAAAGATTTTATTGGAATGACCTATGATACCCTAAGTTCTCATTAATATACAGCCAAATGCACAATATCAATTAAGTATAAGATACAATCTCAGGCCTTCTTAACATTAGCAGCCGTTAAAATTAGTAATGCAGCAGAAATTCTTATAATTTTATTTTCCTGCCATGTTGAAATGAAGAACTTTGCAGTATAAAAGATTTCTTAAAAATGTGTGGTTTTGAATAGTCTGTTCTTTTTTGTGTTTTCGATTCTGACATTAGTATGTAGTAGGAGTAAATAGCATTTAAAATGAAGCCATTGTTTATTCACAAATCAAATAAGCTACCGACAGCTGCCCTAGTGGCTTCCTCATTCACTTAAATTAATGCCTAAGGCCTTGGGGTGAATAGTCTTCTGGGGAGAATGTGGGCATTTATTTTCGATTTCCATTCAATGTTGGGTCTTTTAATGCCAAATCCTATTTAATGTGCACATGTTATGTTGAACTGTGTGCAAATTTATTCTATGGACAACTTGACAGAATTCATACTATTAAAGTCACGTACAATTTGTACCCAAAAAATAAGGTCTTTTCTTTTGAACAAACAGCGTACAATTCTGTCTTTATTTTAGTGTAAGATCTGCATCGGACTGAGAATAAGTCCTACACAATAGTAGGTACTTTTTAACTAAGCTTGAGGTTTGATGTTTTGGATTTCTTCCAAGCCCTGTCCATTTAATCAGGATTTTCCTGTGCCCTCAAGTGTTGAGACAGTGCTGTGATGGATACAGTTCAAGAACTTGAGGGGAGGGTAGTTTTTCTAGGTTCAAGTATCCTCCTTTCTTAATTTTTTTTTTTTTATTTTTTCCCCCTACTCGGACACAGCATAAATATATTTGGACACTTACATCATGTCAGGGTAGCAAAATTAATTAGGCCCTGTGTCCACATAAGAACTTATACCCTGTGACAAAAAGAAGATGAGAGGATGTAAGAGTGATAATGATTCTCTCACCTAGTGGTCAGCCTTCTCCTGGGGAAGTGGAGTACAGTTCCAGTTCTGCTCCAAGGATTGCTTTTGCATTTAACAGAAATAATTGAATCGGATGACTGTCACCATCTCATTTTCCATCCCGGCGCCGTGTTAAAATGACCACATTTTAACAGCACACAGTTTATTAAGCAAGTTCAAATAAATTCCAGTAGACTTTAAGCTTCTTCGGTCTAAGAGAGAGAGAACATTTCCTTTGTTGATCTTGAGGGACGTTGTTATCAACTAAATGGAAAGCTGCTTTGCCCATTAGCAGTGAGGTTATGGACAAGTGCAGAGACTGAACTTGGAATACAGTTTAGCAACATGGGAGAGGCAATCTGGCCATGACTGAAAGCCCGAGGTCTAACCTCAAACACTGGAAAACTTTGGAGCTGTAAATAAAGTGCTTACAGACTTTGTGTGTCTCTTTAGTAGCAGGGGTCTGGAATTTGGTAATTATGGGTTAAATGCTTAGTTTCCAGCTAAAAGCCAGCACAGATATGTTTGAAAGATTGCTGGAAAGCTGGTTCTAGGTGGCTGCTGGGATAGAATTGCATTTAAAGTTAAGAAACCAAGGCCCAAAAGTTTGACCTGAGAGCACCTCGGAGGGGATGTAATTTTCCTTCTTTGCATTTGTAACTTTTGCCAGCCTTGTTTACAAGCTCCCTCTAAGCCTAGATTTGACACAAACTTTTAAGTGTTAATCTCTAAAAGATTACACCTCTTTTGGCAGCACTTTTGCATCCCTGCACTTTGCTCTGTATTCTCAGATTTGCATATCCACCCCTGAAATGGAAGGTGAAGTGTCCTTCTTAGATTATTTTTCTGCTTTCACACTTCTACCTTTTCCTCAGCCCTTCTGGACTGGGTAAAGATCACAACCCTCCACTGTTTGATGTTCGATCTTGCTTTATTTGGTGGAGTCGGAAAGGAGGGGTCCCAGCCACTGCAGACTGCTCTGGCTGCAATTCTGCAGTGTTTTTTTCCTTTAAAAAGTGAAGTTGGTGCTAACATGTGCTTCAGTTCCCAGATTCCCCAGTTTACAGCAGCATGAAAATGGCATGACTTTTGAAAGCTTTGCAGCAGCCCTGTATAGTTCTTAATAGCATCCATGTTGTGACAGAAGAGTTGTCAATTTTAGGGGTTTTTTCCACGTTAAAAGCTGTAAGCAGCAGCTGAGACGTGGTTGTATTCTTTCCTCAGTTATTTTTTTCGTTGGGGTTTTGATTTGTGTCAAACACCTCCACCCCAGCAGCTTCAGCAAGGCAATTCTGCATTTGCTTTACCTGCACTTAGCTTTTGGGAGATGATCGTTGTAACTATAGGGGCTGGGAAAGAGGGGACGAATTTGTCAAGCCTGTGTTTGTGAAGATATGCATTTTAGTTCCTCTCGAGGTACTCAGAACAAAGTGATTTTCAGAGTTGCCATATTTCCCCAGCTACCACTAACTCAAGATGAGCTTGGTTTGTTGAATATCTCTAGAAAAAACCATTGCTTTTATTGAGAAGTATGACATGAGGTAACCTGGTGTACCACTTTCCTCTCAATGTGCTTTTTATTTTCATAAAAGTTTATATTCTGAAAGAATTAATGGTTGCAATCCCTCTCTTGCAAAAGAGAGCTTCCAGCTCAGCCTGTAGTAGCAGAATTATCTGTGCTTGCTGGGATATTAATTGTTCTTGCTTTTTTTTTTTTAATATTGTTATGGTGTCCAGAGAAATGGCAAAAAGTGGCTGGTATGTAGTAAAATCTTGTACTTGTAAAAAAAGGGAAGAAAAAATGGTGTGATTTGAAAACAAATTGTACCTGCACTCTTGAGTTGCTGTTCCAGCCCCAATGTTTTCATCCTCTTGGGAGCCTACATGCCTTGAATCTGGACAAAAGAATAGATAATTACTTATAGCTATACATCTCACATAAGAAGAATATTTATTTGCATTTAAAAGGTGTTTTCAGGGTGTGGAAAGACCAGGTTCCACTGGAGCTGGTCTCAGTGTCCAGTGGCTCTGGAAGGTACAGTCCCTTTGTGACACTCACTCCAGTCCTGAGTGTGCTTAAGTAAGGTTAGACCAGATGATCCTTCAAGGTCACTTCCAAATTGGGCTGTTCTGTTATCCCAGATGAATTCCAAAAGGAATTTACCCAAACTTACCTGTTCCTTGGCAGTGCATTAATTGTTCTCTGGGCTCGATAGGGGTAGAATCTAGCTCTGTTTGGCCCTTGGCCTCCTGCCCCCTGGTGAGGTGGCCTCTGTGCACCAAGGGATGCATAGCCTCTCAAATGCTGCTCTTGTGTTCTGGAGCCAAAGCCAGCACATCATGATACAGATCTTTATCAGCTCATTATAGATGCTGAAATTTGAAATCTCAGAATGCACTGGACTACAAAAGGAATAAGAAATTTGCATTAGCTCTTATCCCAACTACCCTCTCATTTGCATGCACAAGTGATAAATTCCATTTATTCTCTTGCCTGGGATATTGATTTTCTTTTAAAATTCCTCTTTCAGGATACATATCATATCATATTCATTGCTCTCATATGCACCTGTTTAAACACAACACTAAGAACCCTTAGGCTTGATACAGAGAAAACAAATCCTTTGTGAATTTTTAATTAACCTGTCTATATGATTTGAACTGAATAAACAAAATTTACTGCATATATTTCGATTAACTGGCCTTTTGTATTCTCACAGATCTAAGCAAAACCTTTCTGGGAGAAGACTCAATTAGCATTTCGATCTCTGTTTCACTCGAACAGTTCAGGCTTATTTTTAAGAATGTCGTCTTTTGTCTGCAGATAAACACAGAATTAAAAATCTAACCTGGTATGTCAACTAAATTAAAATTGGACAGATTGCCCTCACCCATCAGACGTCACCTGCAGAGCATGTTTTCTTCTTGCAGCCTGGGAAGTTCAGCTCCAACATGGCTGTGTGTGGTACCTCATTCTAGAAATACCACAGAGAAAGGGGTTTGTGAGTCCTTGACCACGTGGACACAATCCAGACTAGGATACCACACCAAAGGGAGATGGGAATGTGTGTTAAACTACCCTTATATAGGAGTAATCCCATCCAATTGATTTTTTTTGTTGTTGTTTGTCCCCTTTCTGAGGACATTGACATGAAATAAGTCTCTAAACAGATGAAAGCCCATAGGTGGTGTTATTGGGAACACCTTTTCATCAGGTAAAAATTGGCTGGTCCAGAACCATGCAGTACTAGATGGAAATTAAAATATGAATTTTTATAAACAGAAACAGTGTGTGCTGCTGTTTTAAACCGTGCTCTCCAAGATACAGTGATTCTTCCAATAGAGTGCAACACCTCATTTACTCAAGCGTAAATGTTGTTTTATAATGGCAATGTCATTCATTTCAGTGTTCTTGTGTACACGTGTAAACAGATCAATTCATTTTGGGCTTTAATTTGTCTTGTTTTCTCTGACATGTTACAATTGAAAAGCAATAATTAAGCAAATATGTCACGTTGTATTATGCTAATAGTCTTAATACCCAAGTTCCATTTTCAGACAAAATAGTGATAAATATGGTGGCAATACAATGAACACCAGTTGTTTCTCCTACAAAAAAAATGAATCCAGAAACATTCATTGACTTAGGTTAGCCTTTGGGTCTACGAATAAACATCCCACATCTACTTCAAATGTAGGCAAAATTCAGTTGACTAATTCTGCAGGCAGTTTATAAACATACTTTGATAGGTGTGTCCTTCTAAATCCTATATCAAATCAAATGTGTGTCACACAGCGTGACCTAACATAGCTCGGAGCAAACTAGCACATGCTGAACTCACATGTGCATTTGCAAAAGAAATTCAGTGTCTTTGTACCTCATCTGCCGCTCTCTATCTTTTCGTCTTTTCCATAATGCTAAAGATGTTTACACTAGCAGTCCAGAGCACTTCACCAATCTGTTTGGAATCAAAGAGCTTTTGACCTTTCCGAAAAAAATTTCTGAGGTTTGCTTGTTTGTTTGTTTTGGGGCATTTGAATTCAGTGTGAAGTGCACGTAGGCACAGATGAATAAAGGTTGAATCTTGAGGCCTTTTACCAATTCAGAGTTCCGGGTAACCTTGAATGCCTTCAGAAGATGTTTTCTGGAGTAAAAATTTTCTTTAGTAAACTGAGACCTATATTTTCATAGACCTCTGAAAACAAAGACTGTTTTGTATGTGAAGTGCGTTTCAAATGCCACACCACTAAAACTCCTGTTGTTGTCCTTTGCGGCTCTTTCAGCCACTCCCTTGCCTGAAGTGTACTTATCATGATGAGAATCTATAAAGCAGTACTTGGAGGTGGGGTTTTTTTGGCCCAGGAGAGACTTGTACTAATAGCTCTAGTACTGTGTCTGAGACTTTCAAACTCATTGGCTGGTGTTAAGCTGCTTTGCTTTTGTGAGCATCCCTTTTTGTGGCGGGGAGAACATCAGTGTGAGCATCCCTGTGGGGTTACTGATTCCTGTGGCTGTCGGTATCCAACTCACAGCTGTAAAACCTACAGCCACTCTGCTGTGTAAACAGTGCTGCAGAGTGATTTCAGAACACTTCAGTTTATAACCTTCTTTGAAAACCAACTCCCTTAATGATACTTAAACATGGGTTCCAGATGTGACAGTTATATATACCCACCCCCTGGGAAATTAGCAGTGTTGTTTTTTTTTTTCTTTGTTCATTACTAAGTGCCCTCTGCCATTTTTCATGCTCTCCCTCCAATTGTGTCTCAGTCTCCCTCTGTACTCCACATTACAGCAGAGACTGCTGTGCTCTGGTACTTACATTCTCATGAGAGAGTGGAGGAACAGCATTATCAGCTCACTCGCTGTAGCAGCTGAACAATGTTAAGTCTCACTGCACTTAATCCTGGTTACACAACATTACTGGACAGAAGAGTGTTGAGTTTCACATTCCACTGGATACCTAGTGTGTGTCCGTGTGGATGTCTCCATATGTTGATGCATTTATGCACAACAAGAACACAATCTTTTAAATGTAATTTTGTTAAAAACATGCAGTTTTGGCCAGTAAAGTTTTAGGGGTTGGTTGGTTGGTTGTTTTTTCTTTCCAAGTACAAGGATAGCTTAACTGAACAGTCTTGAAAAAGAAAAGGCAGCTCTGTAGCCACGAGTTTTGATAATGAATAGAAATATCTTGTGTCATATCTCAGCCACAAAGTGGTTTGCCTTACTTTTCAGAGTAGGTTTGTTTGAAAGACTATTCTTGAAAGTAATATATCATTCCAAGCTGGAATACTGAAGAGCATGCAAAGAGAATTTTAAAATAGTATTGCCATAGAAGAATATTAATGACAAATAGGAATCTGATCAGCTTCTTATGAATTGATACAGGATCCAGAGACACTGAAATAATTTTCCCAAATGCGAATGAATTTTACATATCTTTGTTCTATTGAGGCCGTGTTTCACTTAGCATGCACTGAGTACTCTCTGTCTCTGGTTGATTGGGGCACTGACTGTTCCCTAGGTGCTAGAGCTAATAATTAAAGACCCACAAAGCAGACCTGGTGCCACCAGACCTCTTGGCAGGGTGCTGCCTGTCTCTGTGATTAACCTGTTGCTGCAATTTGGCTTCACACCCCTTGCCTGCAGATAACCTGCACTCAACTCCTTCCTCCCTGAAGTTCTCCCACTACAATGAACACCTGGGAGGAGGTCACCTTACTGGAGGCCTATTCTACTCAAATATTTCATGTTTTTTCTGAAGCAGTCCTGGATTGCATGCCATTGAGATTACTTCTAGGCAATGCAGCACAAAGCTGAATCTCATCAATCTCTCTTTGCTTTATTCTTTCATCTTTTTAAATCTATACTTCAGGGAACCACATTTTGATAATGAAAAACATAACCATGTTTATCAAATTAAAGCAGACAGTGACCTGGCCATCTATTAACATTGGACTCAACTTAGACAAATTCATGTTACCTGCTTAGTAAATTAAGATCCTGTAACAGAATTAATCATTCATGGTTGTTATTGACAAAAGCCTTTCTGCTTTCAAAGAGAACATGTTAATATAGTAACTAATTAAAAACAGTAGGCATAAGAGTATCATAAATCTGTGTATGGCTGAATGCCTAGTGGTCCATACCATTCCAAAATTTCTAAATGTACGGTGGCTTAAAGACAGTATATGTATTTTTTTAAAAACTGTACCATGGTCATTGATTTATAATCTGTATAGAATTATAGCTCTTACAGCAAAGTAGGCTTAAAAGTAGTTTTTGTTATGCTGTATAAAGTTGTGTATTAGTTTATAGTTTATGGATCACTGTTTCACCACTGGCAAGGGAAGTGTTCAGCCTTTTCAAGTTTGTTTCCTCAAAAAACTGTCATGGCCATTTTAAGAAGAAAAGACTTAAGTGGGGTAAGAGTTCATTTGAACTGTCCACATTTGAAAAAAAATTAACTTTGGCTTCCTCTGTAAATGTTACTGGGAACTCTGTCAGACTGGGGACATGGCTTTAACTGACGAATTACTAACTGGATGAAATATAAGTTTCAAACTTCGGACATCATTCAAGACTGGTTGGAATTTCTCCTCTAAAATGCATAAAAGCGTTTTCTTAACAATGCATAAAGTTACTTTAAGAACTTTATTAGAATTCGGATTTGGGGACCCACAAAAAAATCATTCTTCTAATATTTGGGACATTCTTTTAAGGCTTGGGACAATGCCTAGGTCCGTTTATTTGCAATGTTAACTAAGACCTTAGGATAAATCACATTTTTGTATGGTGTTCTGATTTCATTCTTTTATATTGTACTATCTCTAAGCTGCCTCCTCTGCCTACAAGATCTTCATTTTTGTCCTCTAAACTCTTGTGTCTTGTCTTGCTTGTCATTTTTTGTTTGTATCTCCAAGGCACAAAATTTACCCCGCTGTATGTTTACTAAAAATCCATGTAAAAAAAAGGGACTCGTGTGTATAGTTATGTTAACAAAAAGAAGAGTTTTTTCATAGTAGATTCATGAGGGTTTTCGTTACTTTTCTATTTGATACAGATGTTATATAATCAGACAAAGCTTTACAACTCATGTTTGTCACTTTCCAAGCTAAAACTGGTTGGAATCTAGAAGAATGGTGTGAGATTTTAAAGGAAAACATAAGATATTAAAAGAAAAAATTGAGAAATTCTTAGCAAAATGAAGAAAATAATTCAAATCCATTACATAATTTTAACCTACTCTAATGACCTGTAATTTCCTTTCTTCTGACATGTGGCCCCTTTACATGAATCACATTGACATTGTCATGATGAATTACATTCATTAAAAGGGTGCTTCTGTTATTCTAGTTAATTTACAATTCAGTATTCACGCTCTGTATCTAGTGATAGTGCTTTAGAAAAAAATTAGAATTTTATGGGGTTTTTTTGTTTTCTCCTTCAGCTGAGCCAAACCAGCTTTTGTTAAGATTTGGTATTAATATACTCTATTGTTTCAACAGCTACATGGAACCCCTCTTGAATAAGACACACAACAGTGCATACTACAGAATATTTAAAATATATCAAATAGTACTAAATCAAGCACCATTTTTTAAAAATTGTCTGTTGCTTATTTTCAGCTATTGTACTGGAAACTGATTTGCACAAATATTTATTTCTAACTTTCTGAGGGCCAGGTTCATAACCCCAAGCTGATTTTTATTGCCATTTGTTTTTACCAAGTCCATAAAGCTTGATAGGTCTGACCCAGTGAGTGATACAAGTTTGCATCCAGATGATTCTATGCCATGTGATACCAGAGATGAGATACCCCTGACATCTTACAGTCAGGCAGCCAAGCTTTAAAATATTCACGGGGCACCAGCTGACTTAATGTTGAATTGAGAAATTTAACTCATTTATTACTTTCAAAGTAAGTATTTTTATTATATTTTATTTTTGTTACTGTATTTTTATGATTGAAAACATGACCTAATAAATATATTATTGGAAATAACAATCATTCGGGCAAATTTTTACAAGTTTTTCTGGTGATGTTTTTGTCCAAGTTTATTTTTCACTAAAAAGAACAAAAAAATGTTCAGCTGTAGAGTAATCTCTCTGTTCAGCCTCTTATGATTTATGTATGTGTTAGGAATTTAAGAATAGAAAGATTTCTGCAGTGAATCAGTTCAGTTGTCCATCTATCTCTGTCTGACAGCAACCAACAAAAGCTGCTTTCCAGGACATTTTTTACCTTCATCCTCTCCATTGAACTCACTGGAGCAAGATGGGTGTGTATGTGACATGATACCAAATTAATTTGCTGTTAGTACAGTGTAGACAATGCTAATTAAGAACTAAATCTTGAATTCTTCTTATAAATTCAGTATTTGTGTTTGAGTAGAGGCTTCTCCATGTGCACTAGAACAGACTTCTTCCTCCATTTAATATATAGATTTCTGTAGTGCATTGCTTATACTGACAAAGAATAAATACCATCCTCATTTACTCAGTGTGATGCTTTAAGGAGCTGTAAATTAGATTCCTTGTTCTGTGTTGGTCTTTTCTGAAGATAGGAAAAGTCTATGAAATGAGACAGAATTTGACATCTCTTTGAACAAAAAAGTTACTCTGAATTTTTGAGTCTAATTGCAAGCAGATAATATAGTTCATTGTATACACCAATTAAATGAAGCAGTTTTCCCTCAGAATTCATGGGAAACTCCTGGGCTGGCAGTTTAAAATAAGCATAGACCACTGCTGCATGCTGACACTGAAGTGTTGGAAGCGATTCCTTCAGAAGGTATTATCTTCTGCCACCCTTTGTAAGAGTGATGGAGATGATCCACATGTGAATCATGTTTATTACATAACGCTCAGGAGCCATTTGGGAGCAAGGCACCATTCTGCCAGGCTGCACAAACACAACTGCAAGATAAACTCCGTCCTGATGAACTTACAAAGTAAATCACCAGAATAGGCAGAGGGACAAAGCGTGCAACAGTGAGGAGTGTGATAACTGTAGAGAAGGGTATGATAACTGCAGACACTGGTTTAGCTCTGTGACTGATTCATTTAATTTTACTGAATCTGCATGTTGGTGAACGCTTGTTTTCTTCTCTTTAACGTCCACTATAGATATGTTTAATCAGGGAAAGGGAAGTAGAATGAAAAGAGAAGTGTGCCTGACATTGATAGAAATCCTGTTTGGAGAAATTGTTCAGGAACAGTTCATCCATGTAAAAATATGATCCTTGTAAGACTGCCAAGGTCATTGAGGCCTGTGGAGATCTGATGAGTAAATGCTGGTCACGCCTGGAGGCAGCTAAAGCTTATGAACTCAATTCTTCAAAAAATGTAAAACAGTTTTACAGAAAAGAATGTTTGCCATTAGCCTGTCAAGGCTGTTTCCCCCTGGTTTTCTTGGTGCCCTTTTCAACAACTGTATGTCCCTTGATGTACCTGTCACTGCCCCGGCTGTGTAGGAACAGCTGAAATGTTGGTGCTGGTTTGCATTCTACTGGCTGGGAGATATCTCAGCCTCCTCGTGGGGCGTGAGGATGTGCAGACAGAGCCCTTTTTAATGACAGGGCCTCAGCAGAGTTTTGTACCAGCCCATGGTGCTTGGGCTGCCCAGACTGTTGTGTGTTACCTGACTGTGGTTACATCCAGTAAATTACAGCAGTGTGGCCACCTCAGTGAGAGGGGCCATCCTGCTGTCTGCATGGAAATACATGTCTGTTAAAATACTCATACATTCATGTAGAAACAGCTCAGGGTTTTTAATGAAAACAATACTGGTTATTAGAAAGAGGAATCCTTTCCTTGCTGGTCCTCCACCATCTCAGCTAATTTCCCATCAACCATTAACATATTCAGAATCAAATATACAAAATATTTGGTGAAACTTCAATGCATCTGCTGCTCTCCTAGACTCACTGAGTGCCTGCAAACAGTTCAAAAAGAGTTCATTTTGTTCTTCACAACTTTTGGAAAACCTTGGTATGCTTGCTTTAGTGCAAATGGGTCTTCATTCTGTAGTATACCTTGATGTTTGAATTTGCACATGATTTAACATCCCTTCAGCATTCATATTTTCTTTGATCCCTTGCTTATTAAAAAATGCAAATCTAAATTGTATCTTATTAATGTGCTTCTTTGTGCTAAAGCTGTGGGGGGTTAAAATCCCAGCTTTGGTAACGTATTTGGATTCTTAATGTGCAAAGTGCAAAGAGAGCTAGACTTCTGCAGGCCATATTTTCTAATCAACTGTTATGAAAGAGATTTTTTATTGTGCTTCTGTTTCTTGCTCTCATGGAATTTACGGGAATAAAAAGAGTAATGACTTCATTGTTCCACAAAAAAATATTTTCAACCATGGATAGAGATCCTTAGTAATTTGCTGTAATTTCTCAAAAATGACAGTGAGGAATCTTGGATGAAATTTCAGAAAAATACACATTTGGAATATAGGAAAGCCTTTTAGCAGGGTGATTAGAAGTAAATACTAGGGGGGTTTTTGTCAAGGACCTAGTACATGGATTTTGTAGTAGTAAACAGTGGTCACTCATTTTCCAGTTAAATATAGTAGCTTTTAGGTACTGAGTACATCCTTTCACTAGGAAGAAAAAGAAAAAAAAAGCTGTAAAATTACTGATGCATTTAAGGCCATTAAAGTGCTCCTTATATTTCCTTTTTGCACAACTTGACCTATTCCTATGCCCTGGTAAAAGCTTTCTCTTAATGTTTAATGGCTTTTTTCCTTACCATTACAACTTGTTTCTGAATTGCTTCTTATGCATCTGCTTAACTCATTGGGAATTTGGGTGGGTCGTTGTTACTTGGGATTCTGCATTGCATGAAAACATCATAACAAAATATAAAGCACCATGTGAGATTGGTTAAAAGAAAGTAGGAAAATGTCAAATTTCATTATAGTGCCATCTTGCTTCTTCACAACTTCCTTCGCAGCAAGCTTTACATACAAATTGAACTTTTTCAGAAGTGGTCCAATCATTAATGAGTGTTGGAGAACTGTCTGGATGAATACAAACTAGAAAAGTCAATTATTTAAATTTTTAAGAAAGGAAAGAAATTACCTTAGAATTATTCTTAGGAAAAAAATAAGAATGGGAATTTTTATGCAACGTGTGTATTTGTTGAAGCAGCTAATCCTTGTGTTGTTTCCGCAGTCGCTGTGACTTTAGGACATTCAAATTCACAGTAAATTGTTGCTTATGATAAATTGTGCTTTCTTTACTGTCCCATTCCTACTCCTGCTGCTTCAGAAGCCTGAGGGATCCAGCTGTGAAATGAGAATGGCAGGTGTGGAGTGGATTCCCTGGTCTCGAGCTTATTCTAAGCTTCTGCAAACTCACAGGAGGAAACTCTTCTAAGAGGCATTCTAACATACTAGTAGCTCTATTCTACATTAATTTTCCTTGAAAAGAATTACTGATTAGGAAAGGACAAAGTGTTTCATCCAGGAACGAGATCTTCTGTGTTTGTAACCGGGCTTTGCAGAGTTTCACACTTGGGGGATCATTTAATGGCTGTGGCCCTCATCCAAAGGCCATAGTTTACATTCGGTGCAGTATTCCCTCATTCCATCTCTCTTCAGCTCCCTACAACTCAGGGGCTGAAGGCTGAGCAGACTGACATTTCTTCCAGGAGCCCTTCAGAAATGGAAACTGATGCTCCTGGCACTGTCCCTTCGCTGGCTTCCTGTGATTTTATAGATGAATGGGAAATGCTAGGAGAGTGGGTTTGGAGCTCCCCGGGCTCTGGCTGACTGACAGCTTTGAGGGGGCAGGGCTTTGGGGAGCTGACCAGCTCCTCTAGTCCAGTTTTCACTGCTTTTCTGAGCAGATAAAACAACCCCTATTTGTAAGGCTCAACAAACTGTCCTTGCTGATGCTGTGAAAAAGCCCCTTGCTGATCTGACTGTCAAATGTGCATTTTGGAAGTCCTTGCCTTGCTGGATCCACAGCCACGTAGCACTGGGGGTCCTGACTCAGGCACCCTCTTTGCTGTGGGCAGTGAGGGGTCTGCTTTGTGCTGTTTTGCTTCCCATTGTTTTGTCTCCACCTGGATTGGCTGTGTTTCCTTAGCTGCATCATGTTCTCCACTGCAAGAGCCTTAGCCACTGCTGGCCCAGCTCAAATGTGTTGACCAGGAGAGAGACTAAGAGAGATTCCAGCCTCCTGTTCAGGAAAATAGGGAAGGAGGCAAGCAGTTTCATGCATTTGAGATTCAAGAAGTCCTTATTTTATTCCTCCTGGTGGTCATGTACATATTTAAGAGGGTGATCTCCTGATCACTGGGGATGGATGGATTGTTCTCACCTGGTAGCTTTGTGATCTCTTTTCAATAAGGACACTTTGCTGGAAGCTTTGGGTGAGTGCACATTTGAAGATCCTGGGCTTGCCATTAGAAGGGTTTTGTTAATGTGAGTAGAGATGCTCTCCATCTGTTTGTTCATAATGGAAACAACAGCAATAAAGTTTTGGCCAACTTTTTGATAATAAAGGCCTGAATTTATCAGAATGCTTCTACTTCTCTGGGCCACTGTGGTGAGACAAAGCTACCAGAAATCTGGTTTAACTTCTCAGTTGGGGTGAATTTTTTTTTCCTTCTGCAGAGTGGCAAAACCACCCCAGACGGAATCCGCCCGTCCCTCTAGGCCTCACTCCTGTCTCTGCGTTTCCCTTGGCGACCTGTGTGTGTTGGAGGTGAAAAGAAGATTTTTGAATTTGAGAACTGCTTTCTGTGTTGATAAAAGACCATCTAAAACTATTCAACATAGCTCAGCAAGCAATTTAGGAAGGCAGTTTTAAGCTATTTGATGTGTAACATGCAGTATGTCATCAGATGATGTGGCATTAAAAAAAATTCCCCTTTAATTTCATGTTAAATTGTGTCTTGATGAAAGGAAGAAAAATCCTCAAGAAATGTTAGGTTTTTTTCCTTCTGATGGCCTGATTAAATTATTTTTAGTGTACTTAATAAACTGAAGCTGTCGCTAAACCATTAGCAATTTGAGAATTCATGTAAGGAAAAGGAGGCACAAGGGGGCTGCTGAAAAACTGACATAGAACCTACTTTATTTAAAAAAAAGTGTATATAAATACACACACCCACACACATCCCATCAATAAATTAGGCCTAGAAAAAAAGCCCAGGGAATTATGATCCAGTTCCCAAATGTAGTGCTTGGAAGCATGATAGAACAGGGTATTAAAAAAAAAATTTATTTAAAAGTATCTTGGGGATGTAAGGTGATAAGGAGGGTCAGTGTGGATTCATTAAGAACAAATGTCAAAGCAGTGTAATATCCTTTGTGACAGGGTAATTGTCAATTGTTCTGAATTGTAGTATGTGGTGTTTAGATATTAGAGAAAAGAAATCTAACTTTAAAGATAACTAGGCACTGTAGGGAATACTGTGGAGGCTGTAGCATCCCACCACTGGGAGACTGGGACAGATCATTTGCAAAGGATGGACTTATTTTGGCTTGCCAAAGTAGGATGAACTAGATAGCCATAACAGTTCCTTCCAGCCTTGAATTTGACTTCAAAATTTGAAGTCAAATTGAATTTGATCTTCCAAAAATTTCAATGCACAAGTTTTGAACTGCTTGGTCAGATACTTGACAATGAGGCATTTCCTAATTTATTTATTAATGTTTGTGGTAGGAAGGCACAGCGCTCTCTTTTTTTGGCATTTCCCATGCAAATCAATTGATGTGATGGCTCTTCATCACAGGCCAGGGCGTTCTTTTCACGTCTTTATAAATCAGCAAACCCCTGTGTCGTTATGGAACCTGTTGGGTGACAGTGAGATGAGTGGGGCTGTAAGAGGTCTGGTTATAGGGGTCAATTACAAGATCATTTACTGGTTTAATCCATTTTTAACTGGATTAAAAAAGAAAAAAAAAGCCACCTCTGTTAGTACTGTACATTTCATTTTGTCCAGCATTTGACCTGAAGGCCCGAAAGTACAAAACTACAGTACCACAAATTCCTGCAGTTGGGATTTTTGCTTTCATATCCCCTTTTCATTCATTCTGCAAGAGCAGAAAAAAATGAACTTTATCTATTGTATGCAGCTGAAATATAAACCCAAATTTTGCTTTAATCTTCATTCTTACAGTTATCTCATTACTCTCGTAAAATAATGAGTGAATGCACCCCATTTTGCTTAAAGCAACAGATCTATATCCAGTTAATTTGTGGATAAATATGGGTTTCTGCTATTGATGTTTCTTGATCCACACAAAGTGGTTATATTAATACTGAAACATTATTAATCAATAGATAGCTCTTTAAAAATACATCACTAAGACTAGCCAATTACCTCTAAGTATATATCAAAGGCGACAGAGCAATTTGAATAACAATCATGGTCCGTTAAAGAGTTCCAAACATTTTAATTATAAATATATTTTTATCTTCAGTGAAACTCACAAAGGGAATTTAAATTTCTCATTCTGGCCTCAAAAAAATTAAATATACCCACCAAACTGTTTCTTTAGTTTTTCAGGTTTTTTTTAGGAAAGTACAAAAATGTGCTTAAATTCATCTTAGTCTCCTGAATTAAAACTACATAAACTGTGTATTAGTATTTGTAAAATAGTCTGCTCTGTAAGATCACAAAAGTAAGTTATAAAGACATGTCATTGAAGGGTATGGTTCTGTTTGGTTTATAATGCTAATTAACTCTACTGACTTTCTGTGAAATGGAAATTCTGACCAAAGCATGCAATCTATCTGTAGCCTCTCAGAAATGTGTTCTTTATTCAAAGAATATAGGCTGTAGATTTGGGAAGCATACAGTGTGTTTTTTTATATCTTGTTGAAAGTTTAAATACCCATTTTAAATATAAAACCTACTCTGCCCTATTTATGGAGTCACCACTGATGCTTCTGCTTTAGGAAAGGAATGTTACGGCTGGAGTATTGTGTTGTGTTTTAAAATCAGATGGGAAACTATATTTTCCTTTGAGATTATCACACCATTCTTCACGTAAATTTCCTTAGTTAAGAAGACTATTTCCCCTCTGGCTCCTCTCCCTCAGCAATTACCCAGCACAAGCAATCTATGGAGAATAGCACGAGGTGTAGCTGATTGTCATTCAATGCAAGCGAAATCTTTAGGTGAACATTAGTCACTCTTTTAGACATGTTAGCTTGAAGTGGAAGCAGTCAATTACAGAGTAGAGGCTTTATGGCTACATTATTACCATCATACTATTAGATTTTCGTCAGCAGCATTCTGTTTGATCGATCCATGCCAAGACATTGATGGATAGTTTTGTTCTTCAAATGTCAAATATGTGGGACTTGGGTACTTTATTTATTTACTGGTGCGCTGCTGTATTGTGGATATCTCGCCTTTCCACATCACTCTAGTTTCAACAGCTAATCATGATTCATTTTATTTGAAGTTTTGGTGCTGATTTCAATAGCATTCTTAATCATTCTTTCTTATGCTCTTGAATTTCAGAGGGAACTGTGCTATTGTATTGGACGTGCACTTAGTTGGACATGGGAAAGTTTTCCCAGTGGTAGGAGAGCCCTGGAGAGCAGGAGCTGCTGCTGACTGAGAAATGTGTTTGTATCCAATGTGTAATGAATTTTGAGATTCTGTTCTCTCCTCAGTGCTTCCATGTGTAGTGCTTTTTCTGGGATTGGGGCTCTATTATTTTATGTCTCTCTAACACATGGCAATAATATTAGAACATCACTAGCTTCAAGATGCACGTTAAGTTTAGCTCTCAGGCTTTAATATGAGTACTATTTTTAACTGAATATATGCATTTTTAAGTGTATTCAAAAGTAAAATAATGCTTTTGACAGTAATCAGGTATATCAACAAACTCTTGTGTTTTTGATAGGGATGAAGAAATGAGTAAATAAAAACAAAGCAAATATACATAGGGTGATGTTGATGTCCTGTCTCCAGCAGGGCTGAGAAGAAGCTCCTCATCAGCCTGTTTGTGAAGGGCACTGACTTTAAGTACTTTAACCATCTCTCAGCGTTTTCCTAGCAGTGTTACTGAATCAATTCTTTAAGAGAAAGAGTAGAAAAAGTCTGGGAAGCTGAAGGTCACCAAAATTTTCTGCTCAGTTTGTTAAGCATCGAGGTTTGCAGGCAGAAATTAGCAAAACAAAGGTTCCGCACCCCTGGCCTCAGTGACTCAGTCAGAGCTACAGTCATGAACTAGAGCTGTGTTTATGCAAAGAGGGTCAGGAGCTGTAGTCTCCATGTCCCCACGTCATAGAGTGACCAGTGGGCAGTGACATGGGCCAGAGGAATGACATTGTACAACTCCTGGGAGCTGCACTGCTGCTGCCTCTGCAGCACTGCACTGGCTGCACCCTCAGGAAAGGAATGTGTTAATACATTAATAGTGTTAATACTAGCGTTGTCTTGAAATGGGTTCTTCACTTACTGAAACATGTTAAACATAATTTGCCTATTTGGAAGCCATACATCACTAGTCAATTACTATTTCAAACCCATCCATTTAAGTCAATACTGCACAAGCATCCTAACAGGATGTGAGCTGGGATGTCAGTCTCGAGATATGAATTCCTGGCAGCAGTAACACTTTTCACCTGATCAGGCAGGAGTATGAATGTTGAAAAAAGAATGAAAAAAAAGTTACTTGGGTAAATGTTATAATTTTCATTACAGGAGCATTATACACTCTTGATTCATCTCTTATCCATGTCCCTCCACTGCCTCTTGGACAGGGCTACTGGTGCTGTATAGTTATTATTCTCCACTGCAGAATTGGCTGCAGTTCAGTAGTGTGCATGTGTGTGAAGTGACTCTGAATAAAATAGACTATTTAAATGTAAATAGTGTTGTCATTTTACTTAGTGAGGCTCACTCCTCGGTAATTAGGAAGACATTCATTTGACTTAAGTATTTGAACACCAAAATAATTAATTGTGTTATAACACTGCTTTTCTCTTTCAACTGTGTTTACTTTTGTGCTGTGTACCTGTGCATTCACATATTTGCAAACGTGTCTGCAAAATAAAAACCAATATGTTCTGTATGTGCTTTAGAGTTAAAAATGGAGCCATGTAGAGTATAAGCTGATGCCCAGTTCACTATAGCACTTAATCAAATGTTTAGTTGATTTAAATGAGTTCAAATGACAAGATAAATTTGGGTGTAAAACTTGGATTCAGAGTTTTTTGAAGCAAATGGAAGTCAAAATACTGTGTTCAGTGAGCTTCAAACTGGGCACTAAATGACAGCAAAGCACAGGGGCAGCACCTCAAAAAAGAGACAAAAATGCTCTGTGGTTAACAAGTCAAAATAATTTTATTTCCTCTTTACCTCTTTTCAGAAAGAATCACATTTTCATGTTTGGAAAAAAAGCTATATGGGCCATTTTTAAGAGCTAAGGAAAGGTAACCAGACTATATCAGGAGAGGAATCTGTGCAGAACAGGGGAAAGCCAAGAGCACTAAAGGCAAAACAGAAAGAAGCTTTCTATTGCCACATGTTGTAAGTAGCATAAATGACCGTGAAAGGTAATTTAGATTAGACAGTAGGCAGTGGTCTAATTGTTAGTGCTGTGTAATCTATTAAATATCATAATGATCTCGAGTTAACAAAACCCCCAGTTGCACTGTAGGTAAGTGACATTTATCATACACAGCTGCCTCACCTTCATTTTGTACTGCTTTATCTTCTGGGCACACAGTAGGATGGGGACCATCATAATCATTATTAAATCTCCAGGGCAGTATCATTGAAGTTACTTATTTCCAAAGTGTCTTGTTTCCCTTGATCCATTAAGCACACCTGCCTCAGTGCACACATCTCCTCCTCACTGGCTCTTGGGCTCAGCAGTGAGACTTCTGACGAAGTCAGCAGCAGCACAGTGACTGAAGCTCACATAACCAAATCCATGAACAGACAAGAGTTACCATTGCTGCCCTCTTCACACTGTGGTGAATTTATTTGTATTCAACAGTATTTCATTGGGACCAACTGATAGAGAAAAGAAGAGCAGCTGGTGGTGGATTAATGGAATGAGGCTCATATTGTTTAGTCGATAGGCCAGTTAATTGCCCCGAATGGTTTTCACTGGCAGCAGAGAAGGGGGGGGTGATTTGGTGCCTCCCCAGCTGCTGTGGGTTTTGCTGTTCTCTGTCTCTATTGCTCTCTCCAACGCCAGGATGGCACCCTCTGCCCCACCCCTGCTGCTGCTGTCACTAATTGAGCATCTGCCCCGTGTCTGTCACCGCTGCTCTCACTGTGGTTTTAGCCTCTTTCACTTGTGCTGGTGGACTTTTGTTATGACCATGGAGACATCTGTGAGTCTCCCATTTAGGAAAGGTGGACGTTTCCTCTTGTTGCTCTGGAGAGAGGATCTTTCCCACTTCTCTGCTTTTAACTGTTTCCTGAGTTTTAGCCCAGCTCTTGTCAGACTGGATTCACAATCACTTCTCCAGCCCACTGTCCTCTCTTGGTTTCCTTCTGAAAGAGTAATACTGCAGAATAAGCAGGATAATTTTTCTACTAAGGTTTTATATACTTTGACTTTTTTCAGGTTATAGCCATCAGGAGCAAGCTGCTGTCAAAGATAAGCTAATATATACTCCTGCAGCAGACAGTCAATGCGTGTAAACCATCCCTACCTACACTGGTATTGCTTGAGGCTGGAGTAAGCTATGCTTCAGCAACTCTTGCATTAACAGGTTTTGTCTGTCTGTAGCAATCTCCTGAGTACAACTCGTACAGAAACTCTTGGTCAACGATTTGGGGGTTTTTTTGCAACCTTTGTTTTTATTTTTTTTTTAATTTTTCCAAATCGGAGAATAAATAGCACAACTTTTTGATATCAACAAAACACGATTTAGGTTGTGAAGAAAGAATATCAGGGGGACTAACTTAAAGATGAGTAGAGTGATGGGAGAAGGAGGGTCTTCAAGAAATTAAAAAGCCACTGTTAAGAGGAAAGGAGTAAATTTAGGAAGAAAACGGGAATTACGTTGCAGAAAGTGCTAGATTACATACCATGAAAAAATTTTAATGGGATGCATTGGGAATACTGGATAGCGGTTTGGAGAGGCTGTGGATTTACTGAAAAACCTTGTGATTCTGAGATCAGATATGAATACTTGCTTTATCACATACAAGACCTTGTATTTCTAGAATTTCCTTCCTTGTAATCTCCTTTCTCTGCTTCAGCCCAATTGCTGCAAAATCTGGGGGGCTTTGGGCAGACTTAGCTGAGAAACAGAGAAAAACATAGCATTATTGACAAAGCAGTTCTTGGCATGTAGTTGAAATACTAAAATATGTGTAGGAAATTTCAAAATATTAAACCTCAAAACAGACACTGTCTTTACATGGGATAGCAAATACTATGGCTGAGACTGAAATAGGACAAGATGCAAAAAAATAATAATAATTAGTTAAATATTTTGCATAATCAAAAATATATAGTCAGTTTATTAAATAGCTCTAAAAATCCTTGCTACTATTGAAAAATCCAGTTAAAGTTCTGAAGTTTTTTTGGAAAAAGGTTTGGATGCTTTGCTTGAGCCTTTGTGAAAGTTCATTAATTTTAAGTTTCTTTCCTCTTTTCATCAGACTTAGTGTTCATACCATGCTGAGCTCAGGTATCTTAGGATCAGCTTTAAGTTAGACTAAAACACTTGGATTTTTTTTTCTCAAGCTGATTAATAATCTATAGAACTATCTTGTGAAATGAGACATGAAGCCGAATAGTACTGAAACATTCTAGTACATATAACTGTGTGTATTCAAATGTATCTATATGCATCTGTGTAAGGAAGACCTAGGCCATTTTAAAGTAAGAATATTCTGTGCTGTCAGTGTACATAATTGCAGAACGCCTCTGATTCTGGTCCACCAAAGTAAAGAACACAAAATCACATGTTGAATTTAGTTTCACCAACTGTGAGATAGTGTGGTTAGAAAAAGCAAAGCCAAAAACCAAGCCAGAAACCACTGCTTGTCTGAAATCTGTGGTTATTTCAGGTTTCGATGTCATAGCTAAGAGCATATCTGGCCCCTTCTTTTCTGTATCTGGCATGGCTTCAGGAATAAAGCACTTGTGAGCGAGCAGAGAAGGGAGTTTGGAATTTCCTGCACTCCTGCTGCGTAGATTCAAATGCTAGGTTTAAATAATGGATGAAGCTAAGATTATTATAATTGATCATTGTATGATTTATATGGAGTAATTATAACTAGGTTGAGAAAGAATTTTCAAAAGCTAGTTTCCTGGTAGCCAGAGCCATTAAATAACAGTGTGCTGCCAAAACAAAAATTAGGTGGGAACATAGCCACAGGGTTCAGAATGTCTGTCCTCCACCTGATTTATAACTACCATGATGATGACAGTATCAGTGGTATTTTCCTATTAGAACAGTAAGAGCTGTTTCAATTGTTTTTCTTATCTTTCTAACAGAACTCCACATTGTTTTAAGTGTAGTCAAGCATAATAACAGGAAAACTGTAAAAATCTAATGCATAACAAAACGAAAAGGTGTAAGAGGTTGAAAAGGTTAATTAAAAGTGTAATGATTGCATTTACTGAGACAGTCCAATTAATCACTTTATTCCAGTGGTCATGTGATACAGAAACCATTGCTCCAGAAAACTGATTCCTAGTGCTGGGATACATGGTCTGTGTTCATTTAAATGCGGTTTTTTTCTACAAATGGAAATACAACTTTTTATTTTAAGCTGTGTTTATTTATTTGAAACTATTTAAGTAGTAGCTAATATTTAACCCTGTATCCTCAAGTAATACACCACTCCAACCACGCTCCCTCTGAACAGGATGGGAGCATTGCCCCCTTGATACTTGCAGTCTTACAGCCCCATGGGAGGTTTGCTTACAGCTTAATGGGGTTGTAGGTATAGAAGAAATGAAGCACTGGAAATACATCATCGTGTAATGTGATCTCTCTGAAACAGTGTATACAACCAACAAAGTGAATTCTCAAGTGTCAACAATCACAGCTAAATGTGATTTTTACCACGTCAACTGGAAAAAAAAGGAAAAAAGAACCTTGAAGGATCAATTACAAGGGTCATAACCTTGTATTATCTGATTTGCTGTAATATTCACACAAGCTTTATTGGAATGGAACATAAATTTGAAAAATAGTGAGATTAGAAAGGATTGTAATGCTAGAGCAAAGAGCTGGAAGCTTTCTCCTGGTTTATTTTGCTGGGGCAGCACTTTAGAGGGAGCCCATTATAAGCAGGAGAATAGTAGTTATGTTAACATGGTAATTAATCAAGTCTGAGGAAAAGAGGAAACAAGTTGTGAATTCAATTCTGTAGTAATAAAAAGAAATGCTGAAAGTTGCCCTATAAATTGGCATGACTTTGGCAAAACAGTCCCTCACTGTGTCTTGAGAACTTGCATGCAGTAAATCACTTCTCATGGCAACCGTGTAGGTTTGAATGTTTTCACAGGTTTATTCTCTGTTTCCATGTCTGCTGGTTCTTTCCTAATATTGTTGACTTAGTATTTAGCTAATAATAAAATACTGAACTATATAAAACGAGAGCATATGCAGTAACACATTTGCACTCTATTTTTAAGGGGAAATTAATTAGAATAACTCAGCTGAAACTGTGGTGATAACCTTCCACATCACAAACCCAGCCTCTCACTCAGTACAGAGCATGAATTGTATGTAGAATGACTGAATCCCTCACAAAAAAAATGTATGCTCTACATGGCCCCAGTCATGCGTAATCCATCCCTGGTGTTAGTGCAGTGTAGATAGGTTAAAATGATCTTTACACCCTAAAACTCTTTAGGGTAGAACAGAAATCACTGGTGCAGTAATGTGAGAAACAGTGACTGGATCAGTTTGCAACAACTGTAGTTTCTTTGTTTAGCAGTCTCTGACTTTATTCACTGCCTCCTAAGTGAGATACTTTGGACAGAAGTAACAGTAGCTTTAAAGAGCCAAATTCATAACTTAAATTATTGAAAATCCAGAATAGCTCCAGTGAACAAAATAGATTTAACTGTGCTGGCATGAATATAAAGTACAACTGCTGTCCTCAGTGCCATGTGGAAAATTAGGGACCCTGGCATAACCTGTCATCAGATTTGTAACAGAAATGAATGGTGATAGATCAGGATATTTTAGAATTTCAGCAGTGTATAACACAGTGTTTTTAACACTGGGGAGCAGGGTTTCCTTTCCCTTTCCGCCCTTGTGGAACTAAAATTTAAACCAGATCACTGTAGGTTTATAAGACTTTCCTCTTACATAACCTGTAAGTCAAGCAGATGTCCCTCAGCCAACTTACACGGCTCAGCCACCTTGGAGTTCTCTGCTCATCCTTTCCCCATTCCTCCCCAGTAAAGAATTAAAGTATTAAAGGAAATGGTAAGATATCATTTCCCCTCTTTTTAATCAATACATATCCAGCATAGGAGTTGCAATTTCACTGCAACCTGTATTTGCAGTGCCTATGAAAGGCACCAGGTACTGGTCAGCTAAAGCAGGATCTAAGGCTAAATATAGACAAGAACCCCCTTGAGTATTAGAGCCCAGATCCAGTGATGAACTTGGGCAATAAAAAATGCAGGATTTAGAGAATGTGGCCCCATTAGTAGAATTAAACTTCCAGGAACAGACCAAGAGATAGATCTATCCACCTGAAAGTCAGAAGCCTCTGCTTTGAGATGCTATCTCAAAACCTTAGCAAGACACTCAGAATCTTTATAAAGTACACAGAGAAAACGGTTTTAACAACAATCAAACAAATAAAAAAACCCCAAGAAACTCTTTACTGAGAGGATGGTGAGGGACTGGCACAGGTTGCCCAGAGAAATATCAGATGCCCCTTCCCTGGAAGTGTTCAAGGCCAGGTTGGATGGGGTTTGAGCAGCCTGGTCTAGTGAAAGGTGTACAGAAGTACAGAAACTGAGCTTTGTTGGAAGACTTAGGTCCTGAGGAGCCAAACTCCCACCCTCAGGCAGGTGCATCTGTCCATGCAGCAGTCAGTGTGTGCTCTTGGGGGTAGATACTCACTAATTTAATGGGCACCCAGTACAAGATGTTGTGGTGCTTCAGTCACTAAGGTAGTGATCAGAACAGTCCTTGAGCAAGTGGAATGTCCTTTGCTCTCTGCTCATCTCTGTGGGATTTCAGAAAGCCTGGTTGGGTACCTCGTGGGTTTGGCAGTAGCTTGGTCAGGAAGGAAGGGAAGGAGAAGTGGTATAAGAAAGGGTTACGTATTTTTGGAAAGGATTAGAAGTAGAGAGTACAAGTGGGATCATGACTTTGCAGGCTTATAGAGTCTTCTTCAGAGAAGGTTTCCAGTCATTGCTCTTGTAAGAGAAGTAACTCTCTTTCCTGGGTGCAGGCCAGGACCCAGCAATCCACCTGCCAGGGAGAGCTCTCCTTCTTGGGCTGAACCATCTTGTTCCTTCTTTGTTTTGCAAGATGCACCATTTCCTGGTTGAGAACACTCCTCAGTAAGATGTTTTGAGAGCCCTTCTGGGAAATGAGAACAGTGTTTCTGAGTCTCTCGTGTCATGGAAGGCATTGAACCAAAGTCTGCAAGATCCTGGCTGATGATTCACCGCGGGAGTCTCATAAAAACAAAGGCCAGGGTGTGTTGGGAAAGACTTCAGACAGTTGTGCATAACACAGTAGCTGAGCACTTCCAAACATAACATGGTAGATGAACACTTCCAAATCAAGCTTGTTGGTTCACGCTAAGCAACGTGATAGTTCCCAATCTCTAAATGGCTTGCACAGGAGACAGTATTTACCTCCTCAGGTAAATTTATGGAGGTATTCAGAAAAGAATTCTAGAGACCTAGGCAATTTGTGTGATCAAAGACTTAATGACTAACCAGGAATGTAGAATATTCCAGCTTTGGTCTTAGGAAGCTGAAGTCTCATTTTAGGCATTTTTGTTTGTTTAGATCTTTTTGTTGCTGTAGCCTTGGTTGTGCCTTTCACAGGCACACAGGAGTCAGTCTCATCTTTGTCACCTGGTGCCATCAACTGTAATTTCAACATGCATCTTGTTGTATGTGGTAGTACTCTGAAAGCCCTGGTCGTAGCTGATAATGTATTAGCTTTAATTTAAAAATTAAGTCACCTGCGTATTAAGATTATGGAAAAGGTTTGAAGTAGGCCAGCTGTGCTCTAAATGCTGAGCAGAAGAGAAGTAGAACTTCAGAATAACACTGTGTATCAGTCTCAGGATTTTTTGGGGGATGACTTATTTTTTTGTCCACCATTTGAGATTAGAAATAATTTGTCCAGGAAAACGGTAGTTTATTTTAATCCATTAAAATGCAGATGACAATATTTGCTATGCTTTCCTTATTTTTTAATCTGCTCTTCTTACAAAGCAAAAGTACTTTGGTGAACCCCAAAGCAGCACTTTCGTTAAAGTGGGATCATGGCTCTCTTCTTAATTTTGGCCAGTTTTTCGTTCCTGTATGCCATATTCTGCACCTGTGTTGGAGAAGGCCCATACCCATGTGGTCACCTCTATCACTGTGTAATTTTGCCTTCCATCGCATTAACATTTATTGCTCTCTTTTCAGCATTCCCTTCACTATATCCACTAGAAAACCTACTAATGGTAATTACTTGCAAATAGTAATGGTAATTTTAATGACAACCTCAGTAAATTGCTTTTTATGTGGTGTAAGAAAATTGAAAACTAAGTGTCCGTTTTGCTGCTTAATAAGAATCTTATAGAACAACTTATATTCCTTGTGCTCTTTCTGTCTAGTGGGAGCACAAGTAAGAAGCTCCCAGTATCCATTGAGAATCCCTTCTTGAGTACCATGGGGTGGGTTAACAGGAGTTGAGGAGACACAGTAGGCACAGAAATGAAATAGAAATGGAGGGACAAGGAAGATGAAAGATTAAGGTGGAGAGACTGTGAAAGAGGGTGAACCATGAGGAAGATCAAAGAGGGTAGGGGAGGCCCTATTGAAACTTTAGGAGCACCTCTGGATAAAAGACTGGAGTTTCAGCTGTATTCTTTCTGTGGTAGATTGAGTACAGGACTGCTGCAGCTGTAGTAGTGTTGGGCCAGGGTGGGGGGATGCAGGAGGTAACAAACTTCGAAGTGGTTGTACCTTATGCTGTAGTACAAAGACTACTTTTTCACCAGTAAAATTGATCAGAAAGCGTGTCACAGTTACATGTGCAGTAGAAGAGCTGAGGGTGCAGGTAAAGGCAAGTCAGTGTCAGTACGCAGTGGTTCTGCCCCAGAGTTTGTGCATGTGGTGTGCAGCCACTGCCTGGGGCGGGGGTGGATTTAGGCATCTGGCGCTGCTGCTTTCCCACCAAGGCACAGCTCCTGGCTCTGCCTGTGCTCTGCCATCCCTCTGCCTGCACCCCATCAGGGCAACATCCTCAGCTGCTGGATGGAGGCTCCTGCTGGGAGGCAGCAGCATCCTGGTGGTTCCAGCTCAGCTCTCCTGGGCCCTGTGCTGCAGACAGGACCCAGGGTCTTGCTTACAGCCATGAGGCGTCACCTGTCACCTGCTTGGAAGTGACTTCCACGGAGTCTGTGGTGATTTGGCAAGAGTGGAGAGCTGTGTGGTTTGGCAGAGAATTCCAGAATGGGCCCAGGCAAAGCGGATTTAGGAGAGAGGAAGCTCTGGGTTGGGAAATGGTGGTGCAAAGAAATCGTTACTTGTCCCAGGCTCCAGCCCTGACTGCCCACAATCCATATCCTAATGCCCCAAGAGAGGGGAAAACTGGAAAGGGATATCCTCACACAAACCTTTCCCAAAGGGTTCTCTCATGAAGAGTAGCTCTGGATTAGATCCATTTGCTTTTAAAGTAGTCAGTACCTGGTAAGAGCCAAACTCCTGCCTGTCTTAATAATTTAAGCTTTGTGGAACAGAAGCTGTGTGAAATTTTGACCTTATAAATTACTGCTGCATAAGTAATCCTCAAGAACACTCCCAGTATTGTTAACTGTTTGTAGTTACCACAGGACTTAGGAATAATTATGTTGCACTTTCGCAATAAAAATAAAGCATTGAATGTGTTGCAGATTGTCAATTTTGCATTAAAATATGATTTAAAAGCTTAAGAGAAGTTGGTATGAATGAGAAGAGTTGGTTTAGACAGTCTGGTTTAATTCAGATGCAGTTGATGCATCTCTTTTACATTTAGTCTTGGTTTTAAAAGGTAAAAATAATTTGTATAATGTTATGAGAAGTATGCCAGAAACAACAGCTAGAGACATATGTATCAAAATAGAAAAGGCAAGGGGCGTGTTACAACCTGGGCTGATTTAATAAACAAAACCCCCCCAAACCAGTCTGTATTCAGAGTTGACATGAAGAGATATGTGAGTCTTGAGCAGATATAAATTGAATGACAGATATGAATATGCATAACTATAGCTTGTGAACACTTTGCACCTAATTCAACTTTCCCCCAAGATAACTTTCACTGCTCTTTGCACTGTCAGTGACTTGGCTTATGTTCTGCCTTTTAAAAAAGATTGATTAACCTATCCCTTTTGATTTTTGGGGTACTTGTACTCACAATGCTTTTTATTTCTGTAGCAGCATATATCAATAAGCTGAAGTCTGTTCATATTGCAATACCCCATTCAGAGCTGTTCCACAGAATTTTGTTTTAAAGAGTGGAATTCAGCAGTTGACTCCCAGGCACAAATAACCATGTAATTACTCTGCAATCACATAGTAATTAGCATATACTATTCATATATTGCATAATTATATGCCCTGCAGATTACATAGTAATTATATTTGTACTAAACATATAATTCTATATACTATATAAAAAAACTTTGAGAGTTCATAGTTAATATTATAGTTGTATGCTAATGTAATACAAGATTTTATATAAAAATGTTACCATTTTCTGAGAGGGTTGTATTTTGGGCATCTCATCTCTTCTGCATCCGGTGTTGCTCAATCTGTTGTAGGCTGCTACTACAAGAAATGCTTGGCTCTTAATTTATAGTCAAATGTTGCATGTTTACAATTCTGTAATTTATGACGGTAAGATGCAAAAAGTTGCCATTTTATTGTGCAAGCAGCTGAGATTGGGAAGGAGCATGATTGTTAAAATTACAGAGGTTAAATGCACAAACCCACTGAACATTGGGGTCACTGAACATTGGAACATCACTAAGCACACTGCTAGAGTGAAACATAGATCTAATGCTCCTTAGCTTTGTGTTATTTTGGGGTAGGTAAGATGCATGGGACAGTTGCAGGTGATCTATTTGAATAATGGGAAGTGTGTGCAAGCAGCCAAGACCCATCTCGGGCACAGTGTATTCCAACAAATACAGCACCTCAGAGCAGCATCTCAGCCAAGCTGTTTTGTGTTTTCCTGCCATGGAAAAAGAGAAAAGGTTGATGTCCTGATCTGGGAATGGGAGGCAGAGTGGTAGGAGGATGGAGATGAGTGGCATTGAGTTGCAGAAGGTCCTTGGACTGAGCTTCTGGGTAAAGGTGAAAGATCTAGGGAGAAAAAGGCTTTTTTTCAGAGTAACTTAGAGCTTTGGATCGTTTGAAATGTTTTATCTTTGGCCAGCCCCCCAAGAGGTTGCAGCAGATTTTAGATATTTGCAAAATGTTTTGTTCAGCTTGCAAATTCTGTAGCAGTGGGAAATTAATGTATTTTCCTGGATCTGTGATGTTGGCATTCCTAATATCCAAAGCAGCATTACAATTATTCTTAATTGAATTTTGCAATCTAATGCCAGTTGCCTTAGTTTTCAAGCAAAGTGTCTATTGGGTTTTAATATCTGGATAATGTATTGCAAAATTAAATGTGTAATTATAGCCTTAACTTATATCGGAGTTTAATTTTTCCTATAATTTCTCGTAGTGTGTACGTGTGCATGTGTGAGAAAGGGACATATTCTTTGTTTTAAAATGTTTCTTTCACAGTCACCTTTTAATTTTATGTCAGCTTCTTCAAAACATGCAAAGTTCATAAATTTTCTAGGGTTCAGGTGGTATCTGTAGATCTCAGAACAGTGTTTTACCTAAGCATGGAGCTTGCAGGCCTTGTGAGTGGCCTTAGAGTGCTCCCAGTCATGGGGCTGCACCTTTATGGGTGGGCTGTTCTAAGACCTCAAAAAATGTAGTAATGGGCATGTCCATTTTACTTTCAGCACAGTACCCAGATTACTTTTAAATGTTGTCACTTGGGCTAGACATGGCATGTCATTTAAATTGTTCAAGGGAAAAAAATGGGAAATGTCAGAGCTCTACAAAACCAGAGTTAGGAGCCCATGTTCTCACTGTGTTCTTGTGCCAGACATATACTTTCCAATTTACCAGGGATTTAAAGAGCTGTTTAGTGAGACCAAGTCTTACCCAATATTCGCCCTGCATGTCTGCTACAAAGAAGATGAAGTACAGCCTGGCCAGAGTGTCATTTGTTGGCCAGCATTCTGCCCTCACCGCATGCCTGTGCTCTTGTTCACGTGTTAAACCATTACCCTGAGAAACAGAAGGACTGGTCCCAGTTGCTGGCCCTGAAAGTTTTGTATGTAACAAATATATGTATTCAGGATCTCGTTAACAGTGAAATAACCACAAAGCACAGTGTAAATGTGACACGTTTCTCACTGCTGTTGTGTTGTTTTTTCTAGTGGAGCCAGTACTTTCAAAGGGGAACAATTGCTTGGATGCAGCCAAAGCTTGTAACCTAAATGATACCTGCAAGAGGTTCAGATCTGCTTACATAACCCCCTGCACCAGCAGCACGTCTAATGAAATCTGTAACAAGCGGAAGTGTCATAAGGCCCTCCGGCTATTTTTTGACAAGGTCCCCCCAAAGCACAGCTACGGGATGCTCTTCTGCTCCTGTCGAGACGTAGCCTGTACAGAAAGGAGACGGCAGACTATTGTTCCTGTGTGTTCATATGAGGACAGGGAGAAACCAAACTGCCTGAATTTACAAGAGTCCTGCAAGAAGAATTACATCTGCAGGTAAGATAGCACACGGCAGGGGAGTGATTAATGAGGTACCGGAGCAGAACTTTTTGGTGCTGATGGATTTGCCAGGACCAAGGGTCAGAATACCCACTAAGGAAAAGGATGAGTCAAGGAAAAAAGCAAATGCCTCTGACATCCTTAACAGAGTAACAAAAGCCCTCATTTGCTTACAGTGTGTGCCTTCTCCAAAACTGTTCGCAGCTACTCCCTCGCATTATGGAGGAGTCTTTAAACCCCCAGTTTCATTTTTATAGATTTTTGTTGGAAACATTGGGTGTCTCTACAAAATGATGTCTCATCTGATTTTTATGTCCCATTAGTGACCAGGTAAAAATAGAACTTTTTATTGTAATGGGATTTATTTTCACTGTATATGTGAGTATTAACAATTGAGAATACAAGCTTCGTGTTGGACTTTATAAATAGTCACAATGCACAGACTACTCACGTGGTTTTAATTCGTTGGAAAAAAAGGAGTCCACATTGTAGACAGAATCCCACTATCTTCAAAGAGCTGGTCTAGCTTTGAAATTGTTTTGTCTCCCCTCTCCTGAGAAGAGTGCTGGGCTGATGCAGCTGGGGAGTCATTGATTCACTGACCTAATTCCTGGCCTCTTTCCCTGTGTGTCCTGGCAGTGCACAGCCCTGCTCCGAGGGACAAATTGGGTCCTTTCCTCTCCTGGGGTCCCTGCAGGTTGTCACATAGTGCTTATCCAGTGGCATACAGGGCCTCCTCTGCCCTCAGGAAATGCTTTGCTCCTACTTAGCATTGTGTATGTTTATATTAGAGCATTGTTGTGCTAATGTCATATTTATGAAGTCATCCCGAGAATCCTGCTCGTTTCTAATGTGTAAATTTCTTGTAGATGATCCAGTTCTGTGAATTAGCAAACAAGGGAGATAAACACTATCGTAAAATGTCGAGGACACTGAAAATACGATCTAAATCTTAATAAGTACTTACTTACGCCTGGTAAAATATTTACTTTGAAGTTTGTTTATGAGATTTCCACTGCTGGTCTTAAGCTTTTTGCAGTAGCATTTCAGACGTGCTCGAGTGTTGTTCAGAGGTGAGGAGGTGAGCAATGCCCTGCCCTCCATGGCTTTGGGGGAATCTGGAGACACTTTTCCTGCTGGCCACAACAGGAGCAGATTTAAATCAGAGCAGTCTGACTTGCATTCAGCACCTTCACTGCTGATGCTGTTGCAGTTTATGAAAGCTGCAGTTTATGAAAGCTGCACGTGTAGCCTCAGAACGATCCATTTTCTATTTCCATGTTGTTCCATTACTATTTTTGCTTACATGTATTTCCTTCCCTATACACAGGTCCTGTTAATTAGTTGAGTTACAGTATCTTTACTGTGTTGTCTGCCCAACTGTCAGTGTGAAATTGGAGAGAGGATTTTATAGAGAGACTTCTCCCTGTTATTTGGGTTGTAGTGTTCTGGAATTAACTTGTTAAATTAATGCCATTACTTCTCTCATGACTGTGTTTTTCTTTGGTCAGCTTTGATCTAATGTTGTCCCAGCAGTTAAGATTCTAATGGTATTTTGTTTAATTCAACTTCACGAGTCTGGTGTTGTGCTTTCTCCATTGCAACATTGCACAGGAAAGCTTGGTAAAATCTCTGCCTGATGTTGCAGCCAACACTGGGATGAAAACGGATTTATTTGTAAATAAACAGTGACTTCTTTTGCTTTAGAACGTCAAAATTGAAAAGTTTTGGCTCTTCCAAGGCTCAGTGAGACCTGGCTATGAGCATGAGGGGCAACACTGGTACAAGGAAATGGGTGGGCAAATGCCTGCAGGATCTGGGGCAGACTCAGTGTGTGCAGCTCTTAGGTCCTGTGGAGGCAAAGGAAGCTGGATGTGTTGCTGAGAGTCACCTCACGTTGGTGTTACAACCTCCTGGGCTCTCTAAACTGCTGGCGGTTTAATACCTTCCCTCACTGCTGTCATGGAGAGGAGGAATTGGCACCAAAGCTATCCCAGCCTATAAGGCAGTGAAAGACATTTTGTCTCTGTGACTTGTTGTGCACTTAAAGGAAATTGGGGAGATTTGTTCCCCTGGTCCTGCAGGAAAACAGGGACTTGGGCAGGGCAGGAAAGAAATGGGAGATCTCCTTGCTCTTGAAACTACTGGCACTGATAAATATCAGTCCTTACAGTAATTCCAGATGCATTTAGAATAATTAAAACCGTAGTCAGTAGGTGTGTAATTCTAACTCTGATAACTTCTATTTCATTTTGAAATCAGAAAGAGTATCTAAATGGCAGAATAATTTGAAAATATGTTCTGCCTACTGTGAAGCCAGGTAATTTAGAAACTGTTATATGCATACCTATTACACCTATTAAAGCCTTTTCATAATGCTAGTTTAGACAAGGGGTACAAGTTCTAAAGGTTTTCTGAAAATATGATCATAAAATGGTTTATGAATGCTACTTACTCAGAAATACAAGATTTGAGTCTGCCTGTACTCTGCATAAAATATCAGCTGGGCCTCTGTAAAATATTTAAGCATTCAGTTTTGAATGCTCTTTAAAAGCTTTATCTTAGTGTATATATCACCAAATCTGTTCTTGAAACAGAGTTAAGAGCAGGGAAGCAATCTGGCCAAACTGCAGGTACCACTAACAGGGATGGCAGGATGCTTTGCTTTTTTATTATTTTTTTATTCATTAATCTATCTGTTACATAACAAATTCTCGATCGAGGGAAAAAGAGACCTGAAATGTCAGGAAATGCAAATAAGTTCTGACTTATGTAAACAGTCCTAATTTTCAGCTTCATCAGAATGCTGAATGGTTCACTTTCGTTATCATTTGTCTGCTGCCTCCACTTGTATCCCAGTCCATATCCAGCTTTGAAACAACTATTGTCTCTCAGGCATGGCTGTCAATGCTCAGTGAGAAGAAGAGCAAAAAAACCAAGAAGCCATTAGAGTTCTTTTTTGCAGTGAGCGTAAACAAATCTAAGAAAAGTCAATGTACCATCGAAAACTTTCACCAGCGATGTCCTGGAATAGCACAAACCTCTGAGGAACTTCTTGATCTGATCACTTCAGCCAACAACTAGAAACTTCAGAAAGATGAGTGGCATGTTTTAAGAGTATCATCCTGCTGTAAATGCAGGACAGGGTTCTTCATATTTGCCACTATCACATTTGACAGTACTGCAAATACTACTTTGCTTGAGTAATGAAAGCGTGAGTCATTAGTTTGGTCTTTTTAATAATCTGTGTTTTGAATTTGCATACTTGGGTTTTTTCCTGGGTATGTTCAGAAGACAGTGACCAGAATGATAATGATACAGAAATTTTATTTATTGAAATAGTGCTATCAATCCATTCACATGCTGCAAAGATCAGAAAAGAAGGGCAGCATTTTTTGCTAATGAAAGAAACTGGTAAGAGCATGTTTCTTGTCCTCCACAATAATTATACTCAAAATGACTGGTCAAGTCATTGAGGCTCATTTTTGAAGCTCAAATAGCCAGAAAGAAGTTCTTAACTAATTTCAGAAGATAGTTGTCTTCTTAATTTTTTGCCTTTAGTTCTGAAAAAAGTACATGTTGCTGTCTGCAGCTGTTTGACACTGGAAAAAAAAATTTGCTGCATACCATATTTAAGTAACTTCTTCTTGTGGGATATCTGAAGGATGATACTGAAATATCCAATTAAGTTCCTGTACATGGGTCATCTCCTTGAAAATACAGTGAAAAATGTTTTCAGCACTATGTGTTCGGAGAGCCAAATTTTTATAAATGTGCTTTCATTGGTGTGCTCTTACCTCTTGACCAGTTTCTGGTCACCTGTCCTATCCAATCTTAATTTAGTTGCAACGACCCATTTAGGTCTGTATGAAAGATATCTGCTTCTGCAGGTATCAGAACATTGTGTGAAGATAATGCAAACATCGTTGTCAGTGCAGAGAAGAGTTCATCCACCAGAAAAGTTAGAACAGAAGCTCAGCTGCTTTCTGCATTTCCTAAAAACATCAGAAACTTGCCAAGGAAATAATTTTCCTTCATGCTATTCTGTTGAACGCTTTTAATGATAATTTGCCTTGGAAAGGGAGTCACTGTCTTTTCTGCTTTTCCATAAGGCATGTGAAAATCTGCAGGTGCTTTACCCCTGCAACCTGTTGGTAAAAGCGGCTTCTCTGTGTGAGGCTTGTGGATTGTTTCTGCAGCCAGCGCCACTGCTGACTGCAAACCCTGCACCCTCGTGGTTCAGCACTAGAGACAAAGTCTGTGGTGAGATGTTATAAATGTGCAGGCATCAATTTTGTCCTGTTCCACTATGGGGGGAGCCTAGCATCTTCTGTTAGGAGGGAGCTGTCCTCAGTTGCAACATTAGCAGGGAGCAGTGCACTGGAGGAATGTGTGGGAGGAGACGGAAGAGGGGAAGAAGAAGCCCTTTTCTTCAAATTTTATATTCCTTACACTCCTCTTTCATTTTTCTCACTTTTTTCCCCGTACCTTTTTTTTCCTGCCTGCCTCTTCCCCTCTCTTAGTCTCCTTTCATCTCCTCTTTCCAGATCTTCCTGCAATTATCTGACTTTCACCACCTCTCTGACATGTTTGAATTCTATTACAGCCACTTATGGTGCCTCCTCACCTGCTTCTCTGCATGTTTTGCTTTTCCTCCCTCCATATCCTGCCACGGTCCAGTGATCATCTGTAATCCAGCAAATGAGAGGGAAAACAGAGGTGCTGCCTCCCTTTCTGAGCCTCGTAGCTGCTATTGGTGACGATTCAGTTGGTCAGATGAAAGCCTCAGAGCTCACTCTCAGCCTGACTCTTGTTTTGCATGTTAAAAGAGCACTTGGTGGGTATTTTCATGAAGGACTCAGTAGCATTATACAGTTATGGATAACAGAGCTGGGTTTGAGTCCCTCCAGGGCATTTATGTCAATTTGGCACTTGGAGCACTCCAGCAGCTCCTCGAGATGATTGGTTTGCTGTGGTTATGCAAAACCAGGACAACAGCATAGTTTTTGCCATGCTGTTAAGGACATTAAAAAAAGGACACTCTCGATTTCTAGAAAAGTTCAGGGTGTGCCTGCATTGTGTGTTTGGAGACTGAGTCAGGGAGTGGGTACAAAACCTCTCGTGCCTGACTCACCCTGCAGTAGGTGTAGGTTGCTTGCAGTGTTGTAGGGTGAGCCTGAGCTCTCTGCACCTGCACTCAGGAGAGCTCCTATGTCTAGAATACCAAGTGGGGCAGAAAAAATTGTAAATCTACCTTTTGGCCTATGCCCACGAGCTCACCTCCCAATAGCCTGAATTTGAAGAGTGATTTTTATGCATATATGTATATACAAGCATGTAAATGTATGCATATATGTATATATTGCTAGAGGTTTATTTATTTAAGTGAAAAAAAACCCCCAACCAATCAGGTATTCATTCATTTTAATGAACTAATAGTGAGGCATGGTGACAGTTCAGAAAATTCAAAAAATGGGGTCTGAGGGGAGATGGGAAAGAAGCTGATGTACTCTGCAGAGGAAACTTGATGGTGTAGAGGAATATGTGTGTGGGGAATTGCTAGCCTGGAAAAAAATATTAATGCAGTCTCTGCAAAATAAGCAAAAACCTTTCAAGAAAGGCAAAGTAAAGATAGAAAATGCTGCAATATTGTATTATTTTCTTCCCTTTCAGTCCCTTACATGATTCATTACTTTGATGTCCTCTGTTAGCAGAGTAAATAGACATAATATTGCTCTCCCCTCCCCCTCAGAAACAAAGGTAATTTTAAATTTCTTCCATCTGAATAAAACTCAAAATGAATCAAACAATTCCTCCTTATAAAATATCCATAAATCTCTCTGGAATCAAAAAAATCCAAACATCCAGCAAAACAAGACTGCTTTGTCCCTGCTGAAGTGTGGATGGATCTCATTCTGCAGTGCCAAGATCTGCTTGGCTGGCCCTCATTTATACACTCTCTGTTCAGCTTAAGAGGCGCTTGAAGATTAAAATCTTGCTGGGTGATTGACATTTCTCCAAAAGCAGGAGAGACACAATTAGAAAAATGGCTCAGCTTTAGTCCTGCACCCAGCTTTCCCTTGGCTTTGTTCTGTACCAAGGACGAGAGTTCAAGCTCCAAGAAGCAGTAACTAGACAGTGTCTTCACGCTGAGGTCCCTTGTCAGGCAAGCTTGAAACTCTCCAGGCAGCATCCCTCCAGTCAGGTGGATCCTCTGCTGATCAGGTTAAAAATAACCTGTGGTGCTGAATATTCCGTATGACCTGCCTACAGGGTTGAAGAAGTGAAAGTGGGAATAAAGTGCGCGTACGTGAACATACAACAATCACAAAATAAACTTGGATGCCAATGATTCAGGTTTTATAGGCTGTATTTAGATACCCTGCTTCCATGTCAGTCTCTTCCTAGCCGGAACGACTCATTAGGCTGAGGTATTTGTCACCACTAAATTTCAGCTCTATGAACCTGGCAGCATTTGTATTATCTAAATGTGGTCCTTCAGAGAGTTGTTTAGGTTGGAGAAAACCATTAAGATCATCAAGTCCAGCCAGAAACCCAACACTGCCAAGCCCATCACTAAACCATGTCCCCAAGTGCCACATCTGCAGGTCTGTTGACTACTTCTGGGGGTGGTGACTCCACCACTTCCCTGGGCAGCCTGTTCCAATGCTTGAAAACTCATTCCATGAAGAAAAATTTCCTAATATCCAATCTAAGCCTTCCCTGACACAATTTGAGGCCATTTCCTCTCATCCTGTCGCTTGTTACTTGGAAGAAGAGACCCCACCTTGCTACAACCTCTTTTCAGATAGAGAGTGATAAGGTCTCCCCTGAGTGTTCGTTTTGTTTGAAAAGCCTTGTTTTGTTAATTTAAGTGGAAAAGAAAAGCTGCCTGTATAATTTAAGGAATAAGAAGACTGAAGATTAGGAACATGAGCCAGGGAGGGTGTTACAGCAGGGCTAATGTGACTCACTTTGTTTTGTTGATTTATCAGGGGGGGAGAGATTAAACTACATATGTTAATTAAGCAGTTTCACATATGTTTAGTCAAAAATATTGAAATCCAGGACAGTTAAATTTGGCATTAAACTTTAATAAAGATCTAAATTTGAAGCTACTCATGTCCTTACAGTTAAGTAAGCACTTAATTGCTTTGCTGGATGGAGTTCTACTAAGAGTACTGCTACTGCTGATTTTTTTAATTGTTAGTTGAGAGATTTCTGTAAAGAAGAGTTTAGCATCCACTGGTTTTCATGAGTAGTTTCTACCCCCTGATGTATTAGATGTGGTGAAGAGAAGATCTGTTATGTACACCCTGTCACATTTGGCCAACTTGCTGTTTCTGGGGCAAAGAAAGGGTGTATGTATCACGCAGTAGCATTTTCTTCAATAAATCAAAATGTTTTCTTCATTTACCTCAAGCCATGTATATGCTACAGGCAAGAAGCTACTCTGTGTTTAATGTGAATAACAGATCTATTCTATCAAGTCCACTCCCAGTGTACTTCCTCTGACATCAGTGACTTCAGTGGATTTATTCCAGGGGAATATTTGGCTCTTCCTGTTATGTATAGGTAAATCTTCAGGCAATGCTAATTAGGAGAATGTCAACTGATTTTAGCATTCCATTATGCTGGACTTTGTAAAGGTTATTTATATCATTCTGCATCAGGGCCCAGTGAGAGAATATTTCTGGTGGCAGTTCATCTATTAAAATAGCTGCAAGAAAATGTAAGCACTGGAGCTAAAAATAAAACTTTGTTTCTCAACAGAGCAAGTGACAGCCACATGCATATTTTCAAATTTTAGCATTCTAATGTTTACTGAATAGAAATTGCATTGCTTTCATTATGTTAATAAACACTACCATGTTACTGGAGTAACTCCTGTTAAGTGGAAGCCAGATGTAAATGTACCAATGTCTGCAAAGACTTCTCAGCAGAGGTGGTGGTTGTTTCCTATGCTTTAATGATCTGTTGGCTTTAAAACAAGTGACACAGAAAGGGTTCTCTGGTGTGTGTTTACTGCTGATGATAGATTTTCTATGTGAGCTAACTGTGACCCTTGTCTCAGATTATTAATAGATGACCTTACATTCACATGTTTGTGCTTACATTATATTTTTTCAAGCGCATTCTAAAAACCATTAAAGGAAGCTTTTCTATTTTAAAGCACATATGACTAAGAACTCTGTTAAACTCAAACTGTATTATTTGAATGTTTAGTTCACTTTCTTTTGTTCCAGTTCAAGCATAAATCACAGTGGTTGTCCTCTCAGTTATGATGCTCCCTTTGCCAATTAGTCATTAGGAAATGCAGGAGATACATCTCAGTAACTGGCCATCATGCAACATTGCAAAATATTTTTCAGAGTGGACAGTTCATTTCAGAACAACCTCTGTAAATGTCTGGGTGTATCACAGGCTGTCAGCTCCCGGCCTCGCATTTTTCTTCTCAGCCTAGTGTGTTCACTTTTTTTTGAGAGTGGAGTCAAAAAAAAGCTCTTAAGACAGCATATCATCCTTAACTGGTAAAAATGGTTTGTTTTCCAATGTTACACTACAAATCAGTGCTTTCTCTACTATCATTGTATATCCATATTACTTCTAAAAGCAAGTAAAACATGCTGAATAAGATCAATGATCTCTTGGTTTGCTGCTGCCAGAACTTCTCGACTTGCTATTTGGTGGGGCTGTTCTGTGCATGAAAAAAAAGGATTCACATAAAAGGTACTCTACTCTGCTTTAATCTTCTATATTTCTGATTTTATATTTGTTGTCCTAGTCCTGAGGTCAGAGCAGTGTTTAGAGTAGCTCCAGGATAGGTTTCAGCAGTGTTGGCTGCCTACAGACCCTGCTCAGTTGAGTACAAGCACACACTGGACACCTTTTCTTTCCTTAAGCCACCTCTCTGACAAGAGGACATAGAGTTGTTTCCTTCAGGAATGTCACCACACATACCACTGAGACACTTTTTTATGCAAAGAGCATCCCTGCATAACCTCAGGAAACCTGATGTTCCAGTACATCTACCAACAGAAACTTTTCTGGCAAAGAGAGAACTTGTATTGGACTTTTTAGATTATTTTCCGTCTCCAAACTCCCATCAGTTTCATGCTTGAGCTAGCAGTAGTCTATTATAGCTTATTCAAGTGGTTACAGGGAATATTATTGCCATGGATGTCTTTCTCAGGTACTTGGAACCACGTCCTTTCAGTGTGCACTCACAATACAGTTGCTAATAAACACTGAAGCGTCCAGTGGCACGTTCAAGGACTCGCAGTGGCACTACTTTTCCTTGGCTTGCTTTTCGAGAGTGACAGTGATTTTCTTAGGTTACCAGCCTGTAATTCAAAGACTATTCTGCTTGCCCAGCTAATGAAGTGAGAACAGCTCTACCCTCTACCCGTGATGCAGTAGTTCTTCCCTGAGTAACATCCTGTCAGGAGACACTGAGGCTCGGGCATCTATAAAAATGCCAGTCATTTTTATTTAGAAGCTTCAGATAAAACAGCATAAAGGAAATTAAACAGAATGGAAATATACAAATTCATGGTAGCTGGAAAGCAGCTGGTGGATTTGTTCGTGTTATTGGAGAGCTTTGGTACAGAGACAGGTAGACTAAATAGAAATCTTACAGCATCCCCTGATAAAATCACAGGCTGACAATTCAGCCTGTCATTTTGTAGAGGGCTCTGACAGAAGTGTTTTCTTTGCAGCTGAGAAGACAGAAACACATTATGAATGCTTAAGGTCGATGCAAGGAAACAGAGCCCTGAAAAACATACTTAATATAGGTTTGATTTCCTGTGGAATGTTTTCCAGATGTTCTCTCAAACAGGCCTCTAAAAATGATGTGAGGTAATTTTTTTTTTTGCAAACAGAAAGGGAAAATTCTGGTTTTTGTCACAGCATCTGACAATCACTGTTCTAATTCTTTATTGCATTACCTTGTGCTCAGGATTTTCACCATATTTTTCAAAATTTGTTTTATTACACAAAAGGTCAGTAGTATATAAATATTTATGTAACCCAATTTCAAATAAATCATACTTGTTTAGAATCACATTTGAGCTTAGTAGTTTCCCTTAAACCCAAAGGAGACCTAATATATTAAATTAAAATTACTCTCATGCATGATCTTGTGTTGCTTAGAGGATTTAATTACCATTGATAAACTATGACATTAGTGTTTTGTTAAGTCCTTTTGATTTTCTATAGCAGATACTGTATAAAAAGATCTAACTGGTCTCCAGCAGATGACATGAGCAAAGGGGAAAAGATAATATTAACAGAAAAATGGTATAGAACTTATTTTATTTTGCTTTGCACAAAGTGCAGTAAAAACATGGGTGTAGGGTATTAATTTGTTAATAGAAAAATAGAAAGAATACAACGTTTGTACTTTTAATTTTAAAATACACATATGCATGGGTGGAAGTGCTTTTCATTTTGCATGACTGGATTTCTAACAGTGACATCTCCATTTTCTGGGGTATTAGATGTCCAGGAGGCCCCTGGTAAACAAGAAGCCTGAGCAGTAACATAGGTGCTGGCAAATGTTATGGGGACATGGTATAAAATATGAGCTGGGTTGAGCGTGGGTGCTCTGGAGGGACCAGCCTTGGTGGGCTTTGTGCCTGTGCCTGATGCTCTGAGCAAGCCCTCGTGCTGCTAGAAGGCATCTCAATGAATCTTGAGTGGTCCTTGGTGTTTGATCCTGTGTCTAGTTACCCCACAATCCAAACGGGCTGCCTCTGTATAACTGGGGATTGTCCCTATTTTGATTCCAGATGAAGAACACAGTTTTTAGAGAGAAATTGAATCCAGAATCAAATATTTGCTTGGGTTTAGGCTGCTAGTCATTAAAAATAACAAAACAGCAGCAAAACCAGATAAAAACCAGCTTCTTTCAGTTAGTAACGGGTATTTGGGGTCTGAAATGGTTTCTGCCAGCATTGGAAAAGATTTGGATCAGCTCATGTGAGAGAAACTGCCTTCAGTATTCAGGTCCTGGGAGGCAAATGGTTTGCCATCAGAAATTTACTTTTTTCCCTTCCCACTCCCTAAAAGGTAAAAATGCTGAGCTGGGTGTCAGGGTGCAGTGTGGGGTGGGGGTTTCTGAGGGCTCATGGGGGCTCCAGGGATGGGCAGGACAGAACCTTTCAGGCTGGGCTCATCCCACCACCCCAGCTCGAGAGTGGAGCAGTCCCAGGCGTGGGGGATCTCCCTGGGAACTGGATGGGACATCAGCCCCTGGGCAGACCTGGCTCAGTGGAGCCCATGGCTGGTGGGGCAGGGCTGGGCTGGGGGGCTGGACACCAAGGTCCTACAGCACCACTGGGGCAGGGGCTGAATGGGATCCTGGGTCACAGACAGGGTGGGGAAAGCCCCAAGGGTTGGCAGGAACATCAGTGCCCTCAGGGCCTGGACACTGTCATTGTTTGAGAAGGAGGGAAGCAACCAAGGAGAAACCAACCTTTTTGTCAGAAAAATTTTGTGGAGTTGCTGTTTAATAAATACATGGAAAATTGACCTCTTAAACAAAAATGTCAAAATTTGTAGTTGCTCACAGATGCTCAACAGTGTGTGTAGATAACTAAGGAGGTGTGAGATTTATTAATATTACACAACTCTAGTGTCCTTTAATGAAAAAAGATGGATCAAGCTACTTTATGTGGGGAGGGTCAGCTCTCATTATGGAGCTCTTCTGAGGCTTTTTTGGTCCCACTGGTTCATAAAGTTGCCTATGTGGCCTTTGCCTCATTTTGTCACTGTTTATGAAAGAAAGGGAAAATGAAATGTTCCTCCAACAATGAAGCCATTAGTTTGGCCACATACCAACCCCTCTTGCCACTCCTGCATCCCAGCAGAAACAGCACCACCCCAGCTATATGGGAGCTATTTGCAGCCAGAGCAGGACACTGCAGTTGACCCCCACAAAAGAAGAACAAGTATTTTGACTTGTTGTTTTTTCTGTAGTGATGCCATTTATCACTATGACACCCATTCATTGACTTAGTCTGGCTTTTTTCAGTGCCGGATTTATACTTCTTTTCTGTTTTGAATATTGATGCAGCACTTCCCTTACGTGACTGCACTGCCAAATGGTGTCTAGACGCTAGAGCAGCTCTGACTAATTAGTGTAGTCACCCCAGTCTCTCAGCTCTGGCATTTATGTACTCTTTACGTTACTGCTATAAATAGGTGCCTAAACACAAGCAGGAATGTAAGGAGAGGTGGCAGTGGGCATGTCCAGACTTCACCTGACATCCCTGAGGTGTGGCACAGGACAACACTGTGCTCTCTGCGTTCCTAACAGGGTGGGTGCTTGGAACCACTCTCTTGGACATCACAACCTGCGTGTGGGCAGCCAGCAGGAGACCTGGGTTCAGTGTCTTGCTTGGTCTGAACATCAGCAGTGCCAGGGCAAGGCTGAGAGAGGTTTCTCTCCTCGAGCGCTCAGCCCTTGTGTACCAACAATACAGTCAGAGAGAAAAAAAGAAGAGACATCAACACCTGCCATCCCAGCAATGTGGGTGCTTCTTGGGGAGGACTCTGGTTCAGAATTGCTTTCTGATAGGCCATGATTTACAGTAGATCCAAACCAAAAATGCAATTTAAAAAATTTTCTGCAACTTTTCAGTTTATATCATAGTTTAAAATATTGCACCAATGCTAAAGCTGAATTGACCAACCTTAAAGAGGGAGAACTGATAAATATCAAAGATAACTTCAGGACATCAAAGAACTTTTACAAAACCTTGAGAACAAAAAGTAGTGAAAACCTAAACAATGTTGCCTATGCAATGGGCTGTGCTAATATAAAATTAAATTGCCTCAAAAATTATATGCAGATTAAATACAATACTGCTATTAACAAAGCTTATTTGTAAGCAAAATGTGAAAGTTTTGATAGATCCAGCTGAGTATTTGAGGAGCCACTCTATCATAAGCAGAGCAAATTAACTTTGCTTTCTTTGTATTTTTAACTGTTACAAATTATTTTACTGGTACTAATACAAAGCATTAGAGACAGGCAAGTTTGGGATTTTTTCTCTTCTTTTCCGAAAGGATGTTTGTTGTTTGAGCAGATTTTCTTTGAATTTGCTGATGGAATTATTCTTACTTTTCCAACTAGTGGTATACAAAATACTTAAAATAAGCTTTCCAGAACATCTGCAGGTTTTCCAGGGCTAAGATAGGACTAATTTAATTTGTGGGGTTTCTGCCCTGAAAAGAGGTGATTTTTTTTTCTTTCTTCATCTTCCTGGGAGGAAGATTTCTGGGTAGTACCCCTTACTAATGCAAGGAAAAGGGAAGAAATCATAAATGCAGCTGTGCGCAATGAGGATTTTGTGACAGAAAAAGAAATTAATAGCTCCTTCTAAATGTAGTCCTGCTACATGGTATGAACAATATAAAACTGCCTGTGTGTCTCCCTCCAGCAGTGAGATACATCTGTGTGAGTTGCACGTGTAAAACTGTGCACACTTGAATGTACATGTGGCAAGCTCTGTTTGTTCCCTAGATAACAAAACTGCTCAGTCATGGATTAGAAACCCCCAACTTGCCACCTACAAGTTGCCTCCCACTGAAGGAGCACTAAGTTAACACAGTGTGCATATTTTTTATAGGACTGCTATTGTCAGGTTGCTCTGATTCCACATCCCTACAAGGATTGTCTCTTTTACCCAAACAGTTCTTAATATTCATGTGCAATACTTTAGGATTAATGGTTCTCATTAGGCTAATTTGTCTCTCTCGCTAGATAAATAGCAATTCCACTGTTTCGGTGTTTGCTGATGAGCACACTTTCATCACCGCCAGTCTACTGGAAATGTTTGGGGCTAGATCTTCAGTGAGTGTTAATCAGCAGATCCTCACTGAAAATACTGGAGTATTTTAGGGCAGATGGAGGTCTGTGTCTGTTTTTATTTTCTGGCCCTGGCTTTATCTCCAGTGCAAATGAATCCACATAAGTATCAGGTGTAGTTAACAGCTCACGAGAGGGTGAGAGCTTGGATTGTGTGAAGTTTGGATGACTCGCTAGGGAAGGGGTGTATGATAATGTCCAGTAATATTCACACCAGAGCTATATGAACTATATTTGACTTATGAAAACTTAAATGTGCAATGTTGTCACATCATTACTTTTTATGACCACAGAAATTCTTCAGAAATTCACATGGAGATCAAGCTGTGTGCAAAAGAGATCAGCAGAGCTATTTTTAGCCTCCTTTAGGGTTTACAACAAATAAGTTTTTTAAGCAGGCTGGGTAGTAAATGACTGGTGTTATTCCATAGTTATCAGTCCTTAAAAACATTTAGAGAAGAGGAGTGTATTAAATGATCTCTGGACCAATGCACCTAATAACCAAAGGGAGAACTGGACATTTAAGAACAATGAAATGATTGCAAGTGTTTTCATGATTATCAAGATGCTGATTGTATTATTCCATTGCCACAAAGATTTATCTGTGGTCACGTAAATGATGAAATTTAGATCTGAGGAGCTACTTTGTTTTAGAAATGCAAGAATACTCTATATATAGAAAGCTTGCCCTTCTGAGAAACCATGGCAGAGTTTTTTCATACTACATAGATGTAATAGGCTCTATTCTGTTCTAAACCTGACTTCATCCAGGTATTAGTAGAATTAGAAAAATCTTTGGAAACTGTCAACTGTCTTTGTTCCCAGTTGATCCAAAAGCTGGATTCGAGCCACTATCTTAATTACTGACTGAGAGAGGAATCACTGCAGTGACAGAGAGGTTTCCTTACCCAGATTTTCTTCATGGTGCTGCTGTTTATCTCTTCCCGTACCTTGAGACCCATTTCTTCTCAGCCTGTCTCCTGGTAGGTACGGTACACATTCACCAGCGAAGTAGGGGTTTTATGTAAATTTAGAAATTATGTACACATACACATAGGGCATCCTGAAGGATCAGTAGAGAAGTTGACTTTTTAAAGCTATTAAAGGCAACTGGGTACAGTTTGCCATCTCAAGGTTAAGTGGCTAAATAAGGCAAGAGAGGGAGTGAAAAGCTTAGAGCTGACTGTGACTTGAAGGCAACCATGGATTTGCTGGTGTCACTACAGTTAGCAAAAGATGGAACTAAAATAAGGCCATGAGAACAGCTCTCATAAATTCAGGTATAAGTTGCATGGAATTTATTTATAGGATATCTTCTCAAACTAAGCCTCTGAACCTTTTGATGTTTCGTTACTTTCAGGCCAATTAATGATGTGTATCCAGTCCCATTCTAGGGTAGGTAAAACAATAAAGCAAAGAAAGATAATTAGTCTCTGGAGCATGTAAACAAATAAAGTAAATCACTTGCAAATCACTTGTTTCTGCTAACTTTTGTGGGGTTGTTGCAAAACTGAAAAAGCGCATTTGTATTGCAAATCTGCATAATGCTGGAGCAGTGATGAAAATTCATAGATTATACTATTCTGATTTTGAGAGGGCTTTGCAAAGATTAAGCATCTGATCCTGTGGGTTGTCAGATGCAAAAGAACATTTTTATACCTGTTTCTCAGAAGAGAAGATTGAAGTAGGAAGGTGATTTTTTTTTTTCCATGCAGATAAAGGCCTAAATAACACTTTGTAAATAAACAAAAGTCACTACTCCAAGATTTATAAGGCTAAACTGGGCAGGGGAATGACTGTAGGACGTGGGACCTTGCCCCACCTCATCAATGCCTTGCAAATTTCACAAACCTGAATGAGAGCATCATGTGGCCTTTAAATAACAACCAGAAGAGACCCTGCCTGTTAGTCCTTTTATTTTCCAACATAGTAGTAATCAGTTGATCACAATACGGCTTCACTCCTGGTCTTAAAGCACCTTCATATAATCAGTGCTCTCCCCTCCTTGGTCATGGGCAGGCTGAGGTAAGAGAAGATAATGTGGCCACTCAGCAGCAGAGCTGGATGCAGAGCAACTTCCCTTTCATCTCAGCCCTGGATGCAACACCCTAGGCTTTGGATAAGGGCACATTTTACAAGAACAAATAGATTCTCGGTGCCGTGGCCCTGGGGGGCCAAGGGGACCATGCCAGCTGGTCCTGCCTGCTGCCCCACTTTGGCCAGCTGCTCCTGCAGGCCAGGCCAGAGCAAGGGTGAGCCCACTCTCTGGAACTGTGGGACACTACCAAAGCAGGTCCTGCTTCAAGTCTTGCAATGAGCCTTGCTTGCTCTGTGAGCACAAATGTACAGTTTTGTGTAATCAGTAAAACAGCAGACACTGTGTTCTGAATCTTCAGGATAAAATACACCAGTTAGAGTTCAGATCCAGGCAAAATGACTCCTCATATGATAAAATCACTCTTTGTATTTTTTTCTTGGCATGAAAATGCAGAACATTTCTTTTAGTAAAGGGCAGGCACTTCCCTGTTGTTCTATTCCTTTTTACTGTTTTCTTACACTTTTTTGTTCTGACTTCAAAAATAGATTCTGAAAAGAGATGCATCTTAGAAAGAGACTCTCAACAGCTGAAATGTGTCCAATATGCATTTAAGTTAAAGAATATTAAGCCTTGTCCAAAAATAGAGAGTGTAAAAGGTACAAATGCCTTCAGGCTTGATTTTTAAAGATACGTATTTTTCTTCCTGTTGCAGATCTCGCCTTGCAGATTTCTTCACAAACTGCCAGCCTGAGTCACGCTCTGTTAGTAGCTGTCTGAAGGAGAACTATGCTGACTGCCTGCTCGCTTACTCGGGGCTTATTGGTAAGAGGGCAGGGATGGGTGGAGGCTTGCTCATGAGAAAAAAAACCCAAACTGAATTTTGAAGGTCCATGGGAAATAAAAACTGGAATATAATACTGTGTAATAATATTATATTCCAGAAACTAGGCCAGTTTCTCCACCTACATGTACTGGCCCTGTTTCACCTTACAGAGATTCTTGGGGTAAGTTTGTACGTTACAAGGAAATTAAGGATGGAAGATGAGAGAGAGGTGCTTGAATTTGAAATAAATTCAACCTTAAAAAGTAAAGCTTGTTAAGATGGTTGAATTTAGACAGGACTGAGGAGTAGGTAGTTGACAAGTGAAATGCAGCTTGCTTGATATTACAGCTGTCATCATAAGTTTGGGTAAACACCTTCGAAGAAAGGTACCTGAATAGATCAATCCAGCCTTTTATCAATTCCAACTGCCATTCTTTCAATGATATCCCTCTGTCCACTCGAAATGTTTTCAGAGATGCCTGTCAATGGAATGAACTGAGACCAAATCCAAAACCCTGTTCTCTCCCCAGTGTAGTTATTTTTGTTTGTTGTCACCTTCCTGAGTGTCAACAGGCACAAGGATGCCTTAATGGAAGCCAGATTCCACATGCCACACTCAGTATTTGATTCCTGAAAGAGAGAGATCATGTCAAGAAGCTGAAGGCATTGTAGAAATATCATAGTTGGGCAATAAATAAGTGAATGTCAAAACTCAGAAACAAACAACTTTGAAAGGCCACCAGATAAGATGTTTTTAAGCTTGCAGCCTGCACCTGCTGCAGTGCAGTAATATCCCCTTCTGTTGGACCTGAAGGTGCCAGCTGAAGCCCTGAAGCTGATCCTGCTGTTAAATAAATGTCTCTGGAGATGATATCGAAATGACAATATTTCTAAAATAGGTTGGGTTTTCTGAAAAATGACTGACAGCTATACTCAGTGGCTTATTGTTACCATTCTTATTACTCTAGCAGCTAACGAGTGAGGTAAGTCCGTGTGGCAATGGGTAAAATGAGATGTGGTGGCTTCAAAGGATATTCCTCTACCACTGAAGAGATTAAGGCAGTATGCAAAGGGTATAACGTCTGAGCAGTTATGACAGACTGTCATTTGACTCTGAAACAGAGAATTGAATAGCCCTGAAATCTGGTCTTGTCAATGAGATTAAGAAGTCCGGCTGCTGGCAAGGAGTAACTGTTACTAACAGGTACTTCTGGGCAAGAGCTGCCGAGTTCTTGCTGGACCTAGTGAATTTATCTGGCAGTTTTGTTGGTTTCATTTCTCAGTATAACCCCAAAGATGACCCAATTGCTCTTGTGAGGTGTTTTTGTGTTACTGGGGACGACCATGCTGCTGTCACACGTCAGAAATGGGGAATGGGTGCCTCAGGAGTTCAAATCAAAAGGAGATCTAGTTTTCAAAGGGAAAATTATACATCTTTCTTCCTTCCTGCTAGCCCCTAGAGACATGCAAAAGAGGAACTGACTGGTGTTACAAGAGTTTTACTTCTTTGTATTAATTCTTTTAAACCAAGAAATTACCAAAACATTTCTTGTGCTGAAGCAGTAAATTCCTGCTTCTGATATCAGTCTGATATGAAAGTGGAGTAAGGCAGAAATCAGAGGTATAATCTTTCAAATGTCTGCTTAGTAGATACAAAACACCAGAAGAAGAGTTAGACTGTGGGTAAGAAGCTGCTACAGATCCATTCGTCCATCAGTGCTTCAGGACCTCCTTTTAATTAAGATAAAATATTGGTCATTAAAATAAAATATTATTTCATTTAGCCATTTCATTAAATGTAGCGAAAATTGCACCTCCACAGAGTTTGTTCAGGAAATTGAGGCTTCTCTATGGAAGGTACAGTGGATGTGAGTCTCTCCTCATATATAGGGATGTAAATGAGAGTTAACTTCTCTGAAATTAGTGGAATCCCACCTAAAATTAATGACTTCAAATGGAAACAGAGCCAGGCACAGTTTTTGTATGAAGTGCTTTATCAACTAAATGAAGAACAGTCTGTAGAGGCTGCTTTAATGTTTGCATCAGGGTGTTACATATAGAATTTTAAAGATGTGTACCCTTCACAGGAATTTTGAAAACTTCAGTTCGTTGCTTTAGGCTCCTTGTAGTATAGGGATAAATGAATATATTTTTTTAAATTAACAGAAAATTATAAAAAATTACTAAAAATAAAAGGAGACTGTGGATAGCCACGTTTGAGTCAGTGTTTTGGTTACAGCCTCGCTACACCATCTGGACCTTCTGCACTCCCACATCAATTAAGTTTTGCTCTAATTGCTGACTTCAAGATCTGCTTTAGCATTCACTTTCTGACACATTTTCCCTTGTCTCGAGCAAAATCCATCCAAGTTCCCTGGAATTCCCAGGAATTCCATGAGAGTTTGTGGGAATAAGCTGGAGTTGCTTTGGGCCAAAGAAAATTCAGCCACTTGCCCCTTCTCTTAGACTCACCACCCATCTCCTGATTAATTCACCCTAATTTGAGCAACCTCTAGGCTCCGTTCGGGCTAACTCTGCTTTTGTCTAAAATGTGGAGGTCTGACTGCTGACTTTTGAGACCATCACAGAGCTGTTTGATACCCAGAGTTCAGAAAACCAAGCATGTCCTATTTTTCCTGCCAGCCACCATGGTTTCTCTGATCCCTTAGTGTCCATCAGCAGAATTTCCAAGATGCCAGCCAGTGGGGATGGGGGGAAGGGAAAGGCACACACATTGCAGGGAAAAAAGAACATCCACCCCAGGAAAGCAAGCATATAATCCGCTTGGGTTCACATCTGCCCCCAGGTTTAAATGACAGACTGATTTTCTACTAGCTGCTCTTTCAGGCACTCTGTTTTTGCTGGATGCACAATTTGCGTGCTGTGTACACACTTTCCTTGTCCTGCCTTTCCTGTATTCATCAACGCTAATTGTACCTTGGTATCTGTTACACTTCTAACCCCTGTCTTAACCCATTTTAATTACCTTGTTACCTCTTTGTGATAAGAAAGTCTTACCTCAGTGCCCTTTTTAATTTCCTCAATACCTTTTTGGTTTTTTAACCCTTCACTAAGCATTTTCTGATTAGAAGTTTTTTTAGCCTACTATTTTTTTTCCATTTGCAAAATCCTCATTTCTCGCTTTCTCTCACTTCTTTTCAGATCATATTGCAAGGCTGAAATAGTATTCTGAACCATCAAATGGATGAGGGAGAGACATTTTAGTGTGTTTTATTTTAATTTAATATCATTCCTCTTCTTATTTATCTACTGTCCAGTTTTCATTAATAATGCAAATTATATTTGCCTATTTTACTAAATTCTCTACCTCCATTTAATGAATTTTGAAGAATGCTGTTTACTCATGCACTAATCTCATGTAGAATTTGAGCAATTATTAGTCCAACTATCTGTTAAATGCTGCAAGTAGACAAAGGTATGGGATTACAGTCAAATTTAAGAACATCCCAAAACAGGAGAAAAGATGCTTTTTGTGAATTTCACAATGGGACCACATTCTTTTTCACATCCATTTCTGTCTTTCTGTGGCCAGCCCTAGTGCCTGTTCTCCTTTGTCTCCCACATCGCATATGAAGCAGTTTGCATGTTGATTTGTTCATTTCCCAGCACTGCCTGGTGACTGAAAGGCTATTAGACATCACTCTGTGATTTGTGTTATTTCTAATGTTCCTTTTTTTAGCTCGATGTTTGATAGCCCTTTCCCGTCTGTTATTGCAGACTCTTGGACCCCAGACCTAAGCACCAAATTTTCTCTCCTGGTGTACACTTTAGGTCTCTAACATTTGTCCTTCATCTATTCCATCTTCTTAACGACTACTTTGATGTCAGTTTTGAGGAGATGTGATCACATTTCCTCATGATATATGACCTGTCCTAGATTTGCAGATTATCAAGTGACGAACATGTTCCCTGAAGCAACTGGCAGCTGTTCAGGTCTGGAATACCTTCCCCTTTTTATTTAATTTTTCCCTCTTGGTCAGACAAATAAAATAAAGATTCACACTTCTCAATCCTGTGGAAAGTTTGAAATATCTGACCTGCTGAGGCGATGCCTTCAGTGAGATTGCTGGCTTGAGCAAGTGCTCATCATACCACAGTTTCCTGATCCAGATGAGTGATGCACAGTTGTTGTACGCCTTTTAGGACACAAAATGCCTTCTTTGGTTTCATTTCATTCTTGGTTGCCTTGAGTTGACATATAAATGGGAGAATATTTACCCAAGAATTTGTAGCAGAGTTAGAATCACCCCGTGGTTGGAAAGTTGTTGACACTGTTTAGGAAATAATCACTGTATGGAAGAAGTAGTGAGACAGCAGGATTAATAGTAATTTATTACCTGCAAAGAACCTGCTGTACCTTTTCATGCTTGCTGGTTTTTGCTCTGTTCATCAGCATAAGTCACGCTGCTGGCAGGTCCCTTGTGAGCAGCCTGAAGTTAACACTGCTCCAAGATGTAGTAGGGCTCCCCTCAGCATGGCCAGCATTCTCCTCACTCATGTATTACAGAAATATTTTTTCAGTCTGGCTGCAGACTCAAGGAGGAAACACAGGTCTGGCTTTCTGCCATTTATTTGCAGCTAGAATTAAAATCAGAAAAAACACGAGAGGAAGGAAAATCAGATTTTTAAGTGCAGCTCTAAGTGGACACGTGGACACACAGTCCACCTGTGTTTGATTTGGCAGCAAAGCCCTTTAAAGAGGTGCTCACCGTCTCCCAGCCCATCCCTCCCTTCTGCCATGGTTTTATTCCTGTCAGTTCTGCTGATGCAGCTCTCTGTTGGAATCCTTTTTGGAGGGAAGAAATGTGTCTTTAATGTGTGATTCGTGTTACGGTCCCTAAAGTGATTGCATTCAAACCACAGAGGGTGTGAAATATGGCACAGGGCTGGGTGTCAGAGGGTGAGAGGAGCCAGGAACTGTTAAATCTGGAGGTCAGAGCCCTGCTTTGGGTCTGTGTTGTGAATCCAGCCCCAAATACATGACTTACCAAGGGCTGTGTGCCATCTTAGGGTGGAAGGAATGTTCCGGTGCAAAGGTTGCTCACAGAGCTGTGCTTCACTCTGTTGACAGGCACCGTGATGACCCCAAACTACATCAACTCCAGCAGCCTCAGCGTGGCCCCGTGGTGCGACTGCAGCAACAGTGGCAACGACATAGACGAATGCCGGAAATTTCTGAATTTCTTCCAGGACAACATATGCCTTAGTGAGTACAAAATTAGATGTCTTTTAATGTGTTTTAGGATGTTTTCTAGAATTCCTTTACTGCCTAAGTGTGTTACGATACATCAAGGGCATCACTTTGCGCTTTGTTGAGCGTGGTTCTGTTGTAGGTGTAAAAATTAAAAGAACGGGCAAATATGCCTGATACTGTGGTTTGTGGCCAAGATTGCAAACATGAGAAGGTCTTGGAAAAAAAATCAAAAGCCAGAGTTGTATGGTATTGAACTATGTTTACATCACAGGTCGTATTTGGACCCTGACAGTCAGACAGCATCTTTACCACGAAATTGCAACACCTGAGGGGTTTCTGTATAATTTAAGAACTTCATATAAAAAGACATGACATTTAGGATATGAAGGATTTGCCGTAAATAAGTATAAATTGGATTGTGCTTGCAATTTCTAGCCAACTTCATTTTTTTTAGGATATTTGATCTCAGATGCCTGGTTTTAACAAAAGCCTGGATAGTAACTATTGTAAAGATTTTGTTAAATTATTGATTTTTTTTTTTCCCGTTGGACTCACTTCCAAATTAGGGACTATTATAAATTTCAGAATGGCTCAGTGCAGTCGATTTTGGCAGGTTCTCTTTTCAAATTTCCTGTCTGCCTGGAGCAGCATAATTGGATGATGTGGAGTGTGCATCAGAGTTTTAATTTCAGATAAATGAGGGGACTGAGAGAGCTTGGCTTCCCTAGTCTAGCAGAACAGAAGTTGAAAGGATACGTGATTGTCCTCTGAAATTGCATTAGAGGGGCAAGCCCAGGGAGGGGAAGGGATTGCCTCACCTGCAGAACGATGTTGGCATAAGATCAAAAATGCAGATATTGGCCATACATATTTAGGCTCAAAATTGGAAAATTTTTAAGCGTCAGACTAAAGTTAAGATATAGGCTTCCAGCAGGAGTTTTGAGGGTAAAAGTGGTTTTAAAAGTCATATTTCATCAGCTTATGCAAAGAAACAGACATCACTGCTTTTCTCAAAACCAGTAAATTAACTCAGTGATCCAGACTGGCCCATCCAGCCCTACAGACTTGAGCTGATGCTGATGCAGGGTTCAGGATTTTAGTGGAGGGTCTGAAAATCCCCCTTGGTAGTTGCTCAAGAAGTAGCATTGAAGTGAAGGCACGGGGAGTTCTGTGCACAAAAGCCTGAGTTGCTCTGTGATATACTATTTATTAAGCTTTTGAAGAACAAATCAATTATAAAAGAACATTTAACAAAAGAAAAAGAGAAAAAGGTTCAAACTATGATGGGGTAAAATTTAACAATATGCCATCAGAACTTCTTCAAGTGCTATGGAGGTTGCCATTTATATCCATTGCAATACCTCAGATTTTATTAATTTGTGAAGGTATTAATTTCTAGAGTGCTACAGGTTCCTTTTAGAACATAAAGACAGAGCGATTCCTTGTCCTTTCCTTTGCCATCAGTGCAAAAGCATTAATGAAGACAGATCAAAGACATTGGAGGTTACTCCGAGACAAATTATGTCATCCAAGCTGTAAGATATGTCTTCTTCAGGGAGAAATTAAAGGTGTTTCTGGATTTTATACAAAATTTTGTCTTTCACATAGGGAGGGAATTTTAAAAAAATTTTATTTTCATCAGTGGGCCTTCCACTGCCTGGAGAAAATGTCATTAAAATCCTTCCCACTTCTTTGAAACAACACAAAAACGTCTTTTTCTGTGGTGCGAAGAAACTAGGAATTTCTTGCTAGTCTGTTTTTTAGTCTATTTCCCCTTAAAAATGGAAACTAAACCTGTTATTTGGGGCATTTCCAATAATTGAAGTTGTTCATTGCAGGGGGGTTGGACTAGAGGACCTTAAAAGGTCCCTTCAACCCAAACAATTCTGTGATTCTGTCATAGAATATCTCAAATTGGAAGACACTCATAAGGATCATCAAGTATGATTGTAGGAAATAATTGAAGACTAATTTCAAAGGCCAGTTGTTACTTTGAAAACTGGGAAGATTGCAGGTATTTCTGTGACCCTTCTTGCAACAGTGGAAACAAAGAGTTACTGTGAATTTAGGAAACATTGCTTTTTATATTGCCTTATTCAGGGAAACACAAGAAAACTTATCATATCCGTCTTCCCACTTTGTCTCCGTTAATGCAGCTCATTCTGGTGCTTTTTACAAGTTCTTCTCTTTGCATGTTGGAGTTCTAAGAACTAATATCAGAATAAAATACATCTTTTTCAGAAGAAAATTACATGTAAATTATTTTATAAGGCAAGGAATGCCACTGAGAAGAAGTGTTAATAACTTCCACATATTAGTCCCCGGTGAAATTGTTTGATTTCTTGTACAAAGAATTTGAAATAAGAAATCCCCAAATCCTTGTTGAATCCCCAAAGACCTGATTAAGAACTGTTTTTCTATTTGTTTATAAAAAACTCCAACCAATTTACTCTTGCTATAAACACACTCTTTAATCCTGTGAAACTGTGATAAGCTTTTTAACTTTTATATTCTAAAGTTTTAGTTTAACCATGTTTCCCTCACCCAATTATGCAGATTTTGATTGAAAATGGTAAGGAAAATATTGCTTTAGTTCAACTGTTTCGTAGTTATACGCATATTAGTTTTACTACAACAAGCTGTAGAAATAAATATTTATCCTGTTCTCTGTTTTTAGTTTGCTATGTAACATCACCTGCCTGAATTAGGACATGACATTCAAACTGTATTTTAAATCTTGAAAGTAAATTTTTGAGTCTTTTGGATGGTAATGGATATCATTGTGGTAAGTCCTAAAGCTTCTGTCAAGAATTACTAGAAACATTACAAAGGAGAGGCTGCACCAAATAATTACATGACCCCAGATTTTCAGTTCATGTTTCTAATTGGTTCAAAAATAAAACACATTTTTCAGCATAAAATTGAATTTCTGTAAATACGCATTTTAAAGGTAAAAATTATTATAATGGTAATAAAGAACAACTCAGTTCTGCTTTTTGCCTTTTTTTTTTAGAAATAGAAAATTTCCTGTAATTTATTTTCACAGAAAATGCAATTCAGGCCTTTGGCAATGGCACTGATGTGAATGTCTGGCAGCCAATCTTACCAGTACAGACCACTACAGCCACAACTACGACAGCTTCCAGACTTAAAAACACAGGGTCAGAGACCATCAACAATGAAATACCCTCCCACAATGATTCACCAGCATGTGCAAACCTGCAGGTAAGAGAGTTTTGTACTTGTGCAAAAAGGAAAGTTTTTCATAGATACCTATAGTCTCCCACTACCTGCCTAAATCAGAATATCTGTTTATTCCCATGGTGTAGTTAAAAGCTGCATGTATCGTGAGATATCAGACACTCTTATTTTAAATCAGAAACTTGCATATCTCAAAGTGGACTTTACTGCCTCACTGACTCAGAAACAGGCGATGGTATTTAATTTCTTATCACAGGTTTGAATATGAATGTGGCACTCTCCAAATCCTGCCAGGATGTGTCAGATTAATTTAATCCCTTGAGTAATCCAAATTCAGAGGGAACCCTTAATGTGAGCTAGCATGTCCTGCTGCCTTCTTTCTTATGTTATTGGCATTAAACTCAAGAAGGTTTTTTGGCTGAGTAGTTCTGGATATTAGAGAACATGTGGTGCTACAAACTGCATGATGAAGAAGATAAAGAGATCAAAGATATCTGGGCAAAGATAAAACTAATTTGAATCAGGCACTCTCCTGAACTGGGGTCGAGGTCATGATGGGATTTTGGCCAATGGCTGTAGTGATTTTCTTTGACACTTAAATTAGGCTATTGATAGTGGATCATCGATTCTGAATTTAGAGGCTCATCACTTGCTGAAGACAGTTTTTGCAGCTCTTTGGAAGATGGAAGGACTTGGGCAGGAGACAACAGCAAAATCAAGGCAGGAAAGAGGTGGCAGGAAATGTAAAATGAAAACATCCTTAGGCCAGATTAGATTCGGGCTATTAAAATTTCTGGTGGTTTAAATGCAAAATTAGGTCAGGCAGGGATAGATCAGCTTGTCCTGTTTATTTTTGTCTTTACAGAAGGAAAATTGCTGTGTGACACAAATGTAAATGTCCAAGCTTCAAGGTCTCAGCTGATATTAAGATAAATGTTTCTGGATTTCTGGTTTTCCACCGTTAAAGTATTGATTTTTCACTTTCCTATAAAATAATTCGTTTTCTTCATATTAAACGGTATCAAAGTCTCCATGTGCACTGAACCCAAAATATTTTATTTCTCGGAAATACGTTCTGCTTAGTTTTTCCTGCACCACTCTTTCTCCTTCATCCTCTTCCAGTTCCTGCATTCATTTTGCAGTGGGAAATTGTATCCAAATCGACATTAGGGACACTACAGAGTCACAAAGTATAGAGGGTTAATGATAGATGGTGCTGAGTTTAGGTCTTTCCATTTTAATTCTGTTTTTTGTATCTGTGCATTCCTTATTATTTAAGCTTTGTAAGTTATTGATAAGAGAGATAGTTGGAGGCATATATTGCTATTTGCAATAGTCATATAACCAAATACAATATGCTGAAAGAAATGCAGCCTTTTTAACACGAAACTTGGAATCTTTTGCATTTAGAACAAGACCTTGATGGGATATTATTGAGTCACTTCATGTTATATTAAAAACTTGTGTTATGGGAGAGATCACATTTTCCTTCAGTGTTTGTACAGCCCCCCTGTAGAGTAAGGTTTCCAGATGGTACCAGAATATACATAATAAATAAAGAACTGAAGGAATGGCAAGTGATCACAAATCCCACTGGATTCACTTTAATTTGCAAATGTTCCCTAAGCCTGAATAGATGTTCCTGTGTTTTGAAAATGACTTAAATTCTTGCCCGTCCTTCCTCCTGTTACTCTGGCATTTTGGAGTCACATCCCACATGAGTTTATCAGCTCTGGTTTAAAGCTATGCTATGACTTCGAGTGTACCCTCCTGATGTACTTGGCACTAGAAGTAAAGATCTGTAGGCAAAAGAGATTCCTTCAAATAAATGATCTCTGCTGTTTGGTAGAAACTATAGATAAGGTCTGCATTAAAAGGTCACTGAAGTTACGTAAATCAAGCAGTTTTATTCCTGTGAAGTACAATATTCTATGCTTACTGCTTCCTTCTCTCAGAACTGAAACACAAAAAACAAAGCTCTAATGTTTTAATGCATTTTTCAGAAAGCAACTTATGAACAGAGCCAAAACAAGCCCACAATTTTTAAAAAAGAAACCTATGTTTTTTGGACAGTATGGTGCCACTTTGCATGTGAGACTTAAACCCTGATGTAAATTTTATAAAAGAACTGATTTTTGTATTGCACTTGGAGAAGGGTATTCATTCCGAGTCTCTCCTCCCATGAAAATATGCCTTTGTAGTATTTTCAAAACATGAACTAGTGCAGCCAAAAGCTTTTTTATATGCTTAGCAGCTTAGCTGAAAGGTTTCTAAAAGGCAATATAGCCTAAACGCTGTGAAAAGTCAAATTACAAGCATCAGTCAGCACAAAAAGACAGTGGCAGAGAGGGGCTAAGGAAATGGTCATTGAGATGCAACAGGGCTGCATATTATAGTTAGTGGGTTTAAAAATACAGTGAAGGAAGAAAGAGCAGGAAATGATTGATTAGTATAAATTGCCATTGAAGTAAATACAGCAAGGGAAGAAAGACCAGGAAGTGATTGATTAGTATAATATGCCATAGAAATGAGCAAAGACCAACCTCCTGGGGCTGTAAAATACAGGGCACTAGCCCAATCCACCAAGAGCGTCACCGGCTGAGCAATTTTTGGTACATTTCTTTCTGATTTGTTCAAAATGGTCATATGAAGAGCAAGAGTGCACTGATGGTTTTGTTGCTGTGCCATATTCTTCTGCACAAGCAAAGCTGGGAATTGGAAAGGTGGTGAATGCTTAAAGAAACTGTGACCTACTCTTTGTTTATCTTCACTCGGTACTTATTTCAAAAACCTGTTGAAGATTTGGACTTTAAAATAATGTTAATTTTAGTGATGCTGCTTAGAAGTTGTTCTTCATTTGAAATTACCATTGCTATGAGAATTTGCATTTCTCCTATTATAGGGTATTTTCTTATTTCAAATTGATACAGCAAAATCTTTATTTCTGATATATGTTTTGTTTACATACGCACAGATTGTGTTTTCCTGTCCCTCAATTAAATCAGCATTCCATCTTTGCCAGCAAGATGCTTAATTTTGTCAAGAATCCTCTAAACTCTTTTTACAAACCTGACTTCTAACAGAGTTTGCTAAACACAGAGAGTAAATAGTAGTTAGTTTTATACAAAATGTTAAATTTATTTGAGGTGCTTGACATCTTGCAAAGGATCCTCAGCATCACTTAAAAATAACATAAAATATTGTGAACAAAAGGGAAGATGAATGCCAACAGCATGTTTCTTATACAGGCAGATTTTACTAAGTAATTGCCAACCGTACCTTTTTTCCTGGTAGCTTCACTCCAATGTTCCCTATTTAACTGACATACATGTTAATCTTTCCTTTTCAGTCATAACTTGCATTCAGTATGCCAGTCAAAAAATGGTTCTGGTCTTTCAGTCTCATGTTCTACCCCCGCTGCCTGAACCATCATGTTGGATTATTTGAAAGGGACGAAAGAATGAGTTTGGATGTGTACTCACACCATGTATTCTTCAAAAAAAGGCTGCTTTTGCATTTAGGAGGGATGGATAGACCTGAAGGATGATAATGAAATGAACCTCAAGTGATGGATTAGACTAGATGAGGCCAGTTGTTCCTGGGTCATTGCAGAGATAAATAAAAAACTAAGAGTTTCACACTGGGTTTTCTATAATATTTGAAAGGATGATTTGCAAAATACAGAAATTGTAGAAGTCAAGATGGTTAAGGATATTTAAGTAAATATATGCGTCAGAGTCTTTCTAGGTAGTTCTATACTTTGTTTTCCCACATTTATTATGTCTTGCTCTCGCTTTGAATGTTCAGCATTCAAAGAGAAGTTAAGGTTTTTGTGCTTTTGAAGAATGTAGCAGTGGACACATTTAATTGAGCTATGTGGCCCTTTGGACTGAAGACAAGTCCAGTATGTAAATGTTGTTGTGCTCTAAGCAGCAAAATTTAAAAACCATGAGATAGAAATTGAAAATATCAAACATTTTGTGGGGAACACGGGAATAGAGAAATCTAGATACTTAAATTTGTCAATTCTTTCTATTTGCGTGTAAGATTAATGAGTGTTTATAGCAGATGTGGGTCATATTGCAAGCTGTTCTTCCACAAATACACGTAATACTTGTGATTTAAAATAATATTTATAATGGTGAATCTTAGGACAAAACCAGGAGAGAGGGCTCACAGTACTCTGAGGAGAGCAGGACTTAAACGTGACTCAGACTGAAAATTACTTTGCTTTTGCCATCTAGATCTGTCTGTGCAGACCTTCAGCACTGTGCGGGGAGCTGCTAATCTGGTGGTTTAAGTGCGCTCTATAATTGCTTAATGTTGCTTCCCATGTGCTAAATATCATTATTCTAAAGCATTATGTAGATGTTTGGGGGGGGGTTAAAAGCTCCACTGTAGCATTCTGAGGATCAGGACACAGCAGGTGTGGGTCTCCATGGACTGGTAATTGGGTAGTGGGTGAACATGAGCAGGAAGCACAGGCAGTGTGTAGGTGAGGGAATGGCACAACTTCTGATGAGGAGGGTAGGGACAAAGGGAACTTGTTTTATCCCCTGGGCACCAGTATTAACCCACCCATACACCCTCTTTCCCCATCGCTTCACACAGCCCGTGAACTTTCACTGCTTCTGATGAAGCACTGATCTTTCAAATGCCCTGCCTGCTCTATCCCTTGGAAAAGTCGAGCTTGGAACTCTTCCTCTGGGCGTTGAAACTACACAGAAAGATACAGTCTGGGGCAAAAGATGGACAGCAATATAAAACTATCAATGCCGTGCCAGAACCAAAAGAAAAGGAAAAAAAAAAAGACTTAAATGTTTTCTATGAAAAGGTTTAAATCTACCTCCTGTGTTTCCAGGATTAGCTGACATAATGGGGTCAGCCTGCTGATAAAAGTGATTTAGAGAACACCTATTGGCAGCTTTTCTGCCAAAAAAGCAATGTCTTTAATTTGCTTTAGTGGCAATTGCCTTGTACCTAAAGAAATCTTGAGTGTTTTGTGTGTACAGATTAAAATCTGATGGCCAGGAATAACTTAAAGTTTCATTTTTAATCTTATACTTCTAATTTGGGGAGCATTAAATGAAACTGTGTTTTGCCACAACAGATATTGCTTTGTCCATTGGCTTTATTGACATTGGTTTCAGTGAGGCTAATCCTTGTTTTCTTCAGCACCATGCTGGGGTGGGTCCTCAAAAAGTGTGGATGTACAATTCCCTGAGACTGCTGTCATTTACTGCACGATTCTTGCATGTGTGCAAGATCTGGAGGAGGTGAGGGGACCATAATGAGAGACATGTTGGGGTTTTCAGTCTGTGTGGAAATCCTGGTGTTGTTAGGCAGGAAAGTAGCCCCAGCCCACCCGCCTTGCTGTGCAAACAGTGGATCCCAGCAGGGAATGTACACATACACGTGTGTGTATTCATGGTATTGTCGTGTAGATGCTCCCACTCGGGGCAAGACTGAGCTTTTCACCATTTTTGCCAAATAATTCCAGGACCACACAAGAAAGGTTGTTTTCAAGCTTGTTGAAATCCTGCTGAAGTTAAAGATGTGATTCATACAGCTGATTAATTTCTAAGTACAGGGAGCCCTTTGCCTCTCTTTTGAACAGAGAGAAACAGTGTGAGGATGTAGGCAAGGATCAAACCCGATAGCTCAGATGTATGATATCACTGTCAGTGTTGCTATGACACATCAGCTATCAGAAGTCAGGAGAAAATTGTTCTCATTTACCAGGCTTGGTTGAACTTCTAAGTTGAACATCAGGCCCCCTTACAAGATCAGTCATGATTTGTGGAGTGAAATACAGGCTAAAACTTTACAACAGGAAAGTCATCACATCTCTGTTGTCATCACTGGTTATTACACTGCTTAACACTCAGTCCCTTTGGCATGGAGATCTCTCTGTAAAACTAGACCTTATATTTAATGATCATTACTCTGATTTTTAATGTTTGAAGTTGGGTGCAATAAATTCCTGTTGCTGAAAGACAGTGACATGGTTTATGTTGCATATTAGAATTACAGTTTCAATTGTGGTTTTTTGATTTGCATGCTTTTCATGAGACCAAAATATTGTGCATGTATACTGCTGAAGAGCATAATACTTTAGAATTATTTCATCAATGATAAAATATTTTATGGTTCATTAAAAAAAAAAAAAGTTTTAATAGTCTGAGCATCTTTGGTGTATTATAATAATACAGCACTTTATAGCAGACTGTAAAACTCCAGACTACAGTTTTAGGAATTGTGCAATTTTGTTTTATAGTTTAATAATTGTTCAATTGAAAATGAGTATGAGGTTACTAAAAACGAATTTAATGACTTACAAAAATACAGCTTTATGAAAAGACACTGCACACCTTTACAGAAAATTGAAATTTCTATGGACAGATTATAGTTTTTATCCTCAGAAAGAATTTTGCAAATTATTGCTACTAAAAGCAGATTTGCATTTGCAGTGTTCCCTTAAGCCACGGTTGTTTCCATGTTTCACATGAGTATCCTCTTATAAGAATACCACAAAAATACGAAGTGCTAGAATAAACCAGAATCAGAAAATTGGATCACATCAGATAAGCCAAATCAAACTATTCATAGCCCCTGTTATTACTTTATGTGGTTCTTCATCATATTAAAGGTATTCCTAATGTCAGCCAACTCTAGTTCTCAATCAAATACCTAGTCCATCATGTATTTCCCTTTTAAAACGGATAGCTCACTATAGTCTGCAAAAAACAGCCATAAAAAGGAGTACAGTATTATAAATTAATTTTAAGGCATAACTATTACCAATAAAAATTCTAGGTCATTGCATTGCGATGGTACAAGTTCAATCATATTGTCTTTGGAAGTAGAGTTCAGAATATATTGTGCCTTTATGGGACCTGACAAAGTGCTTTGTTTAAGACATATTGTTTGCTATTAGCAAATATTAGGTTTTAGTCATGTCTCTGCTCCCATCTGTACTTGCTGGAGTGAAAGTAGCTCTGGTTATGCCAGCAGGCTGACTCTGTTGCAAAGCAAGTAGGCAAAAGGGATTGTGTCACCGGGTTTCTAATGGAACAGAAATCAAGAGTAGAAGCCTTGAAATCTTGAATACTTTTTTTTTTTTTTTTTAACAGGAATACCTTTCAAGGAGTCCTTATTATACACCAAAATCCCATCATACTAGTTATTCCAGAAACACATAATGAAAAGATACTCTTAGCTTAAAAACCCAATGAACTGCTGTTAACTTCAGTACAGCTATCACCTTATAGCTTTTATTTTTTTCTGAAAACCACATTGTCTATTTGAGTGCTTTAGAAATAACAAATATTTTACTCTTATAAACTGTGTTAATGCACTAGGTTATCCTAAAAGAAAAAATCCACAGAGATTCATGAAGAAAATCAAAGTAAAAGACTGGTGCTATATCAGATAATGAATACAGTTGTCAATAGAGAGATGTTTCTTTCTAAGGTATGAAAATAGCTCAGCAGTTGCCAGAATAGATCAAAATTTAACAAATAAAATCTTTATCAGTTCTTTCATTATTGCAAAGAATTGTTCTTTCCTAGGCAAGCAGAAGGATTTCACAAGACTTTTATAATTGAAATGTACTTCTAAACACTTTTATGTTTGTGGTATTGATGGTTTTGTTTTGTAGTGTGATGGCTTAGGACAAATGACAGTGTGGAGGCTAAATAAGTCTGGATAGTGAAGCATTTTAGTCACAGATGCATAGAGTTTTATGAATTACATGCCTTGTCCCTCTTGGAGGGGGATGGTGCAGAGGGGATGAGAATTTAGGGGAGCAGGGTAGCAATTTGTTGTACAACCTCCTTGTTCCCTGGAGGAGCAGGCTCGCTGACAGAGAGGAAACCTGATGAGTTGTGCACTGTCCTGGTGCAGGCTCAAGGGGTTTGCCTCATCTCTAGTTATGTTCCTTGAAATCCTCAGAGGTGGGAGAAATGGTCCTAGATCCTGGAGTAGGGGTGTGGGGCTGCCTGCCCCAGAGTCCTTTCCCAAACCTGTTGTTCCCTGGTGTTTCTGTGAGTCCTTGGGTATATGAGGGGGTAGAGAAGAGCTCACAGATGGGAACTACATTCACATTGTGCTGTAATTTTCTCATGTACTGTCACCCTTGATGGCTCTTGAAGTCTGCTTCTTGCAGACACGACTGCACACTTTCCTAATGATCAGCAGGTTGTTTTCATAGATGAGCTATCTATTTCTTAGAGCACAGCAAACCTGTGCTCCTTTTTGGGACGAGTGGTTGACCATATTTTCTCTAATCCTACAGAAAAGTGTCAATTAGAGTTCATGGTTTTCTGCTCGCTGGCATATCTCCTCCATCTCTGAAACCTCACTTCCAGTTAGCCATTAGCCTACATTAGATCCTTTTCCTGTCTTGTTTTTGTTTGGTTGTTTGGTTTGTTTGTTTTTGTTGTTTTTCCTTTTTGTGTGGTTTTTGTTTGTTTGTTTCTTTTCTTTTCTTTTGGTTTGGGTTGTTTTGTCCTTTCTTCTTGAAGATCCATTCTGTAAAGTTTGGACACTCAACTGCCTCATAGACTTAATCTGTGAATCTATGAAATCTATTTATATTATTTTTGTGTATTGCCTCTAATGATTTAATGGCTAAATGCAGATTAAGGGAAAAAAACCCAAAACCAACCCTGCACCCAGACTGAGCAGGAATGATGTCGAGCCTGTATGGTCCTGGAGTAGTCTCCATGCCATCACTGGCTGGGCTGCCCCAGAAGGCACAGAAGGGAAGGGCAAAGGGGGGTTGAGACCATACTGGGGTGCAGTTGAGATTGGAGTAAGTCTGCATTTTGATTTGGGTAAAATGTCTGAATCAACCCTGCTTCCTTGTCCTTGATTTAAGGAGGATACATTGCCTTGCTCTGCCAGCAGCAAACCCAAGTACCTGAAGTATATTTATGTATATAAAGTCATTTGATTTTAAGGAGGCAATCACACGACCTAATCAAATTCTGCTTTTGTTTATACACTTGTAAAAAGGGAATAACTCCATAGTTGTGTGTATTGCAATTACCCTTAAGTGTGTATTGTAATTATCCATTACCCCTTGCATACATGCACATCATTCTTTGATATTTCTGTGTAACCGAGAAACTAACATTCTTAAAGAATAAACTACTCAGACTCTCAGTTGCCATGTGGCAGATACGATCAAAATAATTTCAGGAATAATAAAGAGGACTTTTTAGGAACAGTTTATTCTGTGTTACCACCAGCAAATGAAATATAGAAAAGCCCAGTGGAAATTAGAATGCAATAATAAGTAATCATTCTAACCCATACATTGCTGATGAGGCAGCAGAGCTGCACAAATGGTACTTTGTTGAAGGGCTAAAATTTGGAACCTTTTCCATAGCATTCATTAATTTTTCAAGTAATCAAACCAAGTTTATAGGACAGAAAATGAAACACAATCTTTTAACCAAATTGGCTAATCTATACTCTTAATAAAAAAAACATTAACGATAACAAAACAGCTGAACATAAATTTTTGTTCTGCTTTTACCCTGTCTGCTCATTTTACTTACAGTCTTCACTGTACATTAGTAATCAAATACTGGGAATAAATCACACCCTTTATCTCCTACTTACTCTATCCCTATGGCTCCTAATCAGCTGTCTTACCTGAGTAATAGATCTTTATGTTGCCTCAAACCATCTACTCTACAGCATTTTTCAATTTGTTATTGAGTTCCAGAACATGAGACACTGTCACCCATTTCAGTTCCTTGCCATCAAAATCAATTGGAGTTAAAAATGTTTACTTTAGTCTGTAGTTTGGAGGAGAGCCTAACTATTTCACACCAAATCCTGTTCCTAATCAGTGAGCTTGGCCTAATAATCCCACCTCAGGTTAAGCCCTCCTGCTTGCTTAGCTCTTTTTATGAGTCACAGGTAAACAGACTGATGTGCATAACGTAGAATATTTTTCATAGGTTCACTCAGCATGTTTCCTAAAGAATTATAGGATTATCCTCCCTCATGTCTTTCTTAAAACAGAATTAGGTATTCAGGCAGTAATTTATTAAATACTGCATTACATGGTGTTATAGTTTTCCAGATTGACAGTTTCAGAAGCTTCAAGTAGCTTCTGATTCAAGGCAAGTTACATGTTACCACATGACCCTAAACGTTTGGATGTTCTGAATTCATCCTCTGATTTGAAATGTGTGCATTTGAATTTGTTACATGTGTGGCAGGGAAGACACGTACCAGGTAGGCTCCAAATAGCTACCTGCAGCCCTAAGTACCTAATTTGTGCAGAGAGTTGGATAAATGGGCATATAAATCAGGTGTGCACAGAAAAGAGCAAAGCAGTTACAAGAATCTGTGAAAAACCCATTCCTAAATTTATGCCTGCACAAATGTGAAAAAAGGTGGCTTGATCAGAACTTTTCTGATGAACAGTGTTCAGTGTGGCTTTTACAAAGGCTTACCTTCTGTAGGAAAAGCAGTGCACTACCAGTTGCATGTATCTTGACTGGTCTGTAATGGTTTCTGTGTTGGAGTGCTGTTCTGCACACCTCAGCCACATAGACACTGCACTTGTCTGGTTCTCAGGGCCAGTTTAGGGATCTACTCCTGCAGGGACCTAGCTGCTTGGATACAGTTTCAGAATCCAAATGCAAATTCAGTAGAAAATAACTATCCCTTTTTTCATAGTGGTTTTGAAAGTTGAGAAATTCTTGCAATTGTTTGCAGAATCGTGCTCTCATCAAGAGTTTGCCCAACCCCTGTTAATTTTGATTAAGATTTGCTGATTATTCCTAAGGACTCAGTCACGGTTATTTGCAGAGAAGGAATTCAGATTGTCATAGGCACAGCTAAACAGGTTTAGATAAAAAACACACTCTGTCTATACCCAGAGAACAGCTTAATGAGGATACTTAGGAATAATTAATTAGGCAGAGGCTTTTCACCTTCAGGCTGGTGGCTCAAGTTATATTTAGTTTCAGTGTAGCTCTTTGGTGTGTGCCCTCAGTAAGAGTTCTGCTCCCTGGGAGCTGAACTGGGGCCATGTCACAGCGACAGCCCCTGAAATACAAGTTGTGCTGGCTTATGTCCCTGTAACAGGGGACTGGACTCTGGTGCTCCGTGGACATCTAAAGAGAGCAACTGGCAAAGCTTCAGCTCCACATAATCTCCATGCCAGCGAGACACATCTGCTCATATGTGCTCTGCAAGTCCTCGTTCATCATCTGCTGCCCTTTGTTCTGTGCAGAGCCTGCTGGAGTGCAGTTACATTCATCTGTGCACAACATCCCAGCAATGGGATGTCTCGTGCTGTTCAAGCGGTCACTGAATGCGAGCAGCACAGTGATATCCCAAATCCCTCTTAAGGATGCTGTTCTCAAACACTAGAGAGGCTTAGCCTGTGTTGGCTGCTGAACAAGGCATCTCTTAAGCCCATTAAATTCACTTTTGACTGGGACAGCTCCATAGTGCAGTATCAGCTGCCATATACAATGGCATATGTTAATATAGAGTAGGCACTGTCTGCATCACACCCATCCCTCGTTTCTAGCAATGCTGTCATCCTCGTGACTATCCACCCTCTGCTCTGGAGGTAGGAGTAACATAGGAGTAACACAAGAAGCCATACTGCTGTATGGTTGGCACACAGAGTTGTATTTCTTTTTTAATGCTTCCTCTCTGTATACTTGATGACAATGTATTGACACTGAAACTTGCTAGGAAGACAGCTGATGCTGGTGAGGGTTAGATGCATCTGAGTAGGCAGATCACAAAAAAACACCCCTCGCTTGGTCTGTTTTCTACTTGCTTCAGCTCAGTCCAGAACTATTAATAAAACCATTATGCACACAGGGAAATACTTGCTGCCAACTATCATCAATCAAGATTCTCTTCAGATAGCACTCTAGGATGTTTTTCTAGGTGAAACCTTCTAATCTCTCTCTTGAGTTCCACTAAAGGATAGTAAAATTTGGTGGCACAGGGTGCCATCAAGATTTTTCTTGTAGGATTTAGAAAAATCTGAGGATAGAGTAGGACTGTCCCTTTTTAACATAGCAGCTCGTCTCACAGAAAGGGAAGTGAAGGGCATGGGAAAACATCCTGCGTTCTTTGCCACATTATAAACCTATAGCCCATTAATTCCTCAGTCTCTTTGATGAAGTGCACTGCCTGAGGTGCAAATTAGTGCCACTTTTGTACTTGAACCTGTCTTTAGGAAAAGAAGTGCTTCAGAACCACCTCCTCATTTCAAAACTACAACAGAATAGTTGTCAGTATTGACCTGAGCTAGATTAAACTTGCTACCTTGGAATTTAAGTCTGTATGTCCCATTAATAATCCCCTGAGCTATCCACCCTACCACAATATAATTCTTCAAAAAGTAGGCAAACTAGTCACAATTAAGCTTCTAAAGCTTCTTCCAGTTTAGTATGGAAACATTTCAAAATATAACCAAGGTGACGTTGTTGATTTGCATTAGTGACATTATTAGCATTCATGTTTTTATTTTCCAGCTTATTAAATGTAAACATAAACTTAAGCCTTCTGTCCTTCCGTGAAGAACTTGTGGGATGAAGCAAAAAAGGATTATATCCTGTGAATACCATTTTGCATAATCTGATAATTATTTGCATAATCTGGTCATTATAGGCACAGTTTTGTTTTAACGGGGTTATAATTGTTAAACAACTAACATTCACAGTACTTTTCTGTGTCTAAGAAATTGTTTCAGTGATGGAAAAAAATCCTCCATACTTCTTACTTCCCAAATTTGAGGCCATATATGGAGATGATATTAGTAAGTTACTTTTGATTTTCAGTTGGTACTGCCTGGCAAGTGGAGGAATTCCTGTTGATGTGGTGGGATCAGGACAGTAAAGAGTAAGGCACCTTTCTAATAATGTCATGATTCTGCAGAGATCTCTTACAGGAGTTTCTCTGCTTTTTTGAATAGCTTCATTAATTACAGTGTGGCTGTTTGTGAGAGCATCGTTCATGTGTAAATCAGGGATATGAGGAAGGCTACTCTAACACCATCCATTAAAGTATGGTCCACTGTAGGATAGCCCATTAAAGAGAATTACTGTCAGGGTTTCACTGATAGTATTTCTGAGAAGGGGTGATTTTTCTCTCCTTCACTCACTTCAGCAAGGGGAAAATGAATGTTGGATGCTACATCAAAGTCTCTCGCAAGTATTGAGTTTTAAGATCCATTTTGCAAGGGCCTTTTAATAATATTTAGGAAGCTGACAGGACAAAGCAAGGTCTAGGTTAGCTAACGGAGACCTGTGGACGAGACCAGTCAGATATTTTTTTTTTCAGTCATGACTTAAATATGTTAAAAAATGTGCTTGTCTTAGAAAATAAAATGGCAGTAATCCAAATTGTATGGTACTAATTCACTTTTAGAAATTAAAATACTACCAGAATTTATTAAATAGGAATGCTAGCAGTGAATTTGAACACCTTTCTACAGACTTTTAAAGGCTTTTATACTAATGAAAGTAAAAATAGGCTGTCATGGACATTGCTAGCAGCTATGCTTAAAGTTGAAATTGTCTTACATTTAATATTTAAAAATCCAAAACACTAATTATTTGGGTGAAAATTTTCATGTTATGTGTGTGGTTCTAGCTGAATTCTTGAGGGATAGCTGCCTGTCAAAGCCACAATGCACCATAACCTGTGTGGTTTTTTTAAATACTCACCTTGCTAGATTTGATTCCACTATTTAAAAAAAAAAGTTTTCTATATTTTTATTCTAAATGGTATTGTCAGTGCTAGAAAGGAACTGAGACAAGTACTGCAGCACGTTCACCACAATTGCAGCCCTGCCAGTTCTGAGGATACATCTGTGCACCTGCAAAATTCAGCTACAGGATTAGAGAAGGGAGAGAATGCTTTAATTTTTTATTTCGGTGGCACTTCTGGAGAGCAGATTGTGCCAAAAATGCAAAATTCACTAATTAATCCAAATCACAGCTGTTCAAGAGTGGATTACTTTAAAAGAAAAGAACTAGCCTCTGAATCATGCCATGATTTAGTGGGACTTGTGTATACCACCATACAACTGTGGAAATAAATATGCTGGGCTTGAAATGTGCCAACTAAACAGAGGCAGGGAGGGCATGGCTGTGAGGTGGCTGCTCAGCTGATTTCTTGTACCTTTCTGTGCAATGTAACTTCACTGTTGCTTTATTGTAGCCTTTGCTTTTGCCTCTCTGTAATTGCAGCGAGTCACTTTTTTACCTGAAGTGTTTTCACCCTTTTAAGGCTCTCTGTGTTATTTTTCTCTGTGTCACCACGCCAGTACTCACAATGCACACGTGCATACACGTACTGTTAATAGAAAGTCCTGAACATTTTTAGGCACTTAACAAAAAGCAGATTGTTCATGGTCGTCCCCTTCGCTTCCCTTTTAAAATGTATGAGTGAGCGCGGTGCTCAGAAAACCAGCAGTAATACCAGTGGCTCAAGGTTGGCGTAGCACGAAGGGAAGCTTCCTGTCGTGCTGAGTGCTCAGGGCCCCGTGCAGACTGGTGTTCAGGCAAGCTTGCCTGATCTTCCCTTCTGGCTGCAGAAGCACAGAGCAGCACCCCTGGTCCTGCTCCGCAGCACAGAGGCAGCGCCTGACCTTGTTTGTTTAATCCCTTCCACCTTCTGACAGCTCCGAGCTGGGAGTCCCACGAGGCTGAGCGATGCGATGAGCATCTCTGCTGAGCTGCCCTCCTGCAACTCTGCTCTTGGCTGTGCAGGCTGCCTTAGCAGAGTCCTGGCTGCGCACTGTCCTGGTGTGTGATTGCAGTGAGGAGGACTCTCCGGCGAGGAGCAGGCACAGGGAATTCTGCCTGTCCTGGAGCACCAGGGCAGCAGCCCCTGCCTGGGCACACCTCGAGGTGCTGCTGCCCTGGAGAAGGCCTGCAGCCACATGGGTGTGATGCCTCTTTTCAAGGCTCACTAGCACACTGCAGGCCTGTGCTGTGCTGGCTGAGCTCTCGTAGTCCTGACAGCTGTTCAGGAGTGTTCCCACCACACTCCAGTGCATCACAGCCCAGCCTAATCCAGGAGGCAGGAACTTCACCTGCTGCCACGCTGAACAGCTTTGTTTGTGCATTTGGACATGCGAAGCCACATGCTACAGCCTGGAGAAGTGTTCTGGGATCTCTAGTGCTTCAATTACTTACCTTTCTTAAAAATTAAAGTCTGAGTATGTCTTCTAACTGGGACTGCAATGGCTTTGTGTTCCTGCTGCTCTTCTTCAGGTGCTGCTCAGTGTGCAGCAGCCAGATGCTACCTTTACCCTCTGTCCATGGCCACTGGACTGATCTCTGTGGTGAATCACTAGGGAAATGCATTTAAATAATAAAATCCAAAACAACTCAACTTTGGATTACATGGGTGTTTAGTTTTATAAGTAGAGAAAAAAACCCAACAACCTCGGCAGCCTGAGATGTTGAGATATTAACCTAATAAAACTTATTCAGTCTGCTTTTTAGTATTCTGTTTCCTCCTCTGCCCTTCTTAATGCAAAAATATTTGCTTGCAGCAAATCCATAAAAAGACCGTATTAGGAGAATTGCATAATATCCCCTAAAAATAGGAAGCAAGAATCTGGGACTATAGAAATTCATTTTACTCAGCTAAATGAATGACTGAACACGAAAACAAAATTGTTAGCAAGTTACTGTACTGCCATGAAAGGTAAGTCAGCTCAGTTGTCTTGGCTGGGTGTCATATTTTGTGCTGTGCTCACTGGGAGACTAATTGCTTGCAATAAATATTTGAAGATCTCTATGTCTGGTACTTGTAAGCTGTTTGATCAGTTTGGTGTTTCTGATAGGATCTGCTTTTTATAAAACCTTTAAGATTGCTGTTAGGCAATTTTTTTGTGCCATGTTATCCCAGCCACATAAGTGCAGTGAGAGATGGAGCTTAATGAGGTCTCATGTTTATTAACATAAGGATCTGAGAATGGTCCAGCAATAATTAGTATCATCTAGGTCATCCTTCCTTCCTTCCACACTCTTTTCAGCTCCTTTTGGGAGGATTACTTCCAGTTTTTATCCCTTCAATCAAATTTTCTTACAATTTGCCAACTGAAGAAGTTGAAGGGAGTTTTTCCTCTATCCCTACCAGACTTTATCAACTCTTCAGCCCATTTCTTAGATTTCTGAAGTGGTGTCTGCTGCTATGTGTGTTTCCATCTGCATCTATCAGGAGCCCCAAGTGTCTGTTAGACCAGAGCTGATTTGATTCTCATTGTTACTCTGTGGTCTGGGAAGGAGATGCTGTTCCCAGTCCACCTGGCCCTGTCCAGAAGAACTGGGCAGTGTTCCCTCGTTGGGGGCTGAAGAGCTGGAAAGCTGGCTTTGGGCAGAACAAGGACCTACCTTTGTTCCAGCCTGTCTCCCAGAGGATGCCTCTAGACTGCTCTGGGATGAAGACTTCATTTCAACCACTTTCCTCCTGGAAGAATCCATGAAAATAATCTCAGGAGGCCCACCATCCCTTTTTCTCTTTCCTGCCCAGAAAACAAACTTCCCTGCTTTAAGGTTGCTCTCTGTTTCTTGTTTCTCGTGTTTTAAGTCCTCAAATCCAGCAAGAATTTATTGATGTTGAGGGATAAGGGAAATGCTGTAAGAAACTCCTTAGCGTGTGTTTTCCCAGTGCATATTTGGACACAAGGGGATGTTTGGTTTACTTTATTTAATGTCTCTCAGCTGAAAAACTTGTGATTTGCTTCTTTCTATGCTGGGTGTTATCTGTGTAGCTCTGGAGCATAGTGCCAGTGATGTCTTAATGATGCTTGTTTCTAGAAGATACTTTCTCCTCTGTACAAAGTGCCATGACAGACCTGTAGTGCTTTTATGCAGAATGATGACTGATAATTTCATGCCCCGAGCTTGTATCTTGAGGGTTGATTCAGCAGAGAGGAATTAAAAAAAAAAAAAAAAAGCAGAAAAAAGATCTGGCTGCTTTGTTATAGGACTGTGCAGAGCTGATTGTTTTTATAGCTTTAATAGCTCTGCACTCTGGCTGGATGTATGGGTTTCAGAATTACCCCGTGTTGAATTGGATCCTTTTTTCAGTGGCCTGTGTCTCCGACCTACACTTTTCTTATCTTCCCTGTTGAAAGTAATTATACTCCAGTGTGGCATAGAACTCCTGTGCTAATAAGAAAATACTATTGACAGGTGTGATAGATGCACCATCCGTTTAGTGAGCAGAGAAGAGTTAAACTGATTGCATTTTTTCAGTCTGTGTATTTCCCAGCTTATTGTTTGTGTCCTGCTGTTGGGAAAAACAGGTTAGTTGCATAGTAAATCTCTCTAATCAACACAGGAGAAGAACAAAAAGAACAAACACCCTTATTTGTTAGAAGCGTGGTCATTCGAAGGATGCATTCTGGGAGATGTTTCCCTCTTCTTCAGAAAGGCTTGTTAATATGGGCATAACTAACCAGGATCTCAGGAGAGGAAAAGGGCTCACTCATTAAAATCAGCTGTATAAACAGCCTACATAGCAGATATCTGTCCTAATGATGCTTCTGTTGCCTCTCCCTGTCCAAGCAATATGCTCCATAAAGCTCATCAATCCAAAGCTAAAGAAAGGGGCTGGGTGCTCAATTCAGGTGCTCACTCTGTGCCTGTTTGCTTTCAGAGCCAATGCATTCAGCTCCCTTTACATCTTTCTTCCCTTTCCTCCCTCCAAATTAAAGCTCACTTCCATTTGAAGACATCCCCAGTCAGAACTTTTCCCTCCTGTGAAGTAACAGAAATTCATGCTGTAGTGAACATACAAAAATACTGCTGGGTGACAAACCATAAATGTGTGTACTGACTCCTCGTGAGACACTGCTGCAGCGTTTAATGCATTTATTAACCATGCACTGCTGTGATTTGCAAAAGCTGGATGCATAATTGCAAGATAGCATTTCTGGGCATAAATTCAGGTCTATGGTGTCTGCAAAGGATGGATCTAGAGGAATTTGGGGGGGTGGAAAGCAGGGAGTTAGTTTAGGAGGATCTTATGATAAGTATTAAGTGCACAGCAAAAGAAGACTAATTAGGGACATATGATTGCAGTCATCTAGAATGCATTGGGATCAGAAGGAAACATGGAGGTCCACACAGTCTTCTGAAGGAGAAACATCTCTATAAGTAATATTTCTTTCTCATTTCAGAAAACCACTAGCTCTTCTGCTGGTCCTGATTTAACTTTCTTTCCAGGAAAGAAAGAAGTAAAATTTTGCTTCTCGTAAGGAGAATTTTTTTTTTTTCTAGACATGCTGTTTGTTGCTTTACCAGCCCTTGAACAAGTCCAATATTTTAGTTCTGATACCAACAGCTAAGGGTTTTCAGACCAAAACAAGGCTTGTATGTGACTAGCAGACACGACGCTGAAGCTCGCCAGGAGGTGCTTAAAAACAATTATCTTTAAATATCATCTCTTGCTTGTGCTGGCTACAGCGAGAAGATTCCCTGGGAAAGCAGGTGTTCATTTTTAGAAAATATAAAAGCTTAAGTGAATTCAAGCCTGTTGGCTGTATGGATGCAGCTTCATCTGAGTAGCTCACATTAATGAATTACAGTTCCCTGCAAAGCTGGAGTGTCAACCCCTCTTATGTAACTTTGTTTTACAGTCTGAGATATGTCACAGCTCAGTGTGTCATTAAGTAAGTCATTAGCAAATGCTATTTTTCCTCAGTAGAAAAGAACTCAGATATCTTTCTTAACCACTGATTTTAAGCTGATTTTATTTCACTTTTTTTTTTAGTTATTATTTGTATCAGCCCAGCCCTACTTGTCTTTTATTTCTAATGACGGAATCCCCATAGAATTTTTTGTCACCAGATAACAGCTTTATATTAAAATTTTAAAAGAATACAAATTTGAATACGGACAACTTAGCCATTTGTGTGTGCTATTTTACTCCTGTGGAGTTAAATACTTCTAGAACATTTGAAAGCACCTTCTTGCCTGCTTGGTAGGCAAGCTGGATACCTGAGATGGGATTGGCAGTGATCTTTGGCATCTTGCATAATGAATAATTCTCAATTCCCGAATTAACTGATGATGCAGTTATTCCAGAATCGTCTGCAGCTGTACATGATGGACAGTCATTTTTCTTGTTTAAATTTTTAGGATAATGGAAGATGTTAGAAAGTAAAATATCCAACAGCAGAGGATATCCTATTTAATTCAAATGCATGTCTCCCTGGGTGTATTTCCACCAGGGCTATCAGCATAACCTCCAAACCCTGATTTTTCAAAATCTCTGATGAGGTGTTCACTCACTGTAGCACAAACAAAGAGTTCTGCCATGTGTAGAGCTGTTTCTGCCCAAGGACTGGGCAAGAAGAATTTTCCCCTTCAGCTGTAAGTAAAGGACATACACTTTCTATAGCACTCTCTTCAACATGTAGGTTTGGGTTTTTTATCCCATTACTTGTGATTTAGTGATGCACTGTTGTATTCCAGTAGTGCAGCCTATGCCAGTATTTCCATTATAACCCATTCTCACAGGTTTATAACTCAACACTAAAAATGTACTCTTCCAATTTGAAACTTGGCATATAATGTCTCATCTCATCCTCAAAATGACGTTTTTTTCTTTCTGTTTGCCATCCTCTCAATAAGAGGTTGCATTTTTGTTGTATTTTTAAATAGAAGATACTGTCCTTTCTGTTTTGATAAGGGAAAAGCCTGCCTGATTATTAAAATTGCTTTTCAGTGCTAAGAGAGGAGGACGTTACAATAGAGGAAGCACGTGAATAAGTGTTGTTGATGTTACCATATCTACAATAAGTATATGGATGCAGAGAAGTATCACCTTCCAAATGAAAACCAGGGAATGTTTATCAAAATTATTGAAAAGGGCATTTTCTATGGTGTTTTTTTTCTAGCTGTTGATTTTACCCTTAAAATAGTGTTCTCAAAGGTAAATATGTTTTAGCTGCTGCACTCTATTGTTTTTCAGGCTGAATGAAGTAAAGGAAGACTTTACTGCATAGAGGCAAAATAATGACATTTTTCTCTTTTTGATAACCACAGTACAGAAGGAATATAAATTCTAACTTTGGTGTTGAGACCAACTACCAGATGTAGACCTGTAGTTAGCACAGTGCTATGAATCCACAGGAGATGTAAGCAGAAAAGCACAATGTTTCCAATAAACAGACACTTGTGGGAATAGGAAAGTTAGCATTAAATGACAAACTCATAAGAAATATAAGAAATATGAGGCTCGTATGATCCTTAGAGTTTACACTGTCAGAAACTGAACCTCTGATCCAGATGCTTTATCTGAAGCCTAACATTCCAGTTCAAGGTAGTATGGGTGTTATGGATATCAGAAAATCAGGAGATTTAAATCTAGTTCTCCTTCTTTACCTGTTTCCTTGGAGCCAGACATTTAGGAGTTGAAAGCTACCCAGCTGCCTTTAAAAAACCAGCTGCCTTTAAGAGAAGTTTCCTATCCACTACAAATATGACAGGAAGACTTCACTGTGATGCTTCTTTTTGTTGCAAATTTACTTCCAGGCATTTATTTTTCCATTTAGACAGTTAAATTTATGCTTACCATAACCACTTTAATGGTACTAATTAGTAGAAAGAGCATGTAAGAAGGAAATTTTACGGAGGGTGTTTAATAATAAATTGAGCTATTATTTTGTCATATATATGAAAACTATCAACATATATTCAGTATGCATTCTTACTATAGCTAAGCTATCTTTCTCTTAAATCCCAGCTGTTTCACTTTTTCAGGTGTCTGTAATATGTTCATATATCATCAAAAGCAGAGAATGTTCCTAACAAGAAGTTCAGTTCCTTCATTTGATTTCTAAAATCAGTAATTAGGTCAAAGACTATTTTGTATCCTTTGGCAGAGCCAGTGGCTCTCAGATATGACATAGAATAGCTGTATGTGGAACTGAATCTTTTGAGGGCATAAAATCAGACGGCTCAGCACTTTCTCACATCAGCTTTAGTCCAGGCCATCACTGCTTAAACCAGTGAGAGTCTGCAGTGTAAAATGAAGCGCTGTGAGATTCAGATCTTTTTTTTTTTGCAGGAAATAAGTTGCAGGTCCAACAAAACTTCCAGGTGGAAGCATCAGATGTACCCAGTGCAGTCAGTAGTTTCGTAAACCCAAGTCTTCTGTTAAAAGAATTGATTTACTTTAGCACATTTACCGCCTATAAAAGGGTGCTGGGTTTGTTTCTGGAATATAGAAAGAACAAACTTGATACTGAGAATCGCTGAAGTGCTCAAGTTAACCTTAGCACTGTTTGTTGAGAGCACCTTCCACATCATGGGGATTAGTACTGCTCTTGTAGAAAAGCAGAAAATGCCCAGCCCAGACTTGTTCACTTGAGGAATGGAAATATTAAACACCTCCTGCTGCTGGACACAGTGCAGGCTTCTGCTCCCATTTTGGATGATGTCACCTGAAATGCTTCTTGCTTGAGTCAGTGTTCTTTTTGCAGCTTTGTAGAAGAGATTCTCTGGCAGCCATGAAATATATTAAAATAATATTTGTACTTTTATCATAACAGTTGGAAAAATGGCAAGAATCATTAAGGATAAAATACTCCAGTGTTGTATATTTTCCTAAAACTGAGGCAAATCATAGATTATTTGTTAATATGCAGTGGTATTGTGGTGATTATTAACTGTCATATTTCATTTCTTCTCATGAACATCCAGCACCATTTTTAAGGGGCCACAGAAGATAACATGTTCTCTGCAGCTGATGGCACTCATCATTGTAATTACTAAGTACCCTTAGCTGACTGTTTGAAATTTTGCTGTAGAATCAAATGAGAATGTGAATGTTATTGGAAAACATGCAGTTACATTTGGAGTTTATTTTCTAATCATGTGCAAATCACTGTCAAAATTATAGGATTATGACAACCGATACAAATTTATCTAAGTGCTTTGTGCTGCTGGATGTATAAATTGTACAGGGAATAAATTTTCTATTTGTTCATAGGCACAGAAGAAGCGAAAATCCAATGAATCTGTAGATACAGAGCTCTGTCTTAATGAGGTGAGTGGGGATCTTGGATATTTCACAGCACAGGTGCCTCCGCATAAGAAGAGATGTCCCAAGTCTGTCAAGATTATCATGGGCTATGTCACAGTTATCTTGTCAGTTTTGTTATGTTTGGATGTCATAATCCATTAAAGAATGATCTTGCTTAGAAGTTCAGAGCTGGACTCAAAGCGTCCTCTGCTGATTTTGTATTTCAGTAGCTGTACAACATATGTTTAGGGAGATCCCATAGTAATCACCATTGCACCTAGCAAGGATACTTATTTAATAATCTGCACCCATGGATTAAATTTTATTTATTGTTATCCAGAAATAACTTGTCAAACAAAGTTGTTCTGTTGACTGTCCAGAAGGTGCAGTTTCTCTGAGGGTCCTGCTTTTGCTGTCATAAAATAAACTGGCATGATAAACACAGATCCCTAAAAAAAACCCCATACTTTTACACATGGAAGCATTGCTAAAGTAAGCACTTCTTAATACTTTCTTCTCTTTTTCGAAGTGTGCAGTACTGATGTTAACTAATTTCAAAATATTGTCATTCTGACATCTGTTTTGATGTCTTTTTTATCTTTCCTCTTATGAGATTGGTGTATAGGTATCAGTGGAGGGTGGGACATGAACAAACAAAAGATGAATTTCATGATGTAGACGTAAATACTTTGCAATGAGGATGTGTGATGGTGACCAGGGCAGGTGTTGTGTCTTGCAGAACGCTCTCGGGAAGGACAACACAGCGGGAGTCTCCACCAGTCACATATCTGCGGAGAATTCCCTGGCTCTTCCTACCAGCTTCTATCTAAGCACACAGCTCACCCTGATGACACTTGCACTCTCACTCTCTTTGTCCCTAAGCTCATCAGTCGTCTTGTAGCTGCATTACAAAAGGACGTGTTAAGGAAAAAAAAAAAAAAATCTGTTTGCTGTCCTCTGTTGTTTATCTGGAATTCCAGGTCTGGGAGCTAAGCTGAGGCACTCCTGCTAGAACAGTCTCAGCTGGATTTTTATTTTTTTTCTCTCTAAAAAAAGCTTCTTGTGATATTTAGAGGCTTTGTGAAATACTTGGTGCAGTGCTACATTCCAAACCCAAAAGGCTTTTGGGCATGCAGTGTTTTAAAGAGACAGTGTGTAAATTTGCCTGTAAAGCGACCTGGTTGGATTATTTTAATAATTCTTATTTTAATTCTGGCTTTTACTTGAGAAAGAAGATGATGGTTTTCTTAAGATCTTGTTTATCTCATTGAATGGTTTTGGTTTTCAAATTGATTGAACTTCAGACTATCAAGGATGCCAGGCTTTTGTCTAATGGTGAATGTTCTCCCAGAGAGTGGACTTTATGAAACTTCTTCATTTGATAAATCGCTACTGATGTTAAACTCTTTCAGTGTGTTAGCATTTTCCTCTTTAAATGTTTACGTACTGTAAGTGATTCTGCGTTCCCTGCTGAGAAGCCATTATAATTCACATACAGGTATAATGTATGTCTTTCAGTTAAATTGTCATAAAAATAGAGTGTGGCGTAGAACCTTCTAACAGTACATTTATCTTTTAATTATAATCATCTAGCCTTAACAAGAGTGAAGATTCTTTAAATTAGCAAGAAGCCGCCATTGTGAAAGCTTGATAAAGATACATTTCTTTAAATATGAGGAACAAATTTTGCTACCGGGTTTCAGCTGTACAGTCTATGGTCTTCTATGCTTCCATTGTGATAATATAGTCCAGTTATTATACTCTTTGTTTAATAAAAAAAATGACATACAATTTATTTGCTCTACTAAAACATCATCATCTGTTTATACATACCTGATAATGTCAGATCAAAAAGCTACAGGAACTTCATGCCTTACTTCTCTTATCAAAACATTGTAGAGGGACAAGAGGTAGTAGGATATCATTTAAACTGTGTTTTATTTCTTAGAACTGCTAAAATCAACACAAAAGGATGGTTGATCCAGTTACAAGGCAGCATCGTGCACCTGTACCCATGTGACAGGCTTATCTCACCCTGGTAGTTCCTACTGCAGACCTTGGCGTTGCTGACATGATGAACTGTTTGCAAGACCAGCTCCATAAATTAATTGAATGGTTTGGATGGCAATATTACCAGTATACATGATTTAATCACTTGGTTCTCACTCAGTGACATTGGCAGCCTCTGCCAGCTCATGATGATTTCCTGCAGTATCTAGAAGGAATTCTTTAAAGCTTTAAATGTCATCAGATAGGCAGCATTTCTCCTAAGGGCTGTCTTTATACCTTACTGTGATGGCTTGTTGACTGTTACAAGCAGTTATGTCTAAGTGATCAACAGTAATCAGTTTCTGTTCCTATTGGAAGTAGAAGATAACTTCTGTAAGCAAGGAGTTCATCATGTTGGATGTACGAATTTACTCTGAGACTTACACAATTAGGCCCTGTCCCGCTCTGAAATGTCCAGATCAGTTATTTGCAATACAACTATAAAGTACAAATTACTATTTTATAACTGCACTGAGGTTTGAGTGTGCAAAATACACCTTGCTGAGATTATTAAACCTATTGACAAGTTCATCTTTTGAGATTTTTCTTGGCTAATAATAAACACTTTCATAAATTTTGAAATTCATTTATGTACTCTTGATTATGGTCACATAATATAGGTTTCAAAGCAATTTGTATGTGATAGAATTCTACTATACTCTGTGCCACTGAACATAACAAATTAGACAATATTACTTTTTAATTCTGTGTTGATAAGAAACTGCAAATTACTTTCAAAGGCAGCAGAGCTGCTTTCGGAGAAGAGATATATAGACCATCATTACCAGCAAAGCCCATGTGGTTCCTGTTGCTCTTCTTGTAGAAGATAATCAAATTATTGAAAACCAGTGGCAGCAGAAAAAAGATTATGAGATTCATGATTTTAAAAATTAATCAAATTCTTTTATGTCAAAAGGAGTTGATAGTATAACCTATTGAAATGCTAATGAACATAGCATTGTAATTCAGAAGTCTGACATTATCCAATTAAAAATATTTTCAAAACAAGTTCCTAAACATTATGATTATTAAATCCATCTTTGATCCACAAAGCTTTCTTTAAAATATCATTTGTATTCAGCACATTAAACATTTTAGGCACTATCACGAATTTTAATAATCTCCCAGTATAGTATATACTTTCTGAAGATTTTTTAATGTTTGGTTTGGTTACAGTATCTCTCTTACATTTAATACCAATTATTAGAGCTTTGACACTGTCTGATCTAGAATAGAAACTATTGATCACTTATACTGTAAATAACAACCTAATGAGCTTCTGATTACAAAAGAAACTGCTGATTATCTGAGTCAATGAAAGTTACCTTTGGAAATAAAATTCAGATATAGTAGAGGAAAAAATTGTGGTTTTTACAGGTAGCCAAAAAAAGCTCAACAGAGCACTTAAGCTTCTTGTCCTGTAAATTAAAAGTATACTGAAGTCCTAATTTTAAAAATTAAATAGCTTATTAAACAGGCAAAAAAGGAAAAAAACCACCCTTAGGAGTCTGACACTTTACAGGCATCACCGTGCAAATACTGGAGGATTTTGCGAAGTTGGGTGGGGGTGGATGATGTCAGTTTAGCATGGTGACCTTGCCAGTGCAGTCATTTGCTGCAGTACTGATTTACGCAAATTGTTTAATTTTTTTCCCTTTTCAGTCACTAAAATCTCGTGTGTTGAGTGCTTAATGAACAAGCTTAGGCTGGGCTTTATATAGTCCTTTAAAAGATTCATTTTATCCATATAACAATAATATAGGGCCTGTCCAAGTAAAGATGTACATAGAGATGATCTACTGCTCCAGTTGTAAATCTAACCAGTTCAGTTGTGTGTACATTAAATCATGGGCTACCGTAAACATATCCAAATCATCTTGTACTGGAACAGCCATTGTCATTAGTATTATTCATAGCATGTTTATGCTTCTTTTTAGAAGTAGTGCACACAAAGGTAAAATTCAGACTGAACTGAAATACATGGCTGAGGTTTTTCAGTCGTCAACGTAACTCAATTCCACAAGCTATTCCAGTGAAAGAGGCACTGAAGGTGAACCTTTCAGATATTGGCAAAAATAACAGCAGCTGAGGGTTTTCCTTGCCCCAGCGTGGGTGGTGACACTGCCAGCGGGCAGCAGCCCCAAGGAGTGACAATGCAGGGACTTGGTCAGTGGTGAGGGGTGCAGCCCTTCCTTCACTGACCTGGCTCCCTAAGATCCCAGCTCCTTCAGGAGGATGGGGATGAGGTGCTGAGCCCTGAGCAGGAGCTGTCCATCTGTGTCCACCAGGGCACTGGGCACTTCCCATTGAGCAGCTTCATTCCCACTTTGTCAGTAGGAAGAATTAGGAGGAACCAGAATTCTTAATCATTTCAAAGCATGACAGACTTTGTCTGGAGACCTATTCCCAGGCTTTTTTCTTTTTTTTTTTCCCAAGGAAATTAGGTTCCTCTAAGACCCCGCATTTTGAATATGGGTGTTCACAATTTGTTACAGTTCGAATCAGTAGAGTGAAAACATGAAAGTATCTACTTTTGCTAAGCCTGTGCAATTAGGCTGCAGATGAAGAAAACAGAGCAGGTATCACCTTGAAATTTCAATTTAATTAAAATTTGCGATTGTTGGCTAATCACTATGATATTTCCATGGAGTAAAGATGGTGAGAAACCAGTGAAGGAGAAGAGCAAAACTCAGAACAGCTCCCTGAAGGGACATAAATCTTATGTATGTCACGTGACAGGAGTATCTCATACTTAGCTTCTAATAAAAGAGCTGGATTCTGCTGCAACAGCAGCTCCTTCAGAGCAAGCAGTAAAAGACAGAAGCACAAGCAGTTATTCATACAACAATTATAACTTCCTTTCATAAAAGGTAATTCTTTGTCTTCAATACCAAGGTGGATCTACCTCACTGAAAAATATATGTTCACTGACATTCTTTCTTTCTGCATTAAACTGTTCTGCATTCTGCATGTTCTGCATTAAAAGTGTTCTGGGCTAAAGAGGCCTCCAGGGTTGTTTTATGCCCATAAGGTTAGTCAAATTGTACCTGATGTCCCTGACATCAAATAGAAATGTATTTGGTTCTGATGAACTTGGCAGAGAAATTAATCCAGTGACTTTTTAAATATTTCTCATCTTTAAATATTTGCTTTTTCTTAGCAGCCAGTTCCTCCAGTGACATTTCAATTATTGGCTGTTTCAGCTTCTCTTTAACTTTGGAAGGTCATTTTGTCCAACTCCACGGTATTCAACTGTATAGATTTGCTTCAGTTTTCTGGTTTTCTTTTTTAATTACAGCCTTCACTTTTGAGGAAAAAAGATGTGATCAGGGATATGTCTCCACTGAACTAAGAACACCTTTAACAGGGAGGAAATTGAAAGTTCCCATTTTATCTCTTTAGCACCGGTTTGACTTGAATAAGCTAAAACATTATGTTGTTATTCCCCAGATGGAATTTAAAATTTAGTTTGGTACTGAATAGGGGTGAAAACTTTCAAACTCTTTACAAGCTATTAGAAATATTTAAATACTTCTGATGTATTTTCCACTTAGACTTTCAGTCAAATAGATAAAGTCTCACTAAGTAGTAAATTCTTACAAGAGTAAGAATTCTCTTTGGGAAATTTTGATGGCTCCGTTCTTAAGGTAAAATCTGGGAGGATGATGAATTCCCATTTTTAACTCAATATTATCTTGACTTTTATACACCCTTGCTTCATGTTCTCCTCTTATGTTTGCTTCCAGGCAATGTTTATACTTAATAGATGCATATTAGATGAGAACACCTCAATAGTCAGAAGCCAACTCCTGCAACTCCTACAAGATGTTCCATCTTTTTTTATCTTTCATAAAAGTGTGAGCAACAAATTCAAGATGTGGCCTAAAAATCACCTGAATTTTAAAGGAGCACAGAGTCAATAAATTTCTCAGTAGCATTTCTTACCAGTGTTAGACTGTGATATTCTAAATTGTTACTGTCTTGACTACTCACAAGAGTCCTCTGAGCACATTTATCTAGACTTAAAACAGTTTCTGCTGTTTTATCTTATTCAGGTGCCAATAGCTGTTTCCATGCATATTAGAGCTAATTATTGCCGAGATTAAAACACCCAAACCTTGGCCCCTTTTCACCTGCTTGTAGTGATTCCAATGTTATAATTCTTTTGTACCGCTTTTTAATCTGTCAGAAGGAGAATTTCCTAGAATCCAGAAGAAAAAAAGTCATAGATTTAAGGCCAATTTTCTTCAAATTTCTTCTTCCAAAATACAAAAATATTTGACTCCTTACAAACTACTGTCCTCCAAAGCCTTTGTGTCTGCTCCATCACTCAGGCCTGTCCAGCTGGGGCGAAGCTTATCCCACACTAACAAACCTGTCAGAGCTACATGCTGACAAATAAGTCATGCCAAGCTCTCTAACTGCAGCTCTTCAGCTGAGTAAGGAGTTGATTTTGGCCACTACACTTGTCCTTAGGTCAAAGCTTAAATGCTACAAAAGCTAAACCCCACAGATGTATTGAACCACAGGGAGGTGTAAACTCCTTCAAGCACAGAAGCCAGCAAACCTACTGAAACTCTGGAGTAATTTTCAAAGTAAGATTAAAACATCATGGTCCGCTCATGGTAATGTTTATGGAATAGGATATATATGACAGAAGGAAGCTGGAGAAACAGGAGAAAGCGTGAAGATGCAAAAATTACTGTTTAGGGAACCAGCATTTATTTTAGCAGGAGAGACTGCAGAAAGCACACTGCTGAGAGAGAGAAATGTGTGTCCCACTGAGGATAAAACAGAAATCATGGGGTTTTTTCTTTGACTTTGTGGATTAGCCCATGGAAAGTGCTCCCCCTTTTGAGAAGTGAAGCAATTTTTCTGGGAGTATGCTGACCTAAATTCTGGGAGCACAGGGCCTCCCTCTGACATCCCCAGACATGGTTATTAGCAATGACATCCTCTGCATGCTTTGGGGTGAGACAAAGGCCTTTAAGTGAAAGTTAAGACAGAAGGAATGTCTGTAAGGGTTATTAGAGGTGGAACAAAGCCTCAGAGGGGATTGAATCTGGCAGTTGGGAGTGCACAACCCAGACTGAGCTGAGTCACACGTTGCTTAAAGAGAAAACTAAGAGGAGGTAAAAACTGAAAGAGAAATATGGTCTTGATTTTTGTATTGCTGCTTCCCTGGGAAGTGATGCATAAAATCAAACTCTTACCTCTTCCCAGTACCCTACATTGTTTCTTGGTAAGAACAAAAAATAAATCCAGAATGGAGGCAGTGGGAGAAATTGCTTCAAAGCACTCCAACATGTGGGAAGCTTAACTGGTGGCAGTTATTAATCTCCATGTTCTCCCTTCCCCCAAAATTATTGCTACTGAGTTTGTTCTGACAGGGTTTGTGTGATGTTTTTTGTAGCATTACCTAGTACTGAAATGATTAGCTGTGATTAGTACTGCTCAGGCTGGGAAGGTGTATGTGTCTTTCACCTGAGGATATGTTGAATTTTGCACTTTTTGTGTAAACTACAAGTTGACAAGAGCTGCAGCAAAAAGAAAATAGTAGGAGAAGGCTCACATAAAAGTAATTTTTCTTACATCGTGATGATAAAATGATTAATTGAGGGTAAGCAGAAATGGTGAAGATAAAGGTAACGGGTAGCATTTGGACCCAGGAAGACTGGCATTCACTGTGATCTGAGGATATCCAATGTTAGTATTTTCCTGCACTTTTTTTCAGCTTTTTTTCTCTTTGTCTTTTTCCAAAACTCTCTAGAACATGCTTCCATTTTCTGGAGGAAATTCTTACACAAACAGTTACCTTCTTGTGTAAATTCTATGTTGTCTTATGGATTTCTGTACATCTCACTGCAGGTTATTACATGTCAGGTCTTCAGTCATAATGGCTGGTAATTTGTTGTAAAAAAAAAAAAAAAACCAAAACCACTGTTCACTTGTTCCTGTTGACTTACTTAGACATTGCTCTGAGGACGTTGCTCTTTGGACTGTCCATACCTTGGAAGTCAATCCATGATGTTTGGCGTTTTCTGTTAGCATAATCCTCCTGCATTAGTATTGTACATATCCAGAAAACAATCCCTCTCAATAAACATTATTCTCTTTTTTTATTAAAAAGCATGTTTTTGTGAGAACAATTTACTGGTTGTTTTTCTTCTGTTTTGATTTATTTAAAAAACAAAAAAAAAAAAAAAAGGAAGCTTGACTGGCAAAAAAAAAAAAGAAAACAAGGTTAATCTCATTTTTCCCTGTTGTTTTGCAGTCTACCATGATCTAAGAAAATAAGAAATAAAGCTTTTCCCTTTAAATATCTGTTCATTTGCTTGCTCCCTAGTCTTTTTGTGTTAGTGAATGTGGCCTGCAAAATTACAATGAGCAGGCAGTATCAGATGGAAATGATGGAAAGACGGGCACGAGAGTGGCCAGCTGGCCCTATTCATGCTTGTTCACTCTCTGGCACGCACAGACGCCTCCACACCCATCCCACCCCTTCATCCTGCCAGGCCAGAAAGAGAGGGCTCGCTCCTATTTTCACACAATGGCAGCAGAAGAGCTGCAAAGGCTTTGAAGACAAAAGCATTTGCAGGAGGATATTTTAGGAAATGCAGAGTGTGCTGGGAGAGGAAAGGGGAGGTGGATAAACAAGCTTTCAGGATGCCTTTCCTCATGTTGGTGACTGAAAACCAGGAAAATTATTTCAGCATTTACTCTTGTTCAAACTGAGATTTAACAAATGAATATGTTATGAGCAAAGAGCAATCACACTCACCAGTGAAAAAGCTGCTGCTTAGCAAAGGGCCAGAGCCTCCCACCATTTTAAGGCCAGACAGTTTCAATTACTGTTGCTCAGAGAGAGAAGCAAGGTTTGGGGGCAGGGTGCAAGAAGGAGATATGGGAGTGGTAGAGATGCACAAAATATGAGGTGAAAGGTCTACTCAATTAGGGCTGAAAACACTTTCCCAGCTAAATCATCATCGTGCTTTGGCAGCTCCAGGAGGGTCTAGAGTTGCAGGGGTGATGCAAGTAGGAGATGTTTAGCTGTCCTGGCATCGTTTGCTACCCAGATGATCTGTTTCAGGAGGTGGGAGGGGAAGGCAGCACATTCTGTTTGGCAGCATCCAACAGCTCAGCTTGGATTCCTGGGCCAGATATTGAGGTTGCTTCGATTTAGGAGTCATTCTGCTGCTATTAAGTCCTGTGCATAAAGCACTGCAGGTTCTTCAGCTCCTGCTGTGCCATCTTCCAAACGTTTAACCATTTCAAAGGCGTGTTTGAAGAATGTGGTGCACAAAAGCAATCAAAATGTTCACCAGTATGAGTTAGCATTGGACTTTCCTTCTACCTTTCCCTCATTCTCTGTGCTGCCACAGCTCCAGCGCTGTGAAAGGAGGATGGGGACAGAGGAACAGCAGTGAAGCCTCCACTCAAGAGGTACATGACAGACTTGTTGAGCAGCTTCCCCTGGGAGAGATGTAACCAAGCTGTGTTTGACATCACTAAGCAGCCAGCTATGCAGGACCAGATGGATTCTTCGGTGTGCCTCATCTGTGGGTTTGATTTTTAGATTTTGCTTTGTCGATTTAGGGTTGGCAGGTTCTTCCTTTTAATTGTTACTGTTCACACATAGGCTGCCTTTGGCAATTTCTCTCTGGGCTGAGAGATCATGGCAGTGGGGCTGCTTTTCCTGGACAAAGGCTGGATGAGTTGGTACCAAGGAGCTGCCTAGAAGGTGCACAAACGTGAGCCATTGTATCACACTGCCCTTCTCCCACATGTATAGGTTGTGCTGTTAATAAAGAATGATGCCTCATAGAATCCATCGCTTGTCATGACAGAGGCACCAGCGTCCTCATGAAGAAACAGCTCTCTCTCCACTGTCCTGGCTGCCATGTGTTGAACAGTGCTCATCACACTGGGCAATTTGGCTGACTTCCTTTAGGAGTGTCGGTAAGGTCCAGTGATGCCCAGAGAAGTGGGGTTATCAGCTTCAAATGGCATTTATAGAATAATTTCAGTTAAATGGGTTGAGTTGTGCAGAGACATTTTAAATGACGACCTGGTAAGCAGATGAAAGCTCTGGTGTCTTCAACGGCATGGACAAAGATGGATAGGTTAGAGGGCAAATTTGACAGCTTCCCACTTGGAGTTTTCTTGGAGATGCATTTCCAATGTGCCATTAAGTCAGCAGAGTTCTGAGCGGCATAGGAAAGGGATTTTGAAAGGTGATCCTAACCATTTTCCGAGCATGCTCCTAGACCTCTCCAAAAGACTCTGCCCGAGCAATCAGCCTGCCCTGACACTTGCACTGCTCTTGCGTGCTGGCAGAAAACCCTGTCTCTGTTATTGTCTGCTTCATGCTGAGTTCTGGTTGGCATTCAGAGACAGAAGTATGATTTCCTGAAACAATTTTTTGTTAACAATAAACTCAATTGTTTTGGTCTGATGCATGTCTTTTTTGGCTCTGAATACAAACTACACCCCCTAATTTGGCATCACCAAACTTTTTTATCTTCATTAATTACCAAAAACTGCAGAGCAACAGCGAGGAAAAAAGCCAAAATAGGGACTGGGAAATGTTGCTCCATAGTAATTGTGCAGAAGGTTTTTTGGATTGGTTGTTGTCGGCTTTTTTTCCACCAAAGAGGATGCTAGAAAATCTTTTGCTCTGAGGTAGAAAGCGTAGTTCACGGACTGTTTAATAAAAAAATACATTTATGCTTTGTAGCATTATAAATAGTCTTGTAGTCAATTGCTTTGGAAGGATCTGCAATTCAAGTCTCTGAATTGCTCTTGTATATATGTTTTTAAAAAAGAACAACATTCCACCAATATTCTCAGTGAGGTTAACTAAACAGATGGTATTTATCTCTAGGTTTGCAAGTGTGCCATATCCCACTTGCTTTCAAAAGAGATGTTAACACAAAAATCTTCAAGAGAAGCAGTTGGAAAGTCTCCCACAAAGTACACACACAGATATAAAAGTATAAAAACAAAAAACTAAATATAACTCTGCATTCACCAACCCACTGCTGGCTTCATTCTGGTTTGGAGAGGCTCAAAGGTAGCATTAACCTAGCTGTGAAGTCACAGCTGCTTGTTTATCAGAAGTCAGAATCTGGTGGCTATAAATACAGTTTAGCTTTTATTTGTCTCCAAAACAGTATTTATCAATACTTCAGTGCTGTTTTGAGCAGATCAATGACTGCACATAACTCACTGCCTGAGGGCTTTATTATTAATACAAATGTAGGTAGGCTAAATATTGAGTGACATTATTAGAAAGGGATTGTCCTTCCCTCTGTGACTTTGGCTGATGTCAAATGAGCATCAAGCTCAGCAACATGTAGCCAGGTTTCTGCTCATAGTTGGAAGAAACTGTCCCTCCCTCTCTGCCCATCGTGGGAGTTGTTGAATAATCTAGAGAAGGTTATTCAAACTGAGTTTTAGAGTGCTCAAAACCTGAGTTAGCGTCTAGAAGGAAGTTTGCCTTCTTGAGTGGAAGGCTGAGACATCTCCATTCAACCTTTTTACTGGGAGAGGATTAGGCCAGTACGTGAGAGGCTCCACACCCTTCATCTTGAAACATTACACACAGGACTGTGGCATAATTAAGAACAAATATGTCCTGGTGATCCTGCTTTCAAGTAATGTCTCATTTCAATAGAATGAAAAAAGAGCACACATAAGAAATATTTACAGCTGAAGTAGGAGTCATTTCCATTTACAACCCAGTACCTGAGTTACCTCAGGGAGTGGGACCCTTGCACAGATGTTACACTGCCACGTTAATCTGGCCTGAGCTTGGCCACAAGACCTCCTGGTGCAGTCCAGTGCCTGCTGCACCTCAAATGCCACCACTTGCACCAGCCCCAGTGGGCATCAGAAGCAGCCAGATGCAAAGCTGAGGCTGATGCTTTCCAGGCACACAGCTGGCTGCAAAGGCATTTGTCCTGTCAGCTCCAGTGGTGCCCAAGCATCTGATGTGTGATGAGGCGACCGGCTGGTCAGCTGGACTGTTACTCTCTTGAAAATATTTAACCTGAGCTCATAAAAGGAATGCTGTTCACTAAAAAAAGAGAGATAAATAGCTACATATAGTGCTGCTTGGTTGCCAGCATATTAAGTATTTCTGTGATATCTCCTCTTGAAGTGACTATATCTATCTATCTGTGTAACTTCCTTTTTTAAACTGACTTTTGTAATAAATGGGTCAGTCTTGTTACTTGAAATGTGGCAGTGAGATTTTTAAAAATGCCCTAGAGAAGCAGTAGTTCCCTCATGAAGAACAGAAAATTCTTGTAGTTGTGGGGTTTCTCTTTTGATTACAGGCTACCTACACTTGACAATAACTTAACTTTCAACACCCAATGACATTAATTTCATTTGACTTCCTGTCTTAAGGTCAAAAACATTAATCAGCACTTCTATCATTAGCTCAGTTTCCTTTTCTATTAAGCGATTATGATCACTTACTATTAATGAGTCGTGAAGTTTTAATAAATTTTTGCTAGTGTGAAATTGCTAAACAGTAATTATGGCATATACTGTATGGATGGTTTGTTCCACAATATACATTTTACTTAATGTTGGTTAGAAACATCTTCAAAAAACAACAGAAAGTAATTAACTAGTTACGGCTGAGGATGCAGAATGGCCTTTTTCTCCACAGTTATAGTCAATAAAAAGACAAAGCAGGTCATTTTTTTTGTCATTCATGGAATTATTGTATTTCTGGACTTTGTGACTTTGCAGTTCTTTATATGAAATGACACTACCAAGGCTGCTTACTAAACAGGGGATGAAAAAAAAATCTTTTAAGAGCTATTGTTTTAACTTGGGTTATATTTCTACTGTTCTGGCATTGAAACAACAAGGTTAAAAAACAAAAGCCAGGCCCTCTCCGTTAATACAGAAGATAAATAACACAACAAATTCCATTTCCAAAAACTGATGTCTGAATACTGGCTTGGCTTTCCTGTAGCTTGGCATTACTCACAGACACATCCAAACAACCACAGCCAGATGCTCGTTCGGAGCTTGGCTCAGATTTTTATTGGTTAACTGACTTTTTTAAACACCCAACAACCAGGAGCTGGACTAATGGTGACTGAGGAACTGGAAGTTAGCTCTGAACACAGAACATGTCAAGAGGGTATGTTAAAGAAAACAAAGGAGGTTGCAGTGGTAACAGTTTCTCTACTAACATCCCCCTGTTCCCAATTTTCTGGTTTACTGATATCTGAGAAAGCTGTATCTGGTAAAGTCACAGCAAATGTACTCCCTTTTGTACTGAACCATATTTTCTGGACCAAAGAAATGGAGGAATAGGGTCAACTCAGGCACACTGGCTTTTCTGAACACTACTTCTGTGGCATTGCACCCATCTCACAGCAGTCAGGTACTTAAAAATACAAGATTAAATCCTTTTAAGTGTTAGTTGCTGTATTTATAGTAACACACATGGAAGTTGTTGCCACTTTTGAATGCACTGGGTGGGAAGCCATCTGGGGCTGTACTGTCCTTTTTCAGTAAATCTTATCAAACTGGTGCTGAAAAATTTGATATAGTTCCAAGAAGAGCCAAAAGGGTGATGCTAAGTGTCTGTGAAAAGCGTGGCTAATGGTACATCCCTAACAGTGCAATCTCATCACAAACCCAATGTGTATTGTCATGAACACGGGCTGTGGGAACCTAACAAGGAAGATAAATTAGAAAATAAATAGAAGGTTTTCCATCCATAGACCAGGCTTTAACAAGGCTGGCTGGCTATTAAATCTAGACCAGTTCAGCATAGAAAACTGTCGTATTTTTAACAGAGAATGCAAGTAAACATAGGAACAAGTAAACAAGATTTGTACTGTGTTCTCCACCATTGAACAAAATCTTTAAAACCAGACAAGGTGTTTTTCCCAGAGAAAAGCTGTGTTCAAGGAATGATGCAGGCAAGTCCAACACCTTGCACAGTGCCAGAAGACAGCCTCTTAATCTATTAAACCTAATTCTATAGGATATAGTTCTGTACTGTTCGGGGTTTCTGCTCTGAGACGTTAAAATAGAGTGTTTGCATTGTTGTTGGAGATTCTTTGTGTTCTAAAATGCAAGAACAAGACACTGTTCTGGTTATTTCAACCATGGAAGAATCCCAGCAGATCTTGACTGGCAGCACACATGGATGTGTGAGAAGACTGGCATTGTGCAAGTCTGCAAAATATCTTGTATTGGTTGGCTCCTGTACTGGAGAAAGATAAGCAGCATGGTGCAGTCAGAGATGATGCCTCCACAAGTTTCCCATCCTGGACCTGTAGAACCAAGTGGCATGATTCACAGCTGTGTTTCAATTCAAATCATAGTCTGAAATGGAACAGGTCTTTGCTTTCCATTATAAAAATGGGGGATGCTGTGGATCAGTACAAAAGAATGTCTTGCATAAGCTAGGATTAAGTAGAAGTAAAAATAAACTAATGAGCTTCCTACACTTTCAGCAAAAGCTGTGGCACTGTAAACAGCGGTTCTGGCCAAAGTACACAGTTGCACCCTCGTGCTGGGACAAGGTCAAAACTTTATTGGTAGCTGGGTGACCATCTGTCTCTGCAGACACCGAGTACCATCTCCTTGGAGAGTTGTACAGCAATATCAGACCATACTGGAGGAGCTGCATTGCTCACCAGCGGTTACTGGGATCCTTGCCTGTATGACTTGTACTGATCTGAGGAAGATTATTAAAACATTAATTCATGCCTCTTGTCTTCATCTTCCTGGCCGGACTCTCACAATGTTCATTACTTGGTAATGTGCAGTTATAACATCTTAGTTTTACAACTCTCTGAGGATACTTTGGGTCAAAAATGAGCTTGAGATTCCAGGGCACAAGAGAAATATAATTTTTATCTGAAGAAACAACATCGTGTAGAGAGAATTATGACCAGCAAAAGTCATCATAGCCAAGTACCTACTGAAAGCAATTTTACTTTAATTGCACCTGAAACTGACAATTCCTGAATATGTAGAAAGGACAGTAATTGCTTTGCAGGGATTTGCAAGAAGCCACTGAATGGTGCCTTGGATACAGGCACTGTATAGGATTACTGGGAAAGCCCAGCCATGCAGAAAAGTTAACTTAAAACACATAGTAACTCCTATAATCAAATTTGTTGTATAATCATTATGCAATCTCAAGGATGAGCAGCTGATTGGACCATTAATATCTGTCCCTCATTCCTTAAGGGTGCCAGGGCTCCTTGGTAAGTGTGACTGGTGCTGTCACAATACAGTGGGTTCCTGGATCCATAGAGGAGATGCATGACACAACATTCATGTTTGTGTAGCCATGCTCTGAAAATGCCCCTTGCAGAAGTGGGCAGCCAGAGCAGCTGTGAGGCTTGAACACACTGCACAGTGACATTTTCAGCCCTGTCAAGAGTTGAGCCCTAAGCTTCTCCAAAACCCACCCTCAGTACCTAGGGACTGCTGGAGATGCAGGCTCAACCCAATTTTCAGAGCTGGCAGTGGCTGAACAAAGGTTCAAAACACTAAAACTGGGCTTGGAAACTTAAAGTACCAAGGATGGGGGTGAGTCTTGGCACACACAACTTTTAAAGAAGGAGCACAAGCCCCTTGGGTGCAATGGGCAGGTCACAGGACTGCTTTCTATCTATATGTAAAAGGAGATGATAAACACCATAGGCCTTTAATTGAAAGTTGTCACTGGCCATATGGTGACATCTGGCTGGGGGGTGAGATTATTCGACCAAGCAAGTGGTGCTGAGGCGAAGTCAGAGCTTGTTTCAAAACTCATTCTTCACATTTGACAAGGGTTTGTGTTGCCAGCTTCATTGTTTCCTCTCTGTACCTTCATTTCTTTCTACTATTTTCATGGCTTTGTACTCAACTACTGGATGGCACAGTATCTCTAGCTTTAAAATAACGGTACACAAATGCTGTAAATTCACATTTTAGAACAGATTTCAAGTTATAATATTCCCTACACTTGCTCAGAGAAAAAGCTCTATATTTTAATCCCCTTCAGTTTTGAAACACTTTCAGTCCATTAGAGCCACATAAATACAAGGCACAAAACAGTAACAGGCTACAAATCAATACATTTGCACAGCCAGCTCCAAATAAATATGATCCAATTGCTGACTTGGAAAACTGAGAATAGTCCAAAGTTTCCAGAGTGAAATATTGGTGGTGAAATACCATTGAACTGCGTGCAGGAAACCCTGACCCTCTTGTCAGGTGGTGCACTCAGTCCAAGGTATAAGAAGGTATTTACCAACAAGGAGGGCCAGTCTTCTGATAAAGTAATGGAACGGTTAAAATATACCCTGTTGGGAAGTGTGTTCAGCATTAGTGTGGACAGTGTGCTGATAAAGTGGGTTGTTAAGTGGAATGAGACAGGTTCAGCTCAAATATTCAACAGTGATCTCTCATGAAGCAAGCATTAGGCCTAGCAGGAACTTTACAAATAACGCACAATAAAATCATAGTCTTCAGCTCGGAAATTGGTACTAAGTAACCAGACATAATCATACTCACTGTAGTCACACATGGTTGGTGTCACTGCAAGGGAACCTCAGAAATCCTGTAGGGAGAGACAAACCAGAAAGGATGACAGTCTCTATTCATTTTGCCTCGTCCATCTCACATGTTTCAGCTCTGCAGCTGGTTTTGTGATAAACAGCAGAGGATGCTCCAAAGGATCATATTTCAAACACCTGAGGAAAAAACAAACAAAGCCCAAACCAACAAAACAACAACAAAACTCAAAACAAAACAAAAAAAACCCAAACCAAAAACCAACCCAAGAAGAGAGTACTTTGTTCAATTTCCAATTGCAACCAATAAAGTCCATTGGATTCAAGCCTAAGTAAAAATTTAAAGTTCAAGTCATTTTATACCATGATATTCCTCTCTTTCTTGGAGTTAGGGCTTTCTGATCCTGCCACGAATGAAGAATTTATTCCTTTAACCACGCACAAACATAGCAAGGCAGGAGTAAAGGGCAAAAGACAAAGCTGGAGTGAGAGAAATGGCTCCTCTGTACCTCTGCACTTACAAATGCAGTTCAACCTCACGCTTGCCCCTTCTGTACAAGAAATATGTTCTGTCCAAAAAGTAGATGTGGCCGTGTTCCAAACTAGTCAAAGTCTACAAGCACATATCGTAGTGTAATAATTGGTGGGTTTGGATTAAATAATTTGTATACAAAACATGAATTTTTTTATTTCTCTCCCATTCAACCTTCCTCTTTCTGTGGAATTATGCCACCACTTTTGGGATCCAAAGGCCAAAGACAGAGATCTGAGGCATCAGGTCTCTCGCTAGTGCAGCTGACTTTACTAGACACTTCTTGCTGTGAAAAAAAAAAAAAAAAAACACCAACAACAAAATATAAAATATTGTAAAATATTTTATACAGTAGTTCTTCAGAGTGCAAATGTTGGACTGCTCCATGCATATTTATACATGCACCTTTACATTTGATGGATTCTGGCTCCACTCTTTCCTACACAAAATATAAAGGTTTCCACTGAAAAAAACCCTCATAAGTGACCTTAGAGATTCAGTTATTTTCAGCAAAATAAAGAAAAGCCCCTGTATCATTTTAATCTAGATGATTCTCATTTACAGTACTCATAAGAGCTCATTAGTGCTAAGGCACATATCTTTGTGTGCTTATCCAGCTGCCTTGAAAGGCAGGAAAATGCTGTTAAATCCATTTTATGGATGAGAACATAAAGATTCAAGCAGTCTAAATAGGGATTAAATTGAAGTTTGGAGCCAGCCTCTCAGATGGTGATGTACAGTATTTACTCTCTACACTGCATAGTCCCAAAGATGATTTAATTCATTGAGCACCTTCATCCTGGGCTCCAGAGCTCATTAAGCACTTTTGCATGCTGGAAATCTCCCTGGGTGGAGTAAAAAGGTGCCTGTCTCCAACCTAAAGTGTTTCACACTTCAGGGTTAGATGGGAAAACACCTCAACTCTTCCCAGGTTCTTGGTGGAAAACAGTGCTGGCCTGGGGTGCTGAGCTCGTTCTCCCTCCATTGACTAATTTCTGTTTCTTGAAGACATCTGCAAAATGTGGGAAACCCAGAGATCAGGCCCTGCTTGGCCCAAAAAGGTTCGAATTCGTACTGTGCCCTTCAGAGGAGTAAAAACTGCAGGGCTGTAGCCAAGGCCATGTTGTGTATGGCTGGGTCGTGTTGTGAATCTCTGCTGAAGCAGTTCTGCCCAAGCTAGTTGTCTTTTCCTTGTAGTTGGTAACCCTCCATGAATTCCTCATCCGAGGGTTTCAGAATTCCCAGAAGCCCCATGGAATTTCCACTGAACTCAGGCAGAACGCAAACAAGTGTTAATCAGTGCTGTAAGTGTTGTACAAGCTACAGCAAGATTAGAACCACTGCCTTTTTGCCTTCTCCTGGGAGAAAGAATTCGGATACATTTAAAGTTGACTGACGCCTTCCTTCTTACCTTGTTTTATTTCATTTTGCATGACTACACATAAGAGGTGGTTTGTCTGCCGTGAATTGTGTCTCTAAAAGATTCCCAGAGTGGCTATATCCTATAGAAGATGTAGTTAAAGTCTATTCTAAAATGATAGCCCAAGTAAAGAGCACAACTATCTTTGGTGCATACTGCAGCCACTTTAGGAAAATTATCTGGTAGCACATAAATCATGTTACATGACAGCATTTTTAAAAGGACAAGATAAAAGGTTAACTCATGAAAATCCATTATTAACAGCCTTTTTTTTTTTTGACTTCTCAAAGAGTCTGACCCAGTGACAGACAGGTTCTCTCCTTTCTTCTAAGCTTTATACACCCCAGGCTCTCTGAGTTCAGTCTTACCTTCTAGATACAGTAGCATTAATCTAACCCTACCTAAATAGCAATATGAAAATATCCACAAGACTACATGTCTTTCATCAAGACAATGGCTGATGGTATCCCAGGCTTAGGAAGTCCCACTGTTTTTATTGATTGGTGTAGAGCTACAGTTCCCCAGTGATCTTGAAAGAAAATGTACTGGATGCTCAACAACTAAAATTCATGAAAATATTGCATTTTCTTGTACAAATAATCTCTAAATGAATCTCTGAGACTTGAGATGCACTAAAATTCTGTCTCTATGTCTATGATCTTTGTGGAGAAATTGTTCTATTTGTAGTGAACCATTGTTAGCACACACGAAAATCCCCACTGTGAATAGAGAAGGGCACTGTGTTTAGTAGTGGAGCTCATCTTAATTTCAGCAACAAAGAGGTGTAGCAGCATGTCCAAACCATCCACTTAATTCTACAGAAAACAACGCATTACAGTTCTGGGAAGTTCTCAATGTTGTGTGAGGCTGTACTTTATTTCACTATCCCTCTCCTCTTCAACACAGAAGGTTTTTAGAACAATTTCCCTTCTGTTCTTTTAATGAAACCACTCATCGGGAATAATTTGCTACAAATCCATACTTTGAACTCTCAAATTGGAAAAAGAAAGGAATTCCAAGTGGTTTAGCACTCGCAGGAAATGAGGCGAGATGAAAGGACCGCAGGCGCGATATGGAAATGCATTGTTAAAGGACCTGTGGGACAAATGAAGTCATCAGCCCAAAGAGAGGAGAACAGTCAATGAGCAAACTTCAGACTGAAGATAATTTTGGCTCATTTTTGAGACATCTTAAATGCTTCTAAACCTTCAGAGGTTAGACATTCAAAGCTAGCTGAAAGCCAGATCTTCTAGGCCCCTCTTATCATTAGTCAGTTCTGAGAATCCAGCCTTGTTCTGCTCTTTTCTCCTGGGCTTTGATTCTGTCACTTTAATTCCTCATGTTCCACCTGTGAGATTGAAGCTGGATGTTATGCACACCATTTTCAGAAAGCTGAGCAAGTCTTCTGTTCAAAAAAAAAAGCATGGATATGTACATTTTCAAATAGATTCTGGAAGTTACTCTATTCGCAATAGTCATATCAAGCCTAGAAGCCCGGGATTAATGACACAACTGACAAAAAAGTTCTTTCTAACCTTGCTAATGGAAGTAAGTAGACAAATAGGCATAAAATTCTATATAATTTGCAAGAGATTAAATGCTCTTCTAAATTTTCAACTAAGAGAAAATTAATACTAAGAGAAGCGGAAACAGAGGGTTGTTAATGGGCTTATCTCCACAATTTTTGTTGGGAAGAATAAATTGATCAGTAATCTCCTTGTGGAGTTAATTCCTTCTTCCCTCTGATGGTAATTTTCATAGCATGTATCCCTAGGTATGGCTCTATTTTCCTGATTAAAAAAGTGCTTGCTGGCATTGGCCAATCTGTTGATCAATAGGTGTATCCTTGGTACCTCACAGACTACTTTTCCTGCGTGGAAACGGAGGTTCCATTATTCATTATCCACTCATTCTGATTCCAAGCAGCCCCAGATCTCAACCAGTTTGTCCATGGATACAAAACGAATGGATCTAAAAAGATGTGACCTTCATATATCAAAACAGCTGCCATCTGGAGACCATAAATGCTCTGCTTCTACCTAGCATAAGCTTCTGCATAAGCATGCAAATTGGAGTCAATTTTGGTAACTCGGGCGTAATGAGGTTCAGCAATATTTTAGTAAGATCTCTGTTAGAATTATATCTTACAAGCCAGAAACTGAGCCACCATCCCCATTCATTCACCCTCTAAAGAACAAAAGGAAAATAAAAACTCATGAAAAGTCATCTCATATAGTTTTTCTTGTTTGATTCCCCTGACTACGATTTCTCAATGGTCTGTGTTAAATGCCCCCATTATCACAGTGTGTCACAGGTTATGTATTTCCCAGCATTGACTCCAACTCCTACATACTGTGAGACGAACATTTGAATTAGCACATTCTCCCAAGGAATGCTGCGCCATGAAAACCTCAGGAACTCACTACGTGCTCAGCTTCTCAGGAAAGCACATACACTCATTTCCATGCAGCAAACAGGACATGAGGCTGCACACAGTGAGACCTGGGTCATTGCACTGCACCCTGCCTCAGCAGCAAGCCCAGCCTTACAAGCCCCTGCTCCCCAGCTGCACATCCCCTCCCAACGCCGCGTCCGACACGCCTCACTGGTGCCACCAGGATTGTGGGGCCGAGCCCTAGCCTGGATTCCTGAAATGAACCGTCTGAAAATAATGTTAATAATAAACTGTTGTATCAACACAGCTGAGGGGTGATGAACTGCAAGAAGGAGGTGGGATTTGGCCGGGGGAAAACACGTCTTCGGCCAGCTTTGCCATGGAAATCCGCATCTCTCTGACTGCTCCTCTCTTACAGCAGGGGTGTGAGAGAAGTAGCAGTGACAGGATATTAAGGAGCTGGTTCGTGGGGATGTTTAAACATTTTACTGCTGTTACTGCTGTGAATTTAAATAGCATACCCTTTTCGGCTACATTTTCCTATTGTACCTTTGAGGATGACAGGGAATGCAGTGCCAGATCAGCCTGTGATCCCTGTAGTCCAGTGCCTTGTTGTAAACACTGGCCAGCAAGACTTTCCCAAGAAAGTCCTTACCCAAAGATGCAGTTGCAAGTGAACCTGCTGCTGGGAAGTTTCTTCCCATCTTCAGTGGTCTGAAAGTGGCTTAAGATTATCACAAATACCTTCTCTATGCTAACAGGCTCATAGCCAGTTTGCTGTTTTAAAATCACAGGTTTTAATGGATAAAGAAGGATACAAGTAAGAAAAACAATCAGTGACAGGGAGAAGATAAACTGTGCTGATTTTGAAACTCAGATACAGTCTTACATATTTGCATTCCTGTCATTATGCTCTGAGAGCCACAGGTGTGGGTGTGTTTGCATCCACACCTAATGCCAAGGCTTAAGGGGCTGACAAACAGACGAGAAAAAGGGGAAGAAATACACTTACCCTTATTTTACAGATAGAGATCTAAGACAGAGAGAAATGAGGGACCTACCTCAGGTCATACAGGGAGTCAATAGCAGAAATTGAAAAAAGGTTGTCTGAATCCTGCCCAGTGCACTAATACCTTGACCTTTATACCAAGGCATTTCCACTTCCAAAGGAAAGAGCTGTATAGATGGCTGAGGGAAAGCAGTGCACGGACAATTAATTATGTTTTACCTGCCATTTCTTTCTTTCCCTCCAGTTACCTCCTGGCCCTACAGCCTGAATCATGAATTCTTGAAGAATTTTGTTCATTCAAGGAATCTATACATAGATGATAAATAGAAGCTGGAGGAAAAATACAGAGATGATAGAGTAGGTGGAGGAGGTTTTCTGTTACTAATGTATTTCAATATACTTCTCCATGAGCTCTCTGCAGCTACTCTGAAGAAAGGGAGAAAAAGCCTGAATACTTGGCTTTTTACTCTAGGTGACAGCTGCAGACAGCAGGTGTGAGAGAATAGCTCAGGTCTTTAAAGAATGAGTGATAAAGAGTTTTATTAAAAATAAGAGAAGAAAGACCCTCTGCTTTATTTCTTGCCCTGAGAACTTCCAGGCATTTCCTGTAGGTGCAAAAGATTCCGGGTGACATTGACAGTGGTAACTGCAATGGCTGAGGGGACCAAGTGAGGATTTTTTTTTTTTTTAAGTACTGATGGGTTTTAAGAGCATGAGTCCCACTGACAGGTATTACATTCCTTAGCTTTGCCTGAAATGTCACACCACAATTAATACCTGGAACAGCAGATTTTCTGCATTATCCCTCATAACTGCAGGTGATGTTGGATTAGATTTAATTTTTTATTACACTAAGAGTCTTTTTAGTTCTGCTGGGAATGAAGTTCTGCTCAGTGACTTCTTCAGAGTCCTAGCCTCATGTTCCTGAGGGCTCTTGGGCTCTGAAACAAGTTGCTATGACTTGAACTGTTCTGTCACAAGAAACTCACACTTCCAGCCTTCTTCTGTATTTTCTCCCCCTGATGATACCATCCCTCCAGTGCCTCCTCCAAAGACATTGAACTGAATAACAACATATTTCTCCCTCAGTACTCGGTGTGCCGAATTTCGTTGGGTGCTGCTTTTTGAATTACAACTTTGTGTAAATAAATTCAGCACGAGTTTCAGCCTGCACAATCTCTTTGTGTGCTCCCACTTGTGTGGATGGAAACCAGGAGATACACAAACGCAATCACCAGTGCCACTGTCTTGAAAAGCTTGTTAGAAAGTTTACATCTGGCACAAAGGCACACGTGCAAACTGTACTCTCTGCTCCTCGTATAAAGCACATTCGGGAACAGAGAATGACTGTAACAGAAGAACAAGTGCTTAGTCAGTGTCTTGCCCTTCCCATAGGGAGCCACGTCTCCTTCCTGCCAGCAGTCACCTGTACACTGGAGAAAGCTTTGAACAGCTACGACTCAGACACTGATCCTGCTAATCCCGGTAATCCCATGCCCTGGTGTGCTCCATTAGCCTGTGAAACACAGACTTGAATTTCCCCACTAGTGGCACTCTGTGCTTCAGAAAGGTGGCTCACACATCTCCCCAGACACAGCCAAAAGGGGAGCAGCAAATGTTGTAGCCAAAGGAACTGCACAGCCATTGTTCCAGCCATAAAAAAAGCTCCTTGAAGGCCCATGGAAGATGGTCTGGTGTGTATCCATATACCAAAAGTCACTGTTGGTCTCTGTGCATCTGGTCTGGCCTTCACTTTAGTCCCATTGGTTTCAGCAACAGTTTTTACATGCATCCAAAGTGGACCAGGAATAGCAGCTATGGTAATGGAGTGGGAAAAACATTTTCATTTCTCTTTTGACCCTCAATCAGCACTGCCAAGCACAATTATGTATTACCTTAACCCACAAATACTGCAAGCTTTCAATTAAAGATGGCAACATTCATGTGGGAATGGTAACTGAAAGAATCCTCTAATCCTACCGAAACTTGTAGGTAGCTAAAAAAAGTGGAAAGATGCTGTGTGTGGATGCACATGTATATGTCTGAGGAAAGGCACTCTTTGTACCAATAAACTTTAAAATATGATTTACACTGTGCAGGCAGCAGCCTCAGACATCAAAGCTTCAGACTTAGTGCAGTGTCAAAAAACCATGAAGCTTTAAGGCTCGACCAAGCATCAACCCCAAGCTGAGGCAGAAGCTTTTACTCTTAAGACCGCTGACTGAATGGATTAGATTTAAAAAAAAAAAAAAAAATCACAAACCCCACAGCTCTCCAAAACTGCTGGTAGAAAAACAAATTACTAAATGTATGTTTGCTCAAGTATGTCTTTATTTATCCTGCTGTATTCTACACGTAATGCTTAAACTCCATGCATTTTAAGTGGAGGCTAAAACCAGCTGTATATGCACTAGCCAATGAACTAGCGATAACAAATGCATCCAGCAGAGACAAAGGTTTGCTTTTAATCAGAGAAATAAAACAAAGACCAAGGTAATACTGTATTAGGAAATTTGTCTCATGCTGCAGAGTGGGTTGGCCTGGAGCCACACAGCAAGGTACAGCTCTTTTATTTGTGCATGTCTTTTTACAGAGCCGTGGTGATCCACCCAGGGTTATTGTCCCAGATGTGTGGTCAGGAATGGATTAAAGAGCTGGGCAGAGAGAGGAAGTGTTCTGCTGCCACTGCTGTGGTAGATCCAAGTGACTCAAGGGCTACAAATTGCTTTGGCCTTTCTGTCCATGCCTAAAATTACTGCGGTGCCAAAAGATGGGACCTCCTTGTGCTGGAAAAAGCTCATTCAGCAAGGAACTTATAGATCTAAACAGGGAAAAAAACCTGGAAATTTTATCATTTCTCTTTTATATATCAAAAATAAATCATGGCAGAGCTCCCAAAAGGCTAATTAAGGCCTCTCCCGTAATTTCAGTGGGAGTTCCATACCTGAGTGGCTCACAAAAACTGTACCAGACACCTACCCAAGCCTTTCACACAGTCTGTGAGAGAGGGGAAATGACTACAAAGCCCTCTAGTGGGATTAAGGTCATATATTCTCCTTAAAGCCGTGTGATTTCATCCTTAGATTTTGCCATGCTTAAGGAGGACACAGCATTAACCAGTCAGCTTTCTGAACTTGAGACAGCCGCTGCTCCTACTGTTTCTGTTGAGAAAGGCATGAAGCCAGTTTAATCCGGATTCCATACTCTTGTGTGAGAAGGTGACTGCACTGCTAATGGGGGACACTGCCTCGCTTTCCACGGAGCATTCGGATTTACAAACAGCCTGCACCAGCTGGTGGGCTGCAGCTGAAATGATAGCTGGCATTAACGCTGCTTGCACAGCTTATCTACAGGTCTACTCTGAAAGGATTTCATTATTTGAACTAGAATGAGGCTCCTAGTGTTCTGCACAGAAAAAGATTTCCTTCTTCCCATCAAGTTTTCACAGACTGATTTCATGTTAAGGGATGCTGGTTACTGTTTCCCACAGTTTCATTCCCCTCTCCATGTGCTCACAGACACCAGCCTTTTCCTGTGTATCTTTGTGGCAAATTTGCACACTTCAGAGCTCCTCACCTCCAGCCTGCCTCGGGCAAATTGGCAAAAAGAATAAAAGGCAAACTACAACAACAGTTGCTTTGCTACAATACAAAAGAAAACGGAATCTCTTCCTGTTGGTAGCTAAGCCCTGCTGCTGACAAACAAGATGGAAGGGAAAACAAAGAGAAAGATGAAGGATAGATAGAATGAAGATCCCAGGTAGGAGGCTGAGAGGCTGCAAAATGCCCTCTCCTCTGCCACTTGTAAACACTAAGACCATTTAAGAGTCACTGCATTGTAATTTCGGTAACAGGGCAGCAAACCAAGTTTAGTGACATGGAACAAGTTGTCAATAGGTCTACAGATCTGCAGGAGGACTTTAATGGGGTGAGAACATATCTCAGGAGGTGGGGGAGGCTGAATTCTTTTTATTAGTAAAAGATGTTACTAGGCATGGTAGCTTTTGAGAAGGAAAAACTTTCATTCTTTTTGTCTCTTTTATCATAAAAATCTACTAAACCACAAAGTGTTCAGCTTTGCAATGAGAGTGCCTTTTGTGTCATTTATATTACCCTACTGTGCTCTTATTATTAAAAGTCTTATGCTTAAGAACAGCACTTGGAAAAACATGTTCTTAAGAGCTTGAAAACACTCCCTGCAATGCTTTCTTCCTTTACTCCCACCCCAGAATCCCAATCAACAAGTGGATTTTGTATTCAGGCTCCCCCCCCCTCCACCCACCCAGGCACTTTTGTGAAATATTAATTACTTCTCAGGTTCCAAAAAAAAGAAACCCAACAAACCAAAACCAAAAACCAACCTATTTAAAAACAGCTTGAGACGCTTTACTCCCTCCAGGAAATGCCAACCAAGACCTTTTGGGTGTCTGCAGAGCAGGAAAGGTACAGGGCGAGAGGTAGGAAAAGCTATGGCCCTTTATAAAGAAATGATGAATCTGAGAGACAGTCGAGAAAAATCTGTCAGGACATGCAGATCTGCCTCAGTACACTGAAGTCTCTGAAAGGTTGGGGACTGTGGACATCCTGACTGTCTTTTAGGAGAGGAGGAGTTGCCTGAGCCTGTGTGCTGTTTGAGTTCACAGATTCCATGCAGCTGAGCAGTGTGAGTTATCACAAGCTCTAGACTAGAGCAGACATCAGAGCACTATCCCGCTACTTGCGGTAATAAGCATCTCTTCTCTGCTTTTCTTTATTTTTTTTCACCCAAATTTAAATTATTTTCAACACTGAAAAGTTCTGGACTATCAGAGCATCATGGGATAGACCAAATTTGGGAGATCTCGTCCAAGAAACAGGGTGGGAAGAAGGGCCAGAACTGGCAAGTCACGACCTCTACCCATTTAAGATACAAGCAATAAAAGTAGAAAGTTTTCCAATAGTATCCTACAAAGTACTCATGAACAGAACTGCTTCATTCAGTAAAGCAGGGTAGTTCTGTGCTGCTTCAGTCAGTGGAGAAGTTTTGGTGCATGGAAGCTCCAGAACTTCTGGAAGCAGCTAAACCTGAGGCTCTGGTCCAGTCACAGACCAAACGTGGCCACCACTGAGGATGTGACGGTCTGCACCAACAACCAGGACTTTGGAGAGCTTTTAACAACGTTCTTGTTGGAAATTCCAACCTAGGAGACACAGAAAACTTCCAAAGCAAAGCCTTCAAGCAGAGTACTGTGTAGAGCTCTTGGCTCACCTGACTGAGTCTGTCTGATAAATCCTCTGACTTACCTGCCCTAAGGATGCCAAATTTCATTGTACCCAAGGCCACAGCAACTCTACTGTGGCAGAAATGAAGCCTGGAAAAGGACTAGAGGACTATAGAGTCTCCATGGGTTTTTTCAGACTACAGATAGGGAAGTCAGATGCCTCCTGTGCCACTTGAAATAATGAGGAACAGCGGGTTTTGCCACGGTCTCCTCAAAGGACTGAGGGAATTTCTAGTCTGCCAGAAATTAAAGCAAGCATCTGAAAGTAGGATGAGCTAACACAGCTGCAATGAAAAGAGAACGGGCAAAGGATTGATGTCTTGGGGATCTCTCTTCTGATACTGTCCATCTCTCAGTGAGAGTTTCATAGCAAATGATTTTTAATTTCCCAGACGAACACTCATTTCCCCCGAGAGTATCTTTTCAGAGACTCAGATAATACAAGCTCCCGTGTATCTCTGGGTAATATTTTGCCCTTTTTCAAAAGGACTTTGGACATACAGATCTGAAGTCAAAATTGCATGCAACTGATCAATGTTCATGGTCAAATATAATCAAATAAGACATTTCTCTTCTGATTAATTTCAAGTGCATTGTCAAAGGTGGTACAGATAATATCAAATTCACGTTGCAAGTCGAAGGAGGCAGCACAATGTCTCCATACTTTTCAGCTGTCTGGTCTGATGAGAGGGTAAGGATTGCTCCACTCTTGGCAGGGAGGAGCACATCTCACAAACCCAGAAAAAAAGGAGGTGGTTTTCTTCATGGTTCACCAATAGGGGACAGCCTTTCGTATATTCGTCAGATTAACATATTCTCAGATGGCATTTCCCAGGGGGAATAAAGTGTCTCAACTTGTTTTTCAAGCTCCTGTGCACTGTCTGAACGGATAGTTATGAAATTGCATTGCTAATGCTTGCAGTGGAGAGGCTTTCTATTCCCTGCTACAATGAAAATATTCAAGACATTGCTACACGTACTCGCTGTCTCTGAAGGTAGAGAACAGCTTGCTGTGTCCTAAGTAGAATGCCATGCAGTTAAATGATGGGGCAGCAACCAGAGAATATTTCATGTGATGGAGGAGCCAAATTTCATTGTGAAAGCACGTGCCAGCTCACCTCAGCCGAACTGGTTATGGTGCACTTTACTTACAGCACAGCAGCAATACATCTGCTCTGTCTCTTCTAGAAATTTTCAAATCACCATCTCTGTCCCCCTCTCAGCTCATCCTCACTGTTTCTTTCCTCCCTCCTTCAAATGCTGCTTCCCAGCCTTTTGCCAAGTATTGTAGTTCCATACCCAGATAAACAGAAATATTTTAGTCTCTCCAAACCCATTCCCTCTCCCCCTGCTGCTTTCCCCTTTCTCCCCATCCTATTGGTTTTTATGAAGGGGGGAAAAGACTCTAAGGTGGTGATATTAAAACGTGTATACTTGGGCAAATAGGTTTCACATCTTTAATCTGTCCCAACTCAGAAGCTAATAGGGTTACAAAGATATACTATTTACAAGACCAAGCTACTCACAGGACAATTTCTCCTTCCCCCTTCTTCCAGCAATGTAGATCTGTCCAAATTTCCTGTTTGTCATTCCTCGGTAACATGGCTCTTTCATTACAGCCATCAGTTTCTATTTCTGAGTCAGTTTGTTCTGTCTGAGATCTGTTTACAGGCTCGATGTGAATATAAAGGGACAAGGTTTTCAGTTTAGTATACATTTTTATGAAACCTATATGTCAGTAACAGTTGTTGCTTTGACTGATTAGACAGTGTCTAAGTAAAATGATTAAATATGAATAACACAGGATATTTATTCAGACTTAATCTCCCTCTCTCATTCCTCAAGACACTATCTGTTGAGAGTTGCTAATGCAGAAAATGTTGCTCCTATCATCCAGATAGCAATATGAGCTATCCCATGTAAAATTTGATGGATATACTTCCTCACAGTGAGGTGGGAGGTGGGCAGAAAGCAGGGTTTCCAAAGAGCAGGTCTGAAACGCCATGCATCAGAGTTGTCAGCTAACTGCATATCAGATTTACTAACAAGCCTTACCAGGGCAGGGATTTCTAATTTATCACTGTCTCACACTGGAAGGAATGCTTAAAATACATGGCTATTTTAAGTAAGACCTGCAAATTAGTCTCCATCTTCTTGCATCCCCCAGATCTTTACGGTGAAAACACCTGCAATGTCTGAGGGTGACAAAAGGCTGCCTGTTTCGGATCTGCAAATACCAAATAGTAACACACTCTCCGTTAGTTCAAACCTACCTTAATTTCATACTAAAAAATGGCCTTTGTTTTGGACAATAAGTATCCACATCCATGATAGGTGCCCATTACACTTTTCAATGTAGTTCAGTTCAGCACCTACCATTCTGTTTCTCAGACAAAAATGTTTACAGGTCTCTTTGCCTAAAGGCTTCTTACAGCAGGGTGGAAACTGTTACCCAAAAGATTCCTTCTGGCCAGAAGTTTTGTCCCGTCTGTAAAAAGCTGATTCCACAGCTCCTCACTGACTCTCCTTCCTCACAAACCTTGGGCTAGCTCATGTGCATTTAGGGTTTTGCAGATACCTGCTTCCTTCCAGCCCCCAAATACATCCATCAGAATATGCACTGATAGAAACACAAGAAAGATGGCCCCCAAACACCCCAAATACCTTTAAGTTATGTTCAAATTCTTCCCCAAAGGGTATTAGATGAGTCTCAAGCTCTAAGTACATCACGAGTGCCAGGTCCCCTGCTCCTTCTCACTGCGTTTCAGCAGCAGAGCTTGGTGTTCAATCTCTGGTTGAGTGATTGAAGGCAGAAACAGTGTGGTCACCCTCATGTTATTTAATGCTGTTGTTCCTCAGTTAAGCAATTAGCACAGTCGCTGAGCTGTTTTACAGCAGGTGTTACTACTCTGAATTGTTCCACAGCTGCGCAGGATCAAAGAGTCACAAAGGGAGCCCAGTGTGAAGATCTGCCACATGTTCCTTTAACTCGGCTTTGCTTGGCATTAATAGTTCTGACAGTGCTCATTAACTCTCTTTCTCTGTAAGAATTTTTTATTTCTTGCAACATATCTGAGAGCTTTGTTCCAGACTAGCAAGCCATGACAGTGAGCCAGGGAAGATGAGACTGATGGAATACAGCCAAGGCTGTGGCACTGTCCTGCAGAAATATTTTAGCCAAGAAAGGAAAGATCCCTCACTGCTTCAGTTAACATTATCACTAGTGTACTTAAGAGCCCTTAAGGATGTGTTGCTTGTTTTCAAAAGTCTAAATATGACCACATAGCTAGGGAGCTTTAAGAATTATGATTTTATAGTATATCCTAGGGAAGCATTAAAAGAACAGGCCCAATAAGGAGAAAACAAGTCAACACTGAAACCGTCAGCTGAGAGCAACAATAAAAGCCTCCTCCTTCTTCCCCAAAATATCATAGCCATACTTGTTCCCATGTTTCTCAAGTTTAAAATTTCCTCCTGTAATAAAGGTTTTTAGCTCTATTTCAAATTGGTGTCAACTTTCAAAGCCACCAATGATAGATATGACTTCCCAATAGCTTCAGCAAAGAGCTTCCCAGAGCTTTATGAGCAGGTGTTGCTGCTTGTCTCTCACATCTAGGACTCCAAAACATAACACATTCCATGGTCTATGGTGAGAGACAGGGAGGAACAGAACACAATGCTGAAGGGAGAGAGAGGGGAAGGAGAAGAAAATGGGGTCTCTGGTTGCAAAAGAGACCAGAAAAGTGGGAGAGGAGTGGTTTGACAGCACCAAGACAGGCAGGATAAAGAAAATGCTCTAAAGTTGCAAAAGATAATATGCAGCAGATAATGTGTGAGTACAGCCATGAGCTACTGCTTTTATTTTGTCAACATAACAATGAATATATATTTTACCCATTTAAATGGCACTATTAAGACTTCACAGAATTCAGGCCTTCCTCAATTAACCCCATCATGCAACATGCATCCCAACAGCACCTTCAAAGGTATGTATTTCCACCCTATTAAACTCTATTAAGCTTGTACAGATCATAAAACTGTAAACCTGACAACCTGATGATAGTTCATTTTATTTTTCTCCTTCCCCTAAGCCACTATTCCTTTGCTCCTGTGTTTTGCCACTTGACATGATACGCTTTGTGCTCTTACTTCAAGGCCTGACTTACTTTTTAAAGACAATCTATTGTCCTGAACATCTTGATAAGATTGGGAAGTCCAAAGTCTGTTGCTGAGACTCAAAGACAGAAAGTGTCTCCTTGCAGTCTGTCTTCTCATGCAGCTCATGAGGCATCTTTCATTGGGAAACAATTCCTCTAAACTTGAACAGTAATGAGCACAAAAAAAGGTTGAGGGTTTTCTGGGGGTGGTGTAAAATTCTCCCAGCAGTAAGGCAGAGTGTAAATTAGAAATGTTAGGGATAAATATTCTTTGGTTTAGGAAGGTTGATTCTTGTTTCTGCTGCATACCACAATTTCTCCTACAGAACATGCTAACAGTGAGACTCATGCCTTCCTTGGGGATAACTTGTCAAAGAGGATATGGATACGGATTCTATCATTTTTCCTCACTGTAAGGACAGATGTTTGCTCTGACTGGCAGATCTAAAGCATGAATTATTTTTCTCTCTGCTGAGATAGATATACTCCCTAGATAAATTTGAGCATGATCAACAGATATCTTCTTTAGAAGACTGACACAAAACTTGAAAAATGATGAACATGTCCCCTGGCAGGAACATCCTCTCTGCAAAGCAATGACATAGAACTGGAAAAAAATGATCTATGCTCCTTTCTCATTCCATCATTTTATTCTGTGCTCCACACCTCTATCAAGGCAATCATAAGATGAAGACTTGAGACAAAGTAAAAATGTGGTATATTGCCAAGTAGTTTTTAATCGTATTTTTGGCTTCTCCACTGTCCATTATTCCTTAGGAAGAACTTTGTTCCCTGGCAACTGGATGTTGAGTGTTACTTCCATGCCGTAGAGGGAATGAAGACTTTTGTTTGTAACCTCTTAACTCCACAGGTTCAGGGCAGCTCAGAGAATAATGTTTCTCATATTGTAGGAACACCAGAGGAAGATAAAAAGTGGGCCAAATCCTGCTGTGCTACCTATGAGCCAGGAGACCTTGCCAGAGCTCTGCAGCCCGCCCAGGTTCTGCTCCTGAAGAGGAGCAATAAGCTGTGATAGGAACTAATCCAGGGCCTCTCCACGGTCACCATCCTCCGCTGAAGAGGAGATGGCCAAGAATTACATGGGAAGTGTCACTTCAGCCATTCAAGCTCCTTCCAGCCTAAATAGGACAGAATTCCCCCCTCCTATCACTAAATGAAGGAAGGAGAGGTATTGAATTAAACCCACACTAGCTCATATTCAGCTGCTGTTGACCAGCACCCCCAAGACCTTTTTGCTGGGGCCACTTTCCAGCCACTGGAGAGGTGATGCAGCAATACCATAGCAACCTGCACACTTACAGCAGCCTCACTGAAGCACTGGAGTACCACAAAAAACCCCGACTTAACAACCTCTCTCTTGTATTTTCTTTGGTGATCATTTCCACTCACTTTGCTCAATTTCAATTCATATTTTAAATAGTTCTGAACGTAAACTGACTTTATTTGTTTCTAACACTCACTGGGTGCCCAGCACTAATGATCACCACAGCCATTAATGACTCGGAGGATTTTGAGTTCTGGCTGTACTTAAAAGAACCTCAAATATCTCAAAGCATGGAAATTGATAGTTCGGGCTTTCAAAATATTAATTAATATCTATCCCACTGCTAAGCCCTAACTTCCCATCTTTGTCCATTCCCACTTACTTTTTAAGGTGTGTTTATCCTCTCCAGTCAGTTACTTTGCTTTGGTTGTGTTGGAAGGCTGCAGCAATACACCAAGGATATATTCCACACAGAAAAGCCACTGTAGTTGTACCAATTATTTGCGCACCACAGAGCTTCCCTTTTATAATTGACTTCATACATTCATGTCTTCAATGCTGAGTGTGTAGCTTCATCACTGCACTAAGCTTTGTTCTGCTCAGAAAGCAAGTGCAATAATTTCCTGATCTGGGCCTGGGAGGTTTGTTTGTGCAGACATACTGAGTCCTAAAGCTAATGACATTTGTGTAATTGGGGGCCCATGCAGGGGGAGCATTGGAGCTGCTGGAGCCATGAACAGTGGCTGAGGCACGAGCTCCTCTCTGCCTCACTCACTGTTTGCAGGGCTTCCCAGCTTAGCATGTTGACTCCAGTTCCCCCTCCTCCAAGACTAGAAAGCCTCAGGAATCACCCCAATATCTCCCTCTCATTCTGTTCTGTACAAAGTCTGACAGGGAGGAAAGCTTGCCAAGCCCGCTACTTCACTGACTGTGAATGTGGAGTACATAGCACCTATTTTTCTTTGTTCTGCATCTGCCCATAAAGAAAATTAAGGTTGGCAGAACTCTACTACAAGATGTGAAGTAAGTCACTGGTAAAACAAACCTGTTTGTAATGGAAATATGAGATTTAAAGTACATCACTGATAGATAAAATAAGTCTGTTTGTAATGGAGATAAAAGCTATTTATATTGCTGTGATACAGGGTAAACACATTTTTTTCGTCAATAATAAACTCACCAAGAAATGCATTTTCTCTTGTCCAGAAGCTATTCCTGAATTCAGGTCAAATTTCCTGATGGTTCCATCTGAGGGAAAAAAGAAAAAAATTGAGCCAGGACTCTCAGAAGAGCTGGTAGATGGTTTTGTTACTTTTGACTCAAAAGTTTCATGTAAAACCACTCAGTTAATTTTTACTGAGGTCCTCTTCCTCTATACAGAAAACATGGAACTAAATAAATTACTGCACTTTGTAAATTTTGATGATTTCTCACATCGTTTCGTTCAATATTTCAATTTTGATATCTTCTGCCTGAAACAGCCATACATTGCACTCATCTGGACCTATTACTTCAATTTATACAGAGCTAGATTAATTACAGAGATGCTTTTAATAGCAATTTTCACACTTCCGGTGTCTAAATTTTGGAAGTATTCCCAATAATTAGCCTTACCTTTGAATTTTCTGGTCTTACCGTTAGCTGGAAGCTTAAAAAAAACCAAACCAAATAAAATCTGAAAAAAATTTTTAAAACAAGGTTGTCAGAAGGAACAACATATTCTAGAGAGAATGCCAGGACAAGCTGCAGAGTTATGGCTTCTCAGTATCCATGAGTTATCTGGGATTCCCCTCAGCTGTTCTCCAGCTCCATAACCAGCTGCTGCAGAGGTAACATCTCAAGAAGAGGTTGAAATACTACTAATAAAAAAAAATCTGCTAACCAAATCCACTCACCAGTGCTGACAAAATTCATAACAAGTTTTGGTCTCCCTTTTCAGTAAATTTTTCCAAAGTCTGTTTAATTGAAACGTTTCTCTCAGCTTTGATCAAATGCCTGAAAAAGGGAGAGGCTGAGAACAGAGACAGGAAGGGAGATCTCAAGAATGCCTAAATTTGGCTTTGCAGGTTTAAGTAATATGAAGTAAGGACATTTCTGGTGAGCCTGAGTGGTCATCTGAGATGTAAGGCTGGCCTGAACAGCAGCCACACAACTAAACCCTTTGAGTCCATTAGCCTGAAGCTGTGAATGCAGAATGCACTCAGCAAAACACTGACCTCAGTGAAATGGGAGGGAAAAGTCCCTTTTTCCTCTGAAGGGGAATGGGCAGGTTGCAGGAGTTCACCCAGGATATTGTATTGCTTGTAGTTTTGGGATGGGAGGCCCTTTTTTTTTTTTTAAGACCAATGTGCAGTAGTTGAAATTGAGCTGGCAGAACCTGCCTGGGGAACAAACTCACCTTTTATTAAAACAAAAGAAAACTTGCCAGAGCTTCTAGGCTCAACACAGCTTGATTAAAGACATTGGGGAATTTACTAATCAAGGAAAGGGCAGAGCATGGAAAAAATAAGAAGTGCTAGATCAGTTAAAAGTAGTTGGAGAAAACCCTGAGGCTCTGCAGCTGGTCATTACTGATGCAAGAGATAGACTGCCTCATGGAGAAGGGATATAATGGGAGAAGAGGAACACATTAATCTGCAGAGCTCAGCATTAGGGCTGACAAATCACATGCAGCACTGGCAGCTGTAGAGCACAGACCCTCTTCTTAGAGTAGGGGCTTTGCTACAGATCCCTGTCTGTCATGGGAGCACGTGCTACCACGTCTGCAAGCCTTAAGCAATGCAGCTCACTCCCACCCTGCCATGCCAAAGGAGATTGGTGTGAAAAGTAACTCCAAAATGTGTCCACAGCGAGTGCAAACTGAAGGTACCTCCGTGAGCTGCGCTGATCGAAGCAGCCCTTAATCCTTCGGCAGCAGGTTATCACCAGCCCTGCTGGGAGTCAGCCCTGCTGGAAATCATTATCACTGGAGAGGCTTCAGCTAAAAAATCCCTTCTGAAGGCACTTCAGTGCAACAATGTTAATTGCTGATTGTGGTTCCCTGCCTCCTACAAGACAGCGGGAGAGTGAAGGTAAGAGGAGGATGCATTAAGTGAGCTCCCTGAAGCAGGTGAGCAACAGGTGTGTGTATTTACCTAGACACAGATAAAGGCATAAAATATGCCCAGCTTCTTTTCACACTCTCATCAGTACCACTGGGATAAGGAATCCAAGGTTTCACCATGCAGAATCCATTTTTGCCTTGTTGAAGAGCTGCCTGACTCACATTCAGGCTATGAAGAAACTGATTAATAACAGGACTTCAGGGCACGTTGCTGCACACCAGGTCAGACCAGAGTTTCACCAGGTTCCTGTACTTGCTGTGTGAGAGAGAAGGAACTGAGGTTCACCGGGGTCTCATATAACTCAGCCATTGTCCATGCCTCTCATGAAGACAGCTGTGCAATTTGTAGGGGTGTTTTCAGGCCTGATCTTTGCTGCCAGAAAGAACGTGCACCAAGCTCAGTGTAACCTGCCTCCTACTCACAGCCAAGAAACTCTATGCCTGTGTTAGAAAGCAATTAATTCATATTTGCCAATGTATGACAATACAAAAGAATGGCAAAACATCTTTCTTGCCCTGCTGCACTTCAGAGCTTTGTACAAAAGTTCCTCCCCCCTCCACCTCTCCTCTTGTCTGCCATGAGAAGTGTCAGAAGATGTCAGATTCCAGTGCCCAAATTAAGTGTAGTAATCTGATCAGAATGAAATGCCAAAGGAGTCACCTCCTGCAGCAGCCCCTGTGCCACCTGTCCTTTGCTCTGCCTCTTAGCTTTCATAGTTTGCTGCTCAATACAGTGTCCAAGATAATACAAAATGGCCCTGATAAAGAAGGAGCTAATGGATAAAAACACCATGAGAGCTTTCAGGTAGAAGACTGCACTATAAGCAGATATAAGTGATGACATTTGTGGGGAACATGCCCTATACTCTTCCTTTTTAATGGAAAAAGTGATGTTGATAGAATAATTCTGAATTTTTCACCTCTCTTCTAAATGGCACATCAGTGAGACAGTGACAATGTTCTCACCATTAAACCCGACAGAGAAATGTGTGTTCCCTGATTCCAGAAGGCTACAATAATGTAAAAAGTGGTATGAATCTGAACCATATGACCAGGTGGGGACCTGGACACAGAGCAATGTGGTACCAATATTTTTTTGCTGAATTTGGCATCAGTTCTTGTTCCTGAAAATAAAAGAAGAAACTAATGTAAAGAAGTTATCTGCTGCTTCTGTTTGGGTTTGTTTTGCTTTCGGTTTTGCTTCTTAAGGTAACATACCCGTGAGCTCTGAGCTTGTGTCCTAACTGGGAAACAGAAGGAAAACTTCAGTAAAGGTCCATCTATAATTCCTTCTCATTCTCATTCCATCAGCAAGCCAAAAGAGAGTTCTGCCCTAAAATTTAAGAAAACTCAAAAATAGGCTCCACCCCACCCCCTACACACCTACTTTTTCTCTTTGGTTAAGTTAGTGTAACTCACTGCTTAGGCTTCCTAAAGTATCACACTTCAGTAAGACACTACCATGCCACCCAGGCTATCCTAAAAAGCAGAACTCTTTTGAGAGGTTCTCCTTCTAAAGCAAGATATATCCAAAATAAAACAACCAAAACAAGCTCCCAGTTCCTCCCCTCTTCAACACTGGGGTTTTTCTGCTTCACATACCTCTTCCCCATGCACCCTTATGTTCTCAAGTCACCAGGCCAACACCTTCCAGGCCAATCAGATTTTATCAGCAGTAACTATTTGCTGCTGCCAAGGCTAAGAAAAAAGGCGAAACAAGGGGAGGACTAAATGGTGGGAAAGAAAAGATCGATCCAGTAGAAAAATCGGCCATCGGAAGATGAGCCATTCACACTGCATACAGCAGTTTCCCTTTCTCTGTATTCTTTGTCCTTTTCCTATATCTGGCTGGCTTCCTAAGGCTCAAAACATCTGACGGCAGGAAGGTAAAACTGTCCTAAATGTCTCCAGAAATCTGCTTGCCTATTAGTAATTCCCGAGAGAAAACGTAAAGAAAATCAAACACCAGACTTCCCATCCTGAGCATGGCTGGTTATGCATATTTAATAAAAGGAAACATGCATTAAGATAAAAATGGGTGTCCATGGAAACTGCATATCTATCTTTAAAAAAACCCTAAAACAAACAGCACCCCACATTAAATTTTACGTATGATTTTCTTCCGCGTACAGTCTCCCTCCACCACTTTTGGTGTTATGTATTGGCTGTCAGAGATCCTCACTGCCTGCCTGTTACTTTGGCATCTCCAGGATGATCTCAGCACTGTGCAGCTCCCAGATCTGTCATGTACCATACACAGCTCGGGCTGCACCCAGGCTTCTCTGCACCAGGCAAACACAGGCTGCAGCAAAACACTGAGCAGGAGGCCTTGCCCATAGGATTAGGAGCTCTTCAATGAGAAAACAAAACAAAATGAAACAAAATGGCACAAGGAAGCCAGAAGCAGCCTGTGCTCTGAGCTCTCACTGTCCCTGTCCTCACACTCTGCAGGTACAGAGGATAGACAAGAAACATGGATATATCATGGGGACATGAAGATCATCCAGGGGTTATTTTCAGCAACCACCCTGAGCCCGTGGTGCTGTAGCAGTTCAAAGCTACAACCAGCAGCTGTCCTGGTGCTTTATACGGGGTGGCTGGGCTGCAGCTCTGAAAGCTGGGGTTCATGCTCAGGACAGAGCACTGAGCACATGCACGTGGGGCATCAACAAACACTGAATCATCTTGTGGTTCTCTCAGCTCCAGCTCCCAGAGCAGTGCTGAGCACCAAGCAATGCTCAATGAGCCTCTTTGTTCCCAGCACCAGCTGCTGGGCACTGTGACGAGAGCTGCAGTAAGCAGAGGTTTGCTTACTGCAAAGAGATGTGTGCGTAGAGACAGACAGCAAAAGAACAGTGCTACAATTAGCACAGGGTGTACAATCAAACTTCTATCAAAATGAAAGCAAAAGTTGGCTTCTTCAACATTTTATCTTTGACAAACAGGCAAATATGCCAAGTCTATAAGCTGGCACTAGTGCAGCTCTGGGAAAACAGTGAGTTGTACATACTGGGGCGTACTGGGTGATACTCAAAGGCACCACCTAATTTGTGGTGACAGCAAAGGTCACCACAGAGTACTTGACCTCTTCCAATCTGTTTCCATACGGATCCTACTGTATAAACTGCCATAGCACTCAGCAGCTTTGAGGATCAAGACCTTACCATAGAAAAGCAGTATCCTGAGCTATCACCTTATTACATTGTTTCCAACAGAGTCATGATTTTCTCCTCTTCAGTAACTAGGAAATTAAATCCAGCCCCTACTGCATTTTTAATAGCACTAAGAATTTCCACAGTGGGATCAGACATTTAAACAAAGAGCAGCAGTTTCCCACCTCGCTCCACAGAACACTGGCAAACCCAACCTCTACCCTCCTCGTCCTCCTCTTCAAGTCTCTGCACACATTCTCTCTGTAGCTGCTGCCTTGCATTTAACTTGCTCTTAAGGAAAGACATCCCAAAGGGCTTAGTTGCCCAATTATTAAACAAACATAACCACACACAGCTAAACAATGCAAATAGATTCCCTTCTTCATGCAGTACACTTACTTCAGGCTTCACTATGCATTCATAAGCACATTTGGTTTCCTCCCTCCTTCTCTTCTGTGTTCATCTTGAACAAGAGAGAAGTTGTATCCTGTTCCCATTATTGTGCCAAGTATCCATAAATTCATTCTATGGCTCAATTCTCCTTACATTCTTGAAACTAGGCACCAGAAAAGTCTGCATGTTGAAGCTCCACTGCTGCACGTGGAGCCACTCAGGAGCATACCTACAAGCTCAAGCAGCAAGCAGAGGCTGCCTGGCATTGTCCACACCATCCTGCTGTAGTGCTCCCACTTGTGCTGCTCAGATCTCAGACTTCCCACACTCTTTTTCAATACGACTCTTAAGTTTTTGTGGAAAGTACTCTGGCCTGTATGTTCCTGGTAGAGAAAATGACCTGTCCCAGAAAACTGCATGGGAAATCTGTGTGTTCCACACTGCAACGATTTCATGTCTGGCATCAAGCATCATACAAGCACAAGGCTGATTACGAAGGGCTGCACAGTCGAAGCACAAACTTGTAGGTGGTCCCATGCATCAGGTGTGGGACCACCCACAGACCATACACACTGGCTTGTTCCTGGAGCTGATGAGTCCTGGTAGCCTGTGGAAACCAAGGGGATCAAATGCTTCAATGCAGCAATACCAGATATGCTCAAGTAAACACGGTAGTTGAGGAGGATAGGTGGCAGGAGGAAAGGAAGAATGTGCTACGTGGCCAGCAGCAAGGATACAACAACATAGAGGAAGCTGCTAGGAATCCAGGATATCGAACTATGGGCTGGCAGACACCTCATTCCACTTATTATTCCAGTTGCGATTTTTTTTGTCATCTGTTTTGTTCCCAGCACTGAGTTCTTTCTGTGTGACTTGCCAAGAATACATTCTAAATATATTTCTTCCTGTCAGGGTAAGAAATGGGTTAAGTTAGCTTAGAAGTAGGTTTATTCTCCAACCAGCATCTGTATGCCTTAATAAGGACAGATAACTGTATTACTGGGGTATCTTGAAAACAGACAAAATCTGCTTTCTGTTTTTGCTAAATCCACAGCTAAATGATTTTTGAGGGCGATGTTTTCATGGGAGATAAAAGACTAAAATCAATGATAGGACTGTCTGAAGACTGAAGTTTCATTTTATCTCCACAAAAATCAGGAGTCAGCTATTCCAGTCATTCTCTATTAAGTTTTGGTTCAAAAATGTCACTTGTACTCACAGCAGTGCTGAAAAGACTATTTATCTGAATCCAACTGTAGCATAAATATTCTCTTGGAATCTTTTGTTTATTGTTTATTTGTTTATTGAATGAGATAAGCATACGTAAGTTATGCCATTTTTTGCAAAAAAAGGACTTGTATGTGATATGAAACTGAAACTGTGATGTGACAAAAATTAATAACAGTAATCATAAATGGTTATGAGAATGGTGTGAGGTCTAATAATAACACAGGCATACACTTAGATATCAATCTGTGATTTAGGAAATTTAGGAGAAAAGTGCCTGACAGTTCAAAAAAAGAAAATTATCATCTCTTCCAAACATTTTTCAAGAATGGCAACCAGAGTATAATGCTCTAAATTATGAACTTTGTTGTCGTAGCATGGTGATGGGTCTGTAGCACATCTAAATCTGAGTAAGAACACTGAGAAGTGAGAGAGCCATACAAGATGAAAGTTAGTTAAAGGTTTCACAATCTAAAGGGATGCATATTACATAGTTTCACCTTCCTGATTTCGCGATACTGTGACATTTTTTCCAGAAATACAAGCTTCTATAAAATGCCCCAAGAACTTAGTTTTTGCCCAGGTAGCCAGGCAGTGATTCCTTGGTTCTGTATCTAAGAAGCCACTGTATCCCAAGAAGAGTTAACAAAGGTTAAGCAAAATTGCTGTCTACACTAGCTGGGTGACTGGAATAGACAGTCCTTGATGTGCTAGTCCTAAAATCCTGATCTTCCAATCAGTCTTCCTTTGCAGCTGGCTCTGTCTAGAGACTCCTGAGAGAGGAATTAGGATTAAATTTTTCTTTCTAGGCGCTATTCTCTTCAAACACAGATCTAGCTGTAAAGCGCAACTAAGTAGAAATGAACCCTCACTCATTTTCTCTTTGCAACTAACTTCTTTTATAAAGAGCTTAGTCTCCAGCTCAGCTAAGCCTTTAATTGTGTGCTTAACTTTAAGTATGTGCTTAATGTCAATGGGACATATGGGTAAGTATGAAACTGTGTGTTTCGTTGAATAGACTAACTTACCTCAAACACTTTAATGTTTTTGCTGAACTGAGGCCCGGGCAAATAGAACAAGAAAAAGCATTTAATGGGATATTGAAAAGTTCCCTAGTATCAGTTGGTAAAACTAGTATTTAAAGTTTTTTCTCCTGAGTGGTATAATTACATCAATAACTCATTTCAGTTCAGCCTAGAAGGAAAGATTTCTTTGAATGTTAATTGAAATGTGGAAGCTTAAACTAAGTAACTGAACTCTGCTTTTGGGTGTCTTTGATCAGAATGTCAAAGATGTTTGGATAGTTATTGCTATTACATCAATGCTCGTGACCTTGCCATTAAAACATATATACATCTCCTCTTTTATTCACTGCATTTCCAGGATTACTCCATTCCTGTAGGTACTCAGCCAGAAGAGTGATTGAGTGAGTATCACACATGAGAATGCCATAAACCCAGCGCATGCACTCACCAGGATTTCAGGGCTTATGTGACGGCACCCTGCTGAGATCCTTGCCCCTGATTTATGTACATTCTCTTTACTGAGCAGTGTTAATAGTGGCTCTGAAGCAAAGGAGAGGTATGAAACAATGAACACCCTCTCATTGCTGCTTCTGTTCTTGAGTCCAGGAAATTTGTCTTTCACGAGTTTCTGTACTTAAGTACTTTCTTTCACAAGTAGTTCAGCCATTGCATTTAGCATCATTTGCTCTGAAACAGACGCTACCCTGAATCAACTGAGGTGAGCAGTTTTTGAAAAGCTATACCTGGCAGACAAAAACAGTCTGCCTTTTGGCAGCTCTCTTTCCTTTCCTGTCCCTGAGCTCACCCTGCAGCAGGATGAGGTGTTACCCTGTAAAAAAGAATAAATGCTGTATGCAGGAAGAGTGTTTCTCTTCTCTCTGGCCTTATCCAAATATGTCCTACTCTCGTCTGTCCTATAGCTATTGCATCATATTCAGCCTCTACTTGTCCTCTAAATCTTGCCAGAATCCACATTTTGCTCTTCAACTGAAATTAATGACCACACCTATTCATCCTTCTGACATGTCTGTTCTCATTACTCCTTCATCCTTTGACCCTTCCTGGTGTCATTACCATACTAATATCTTTTACCTTGTGTGTCTTCAGCAACGAGAGCCGTTCTTTCGCATGACTTAGTGCAGAGCAGTCCTAGAGAGTCAAACATTTTCTAATGGCTCACTAATATTTTTCTTCATTTCTTTCCCATGACAGGCCACAGAAATATAGGGCAGTTATACCAATATTTCAAAAAAGTCTCAGCAAAACTCTTCATTTAATGGCTATGGTTTTATTTCACAATCTTGGCTACATTTCAGTGAAAAGAGAAAGTCAGTGGCAAGTTAAAAAGGATGAGAAACAAGACTTAATATAAGCAATATGCCAATAATTATGCTATTACTGCATTCAGTTTTTGGTGCCATGCCTTCCCAGTTTGTTTCCTTTAGCATTTTGGGACAGCTTAGACAGTTAGCAGAATCTCATGTCACTGCTCCTCTGTTTTCCCTTTTAAATTCTGATACTTAATATTTGTGTTGCAGCTCTCATTAGAGGTTTCTTGGTTCTTTTAAACACTTCTCTTGGAGATTTATAATTGAATGAAGCACATATTCCTATAGGTTTTTCATTTTGTAAACATTTTCTTCTTCAAACAAAAATCTGCATTCTGGGTCATATTTGGAGATTTGTAATGTCTCTTTAATGGATTGTAAAACCAAAGGGATCATTACTATAATCTATTTTAAATTAACTTATGTTTAAACAATAGTAAATTTTTCAAAAAGATATTCAGAGGGGGAAAATACATTCCGATACTAGATAAATTGTTCTGGTAATCAATTATCCTGACTTTTAAAACACTGGGGTTTTTAAGTGTGTATTTGTTTAGCTCCAGCTTCCATCCACTAGATACTGTTAATCCTTTTAATGATGTATTCAGACATATTTGGAATTGTGAAACAGGTATTTTATGTAGATATTGAAGACTGGTATCAATTCACCTATTAACCCACTCAGATAAATTGGATAGATTAATTTTCTTAAATCACAGGTTATTGGAATTTCTTTTCCACAGGCTTAGAATCACTCCTTTGTTCTTCTCTGAGCCTTTTTTTTCCTTCGGATTTTTTCTTCATGTGTGCAAACAAGATCTGGACAGAGAATGCTAGCAATTATCTCAGTCATGCCATGAACTCATCTCCCTCCTGCTTGACATTCACTGCTTACCCATTCAAAGCTAATGTTTTTCTCTCAGCCATTATATTGAACAGGGAGCTCACATTCAGACACCACCTATCACAAACTCTAAATCTTCATCACTATCACTGTATTTCAAGGGTACTTTTCTGCTATTCTGTACATGTGACTGGAATTCTTTGTTCCCAGGCATATGACTTTGTATTTGTCTGTATTAAAATGCATATTGTTCAGATGAGCTCACCTTACGAAATGATGCAAATCCAGAACACAGAAATGATCTCTTCTGTCATTATTTACCACTCCACTAATTTTTATGTCACCTGCAATATTTACTAGCAGAGATTTTGTATTTTCTTCCAGATTAATGCTAAAGAATAACAAGCATCAGGCCAAGAACAGATTACTGCAATAGGATGCCGATTTTCAATCTCAGTACTTTTAAAATCCATCTACTAAATACATCTTTCAGCCAAAGCACAAAATGGTTTGGAATGAGCTCTATATACTCTATAAAATGGTAGGGAAAGGTTAAGCTGTTTTAAACAATAAAAATCCAGCTGACCAGGCAATAGATTGCAAGCTATTGTTGCCATCTAATAACATTTTAGACTATCCAGTCATAAAGTTTGAATATCATCGTGGGAATAAAGACAAAACCACATTGGGCAGCCAGGAGAAATCCAGTCCCTTAGAAATAATGCGAGACAGCTTTCTCCTTCAAATGTATTAATCTGAGTAGCTCTGTGATAAACATGACATGGTAATAATCAGTTAAAAAACTTTTAAAATCCTATTTTTATGGGGTAGAGAGAGGCATCTGCCTATTTTGACCCCAAAACACAAGCAAAACTTGGAGAGTGCTTTGACTCTGGAAGGGATGCACAGAGGCAGCACCACATATGCATCCCTCATCTCAGGAATGGCCTAACATATATGGTAGCATCACAATAACCTAATTCTGTCCTTTCTTTTTCTTAGTCAGCACAGCACACAGTAATCTCACATGAGCCTGCATCTTGCAAGTTATGCAGGGTTTTGGCAGAACTGTCACTTCCCTTACAATACAATGCTTTTGGGGCTTGAGTTCATTATTAAAGAAATAGTATTTGTCTAGGATTAGTCAGTCCAAATGCAACCCTTTAGGTTTAATTTTTTGTGATATATCTGGGTCATATATCACTATGTGATATACAACAAAACGGTGTATTTATCTAATCTTGTAGTAGGAGGGATACAATTTTTGCGATATCAGAATAACTCTTAGAAATTGTGTTTCCTTTGGCTTGGACACAACTATTTAGGGAGAATAATCAGTTGAAAAAAAAGAATTGCCAAAAGTTTCGTATGGATTTCAGTACCACTTGCCAAGAAACTCCTCCATTTCCACTCCTCCAGTCTTTCAGGCCGAGTCTTATCTAAGAAAGTCAAATACCCTGGATTCTAGTTGCCTTCTATTTTTGTCAGTTTAAATGGGCAAATAAATATTATTTCCCTTTTTGACTCTGCAGCAATTTAGTCAGATAGCTGTGGTCTGTCTTGCTTGTTACTATGGTCCACATGCCACAGTCCAGACAAATCAATCTGCTACCATGGTACTGTTACAAGAGAGGTCACAACTTGCTCTTTGTCTTAGTCATCTGCATTGATGTAGGACCTGTCATAATTCATTTTAAATGGGGATTGAAGATCTAAGTCTTTGTACCTTAACAGGAGAGTTTTGTTCACAGACTCCTCAAGTCTTAAGAGGTTAGATATATGTAATCTTTCTTCTCTCTTCTATTTTTACTTGGTGTTACAGGATTCAGCCAGTAATCTATATGATAAAAAGTGAAATGCAGCATTTGTAACAGCTCTTTCCTTCCCATACATTGTACATCTAAAGGAAATTAATATCATGAATAAAAACTTTTGAAATATGACTTGAGAGCCTCCTGCTCTTAAATATTACAGACTTTCTTATTGCCAATAACACGATGTAGGTATTTAAGTATTCTTCAACTTTACAAGCTTTTACTATGTTAAATATTTTTGCTTAAGGCATAATATATGTTTTAACAACTGCAGCGCGTGAGAACCATTTTATAGCCCAGAGCTTCATGGAAGTAATAGAGGTTTAAAGGTAATAAGTCTCACGTGTTTTATGAAGGGGGTGAACTACCTTGACACATTCACATTTTGCAGGTACTAGGGTTTCCAGGTGCAAAGAGAATTAGACAGATGGGGTAGAACTGTTAAGAAAACTGACTGAGTTTAGTCACATGAATTGGATTTTCTAAAAGGGGAAACAAAATCACTCTTTCATTATCCTTGCATCTGACAAAATGCATTATCATATGCTTTTGCTTCAACAGTGTAAAGACCGTTCACAACAGATACAATTGCAAATCAGGAAAGATCACACTTATGTGGAGCCCTGACAACGTGATCTCATCAAGCTAGAACTTGAAATTGCAAGTGTCACTTCAGATAAGATCAGAGAACATTTCCTGTCCCAATGATGTGACATTGTCAGGTTTGAGACTGTAGCAAAGGCACATGCACAATTTTGTGAACTAACAAGGCAGATTGAGAACACACTGGTTGGCAGGATATTTTAGATCCTGAGATTGCCTTGAGCTGGGCATAATTACAGCTCATTTTTTGCACATGGGAGAGCCATCTCGAAGACGAAAAGAGCAGGGTATTCACTGAGGAAAGAAAAATGTTGATCTTTCAATTAGCATAAGTTCAAACATCTGAACTGTGTTTCACAGTGTACAGACAGCTTTTGGTGAAAAAAGCCATCTTCTGTGAGGCAACTCTTCGATGGCTGTGCTTCCATTTGCATGGGAAACATTTAACATATAGAATTCTACTTTTTTTATATATTTAAGCTTGCTTGCAAAAAACCCACAAACAAATAAACCAACCAATCAACCAACCAACCGACCAACAAATCCCTGCTGCTATTAAACTACTTAAAGTTCATCCATAAGATAGGCCATTAGGAATTTATTAGCAGGACTTTTCTGTTCATTTGGACTGGTGAACTACAAAATAAAGACAATAAAGAAAGGAGGGCGAGGAAGCCAGTTAGATCCCTTGTCTCTCTGCCTATTTTGGCACTCTTTAGAGCTTACTACACAGACCTAGAAGGTAGGTGCTAGTTCAAAACAGGTTTACATGCATTAAAAGCAGTAATAGGGAAGATCCTGAAGGTCACAGAAGACTTAGTCATATAAAAATATTTCCTGACACTGAAAACCTGAAAGCCATTAAATGCCTCTCCTGATCTGGAAATTTCTCAGCATGTACAATTTGCTTTTAATTGAACAGTTGCTAAAATACTGCTTGTTCAGGAAGCTTTACTTTTTGGATTTAAGTGTCCTTCATGGCTTTAACTCTGTCACATGGCTAAAGATCCCTGGAAGCCAAGGCTTGGGAGCACCTCCACTCTGTTGAAGCCATGGGGGTTGAACATACACATTGGTATTTCCATGATGGAAGACACAAAGTCTATCGTGGTAAAGCAGCTGGAGGAGACAGAACTGTGAAGTGCTTTTTTTTCTCACAGCTATAAATAAATGTACTTAGGAATAAACCATTATTTTATCAAGCATATACATGGTCTACTCAGAAACCATGTGATTTCATGTAGCATGGGCTGCAGCATTTGAAATACTAATTCCATGGGCAGAAGTTTACAGTAGGTTATTTTACCCAATGTATGCGCGTGGTGTGATACCAAAATAATTTAAAAATTAACATTTAAATGGAGAGCATCCAATCCCCCACAAAACCAGTATTTTTCTCCAGTGACTCCCCAGCATATTAAGACCACAATGATTGACAACTTCCTATACAACGTTTGACAAAACAGAAAACTATAACTTCATTGCATAACTAAAAAACCATAGTGAATGTGATCTAACATCATGGCTCTTATTTCAGCTCCTCATTCTTGCAGAAATGTTCACATCAGATGAAGAAAAAAACACCATGCATTCTTCATATTAACAAACTTTCTTGCATTGATTAACGCAACATTTTATGAGACCTGAAAGAACAAAGTTAAATGAACAAGAAGTGAAAACTTATGATGGATGTGTCCCTCATAGCATTTAGATCTTTTCCACTTGATTAAAAATTCCTAGTTCCTCTTCACTGAATTGTTTAGTTTTTTAGCAGTCTCTGTCCTGATTAAAACAAATTAGCATCAAAGATCCCCAGCTGAATGAGGAATCATTAATTGAGAAACATGCAATGCTCCTTAATTACCTTAGAACAGTCAGAGAACAAATAATCTTGGGTTTCAAAGGGGTTTGCACGCACTGTGCACCGTGGGCTTATTCTCTGTGTCTGCTGGAATAAAAGTAGACTTGCCTGTACCGTTGAGGGATATCAGTACAAGCCTCAGTAAACACATTGTAGATTGTTTATCTAAAGTGGAGAAAAAAATAGTGAGGCAATGGCTGGCTGGAAGAGATAGATGTTTCCGTTTATTATGTTGACCATAGCTTTTGATTTGCTTTGCATATTCCAGCATTGACTGGGAAAGAATGAAAGCTGTTTGTTATTGATACAAATTGAAGTAATGCTGGAGCTGGAGCAGGAGCGCTTTACTCAGAAGCACCTAACAAAATGTCAGACATGAAGGTGCAGAGGCTAACTGTGCTCTTTGAAACAGCAGGAAAAAAAGGCAAAAAAATTTCATAGAACCTGGCTCAAAAGGAACCTTAGGATTATTTGCTATGCCTTGGTCATTTGTTCTTTGTTATACAGTTCTTCTGATTGTTATTTTTTTAAGCTGTGACTCGGGTCAGTTAGTGCCAGCCTTCATAGGAGGAGGAGTAACTGACTTTTTTAAGGGCACAATATACTTACTAATATGAATATCTTAACATTTGTTTTGCTTCACCAGCTCATAGAAGAAATCCTGCAGGAAAATGTCACTCAATAGCACTGAGTGTACTCCTGGAGTGGGGCTGTTATTTACATTGCTTTGGCACTAAGGCTAATCTAGCAAGTGCTACTAACCTCAAAAGTGGATGGGAAAATTAAATGCTGTGCAGAGCTACCTGAGCTCGCTGGGAACAAGCTGGCTTGTCCCAGTGCCAGGCTCCTGTGCTCTCTCATGGAGCTAATTAGCTCTGCAGAGCAGTAAGCTATTAGCAGGGGTGCAGGACAGTGCTGATGCAGCTATGCCCTTCTGGTACCCAGACTAACTCACCTAGAATTAGCTGGAGAGATTTGCACCATACTATTTATGCTACGTAAGTGTACCCTCACAATCAAAGGAAAAACAAAAAGCAGAGGGAAACAAAACCCTGATGCAGTGGAATACAATGTTTGCAGCTGACATAACAAGATGATGCCAGTAAATATAAATACCATAGTAATAAATTCTTTAAAAAAGTCCCCACATGACAAGAAAGGTTTGGGCTTGCACCCAGTTTCTATAAATCTGTGCCATTACTCTGGATTTTACAATGGATTTTTGCTGACATACCTCAGAAGGGTGATTCTAAGATCGTTTGAGGACCTTGATCTAAATATCACATCCTGCCATTAGTACTCTAGAACCTGAGGGGCAGGGGTGGCACATCCAGCCACCTAGGCTAAAACCACTTTGCTTGATCTCTTTTCAGTCCATAGCCATGAAATTTCTGTTTAACTGGAAGCCTGAAGGTCTCAGAGATTTCACTGGGGCTCATTCGTCTCCCTGATAAGGATGGTATCCACCCAAAAAGCACAACCCCCTTTCAGCTATTCTATGTAAAATTAGAAAGTTGGAAAACTCCCGAAGCATCTCCTCTGCACTCTTTATGCAGAGAGACATTTTACATATTTGCAAGCAAGACCACTGACCTTGAGCCAAACCAATACTTTCTTAATTCTATAGGCGAGATCCATTTATATATTTTTGTGTGTGTGTTTGTGTGTGAGCACAAATGTACCATTTGGAGGGAATATGAGTTAGATAAGCACTTTATTTTGTCTCTCCTCCTGTGAAACAGACCTTCAGCTGTACATCACACTCCTAACAGCCAAGGGACAAATCGGAAAGCTGAATATCCTATTGTTCTCTGGTTTAACTTTTACTTATTTAGAATTTAGTGATGCTGGTTTTGTTGCTGAAGTCATAATCTTAATGGGTACATTAAGGTGCCCTTCCTGTTGGCCTTCATTTTTAGAGACTATAAACTGAGCAAGTTGATATTCCCAGACAGCAAAACTATTGCTTGCACATTGCACAGTCACAGGAACACAAATAAAGAAACCTTTGCAATGCTATGTTGTTTGCCATCAAAGCAAGGTTTTGCAAAGCAGGCAAAAGCCAATCAAGCCTCAAAGCACTCCTTCAGGGTTGATAATTCTTATAAAAAAAGGAAGTTTGTTGTAACAGAAGGTTGAACAATGACAAGGTAAATAGCAAGTTCTGAGTGCTTCAATTTGGAGCTACCATTAAACTGCACGATTTTAAAGGCCTCTTTTGAAAAATTGATTAGTTTATTAAATAAACTAAACGATAATGTAGTCTATCATTAGCAATATCAGTGGCTTAGTCGTGAAGAGAACATAAAGTTGTATGTTTTCCTTTTGATGGGATTGGGAGAGGCAGTGAGAGGCAAACCCTATGAAATGGCAATCTGGTTAAGTAATAAAGAAAACCTTTACAGCAATATGAATATTGGCTTAAAATATTTAAATTTCTCAAACATTCCCCTCTAACCCTCCAAATATTGCAGAAAACAACCCCCAGATCTATGGCACCACAGAAATTAGGCAATGACTTAGCACACCAGGTCTAGCTAGAGTTGCTTGGACCTTGGAGTAAAACAATACCTTGGACACACATTTGACTATGAAAACGCTGCTGACTGTAAAAACCTGGGCAGGCTAAAGGAAAGGGTTCGTTTTCAAGCAATATTACTTGGATTTCAAGGCATTTTCTTCATAAAGAAGCACAAATTCTTAGAAAACACTTGAATATATCTTGGGAAGGCAGATAATAGAGAGGTCTAAGGGAAGGGTGGACCCTGAGGTCATGGAACATTTTGAGTGCACATGGTCCAAGAGAAGCCCCAAAAATGGGAACAAGTGGCTGGATATTAAAACTGGAAATGTCTCTACAGGAGACAGCCTTGTCCCAGCAGAGACTAATTACACATATATGCTACAAGTAAAACTTACATGTTCTGAGCAATTAAAGAAACACTGAGTATCAACTAAGGACAGGTTTGAAGCTTTGGAAGATTTCTTCTTGAAGTGTGCAGATGATGCTAAATGTAAGGTGATTTGAGATACTTTAGGAGAACTGCTGAAGAAACCAACAGTATACTCCCAAGAGGAAAGCTGAAAGATTTTGGAAAGGAACTGGGATCAGAATGTGGCAAGGACTGCACACCTTCAGAACCTGGATCAGGTTCATGATGGGATTGAATCAAAAGAAAATGCCAAGACAGAAAACAACTACAGAACATTTGAAGGGCATGGTGGAGAGGATGGGGCAGAGAGGGAATGTTAATGCTTGAGAAGAAAGAAGAATCTTCACCTGGAGAAAAGAGCATCATTCTTTTGCAAATCTGATGAACAATGAAAATAATTTCTTTTCAAATAAGAAAGTTACAAAGGGATGGACCTGAGCTGTTTGTGGAGCTCGGCTCTAAACAGATACAAGAGCCGATTACAACCCTTTGGGAAGAAGTTGGCACCATGCGTTAACAGGGTTGCCATTAAATTATTAAAAGCAGAAGGAAGTAAACTAAGCCAAAGGCTGAACAGAATAATTCTGTTGATTTCAGATAGCTGAAAAAATTTCAGAGCAATGGAAGGTGGTTTTCAAAAATGCAATGTAAAAGCCAGCGCAGTGAATACCTGTGTTTATCTGAAAGCCTAAAAAGCTTTCTCAGAAGGCTTTACTTTTTGGGGGTTTGTTTTTGTGGGGTTTATTTTTTTGTTGTTGTTGTTAGTTTGCTTGCTTGTTTGGTTTTTTTATAAGGCAGGAACATTTCAGTAACACCAACTGGGATTCCGGAAAAGAGTTCTCCCAAAATATTAAATAATAATGATATTTTTGAAGATATATAACACTATATTCAGAATGAATACACACACATCTAGATTTTAAGAAATCTTTAAATGCTATATTGTAGCCTTTGAGCCACACTGGAGGAATTTATAACTCCATAAGACATTTTTTAACAGGCATTGTCACAATTGGCAATGAAGAAGATGGAGCATGAGGAAGGTGTAAAACCTCTGGCCCATTTAATATAAATGAGGGATTAAGGCATGGAAACGCATTAGCCCTGATATTCCTCAACATGGTTAAAATGTTACATTCACTGACATTTTCAGACTACAGTGGACAAAATAGTGGAGCACCTTTGGGATCCTGTGGTCTGGGCAACTGAGAATGAAGCAGGTGCTGAAGGAAAAATGGCTACTTGAAGAAGAAAAACAAAGAATAAATAATATAAAATCAGACATCTAATAAGCCTGAATAATCAAAAATATCAGTAAATTGAATATACTAGTAAAAGATTTACCAAGAAAAGGAAAATTACATTGATAAGGAAAATCGGGATCAAATTCTGTGACTGCTATTGTATGAAAAGCCACAGAATTTGAATATCTGCCAGCAAATGGTTTGGCTCAGTTGTTGTTTTTTTAAATTGTGTCTCAAGTTGAGGTACAAAAAAACTAACACCTAGCACTATGAAATGAATCTGATACTAAATACCTTAATAAGTAAAATATACTCAGCACTCTTATAGTGACTGTTATTTTTAGATCAGTAAAGAGCTCTGAGTACTCGCTATACATTAATTAATTAATCCTAAATATTCCCATGTCATTAGCAAGGTTAATTTTATCATGCCTAAGTATTCCATTAGGAAACTTTTTTTGCCATATTTCAACTATCTAGTTAGAAGAAGAAACAAAATTACCTGTATTAATACATTTAAAAGATTTTTATACCTGACCATTTGGCTCTTGCTGCTTTGAGAAGGGATGGGGAAGAGAGGACTTGCAGGAGTATTGACAAATTTCATGTGTGACAGAACGCTTTAGGAAACAGATAATTTGTGTAGAGTTCTTTCAAGAAAACATCCACACTGGTTATCCTAAACATTATGTTCCAAAACTATGTTTCTTTTTTCTCAAGTATATTTTATAACTGGATGTCTTAAGAGAACTTCAGGACTTCACATGAAAAAATAATTTGTGCTTCACGTTAATCCCTAAAAATCATAGAGTAAACAATGACCTTTTATAAATACTGACCTGAGAATAATTATTAAAAAGACCCAGACCCTCAGTAGAATGTTTGTGATATCTTCTAGGCCTTGAAGTGTATTTGAAGAGCTCCATCTCACTTTTTTCTTGCTTCTTCTCTAATGAAAGGTCTTTTAGAAAAAAGCATTTGCTAAAATTGGAAAATAGGATAGCTAAGCATTGTTTTGATAATATCATAGAAAGAGAAACAGTTGTTGTTAAGTGAGTAGCAATTATGTCAAAATTTGTATTCTTTCTGTATTATTAACTCTGGTCTTAGCATATAAGAACTGCTACAGGAAAATATACTAGAAAAGGAAGGATACAAAAGGATAGGAGACACCTCACCTTCTGCACTCAGTCTTGGACATGCCGAAAATACCCAGCTGATACCAATTGATAACTGATAGCTGATAACATTTTCTATACAGTGTTTCAAGCACACTTCTGTATCCTCTCTCAGAAGGACAAACACATTCAAGATTTTATTTCTGTAGAAATGTCTGTTATTATAGACACAAACAGTCTCTAAGTTATTCTTCATACTCTTCAATATAATATGTGAGAATATGTGAGGAAACTGAGAGAAGGTTCTGATTTAGATCAGCTGTGAAACCAATTACATAATCCCATATGTATATAAATATATATATATATACACACACACACACAGAGGCACACACACACACACACACACTGTTTCTTATGTGAAAGCTTTAAAAATAATTGTTTGGTTTGCCCATCAGTCCTAGCCTTGCTTTCTCATTTCAGAAAAGTCAGTTTTTAACATATCAGCAAGGGCACAGAAATGATGTTTCAATACACAAACAAGTTTCAGCATATACAACCAAGCCTGGGGTAATATTAGTCCCTTTTCAGCCTCACAGTAAATTTCAGAGAGCCACTAGAATTCCAGCTATATATACAAGATGATGATTTTCCAAATCCGAAATACCTGCAGCCATAGAAATGGCCACATGTGGCCATACAGGCACTCATACAGAAATATAAACAAACCTTATGAAAGTAAAATTGCATTAAATAAGGAAAAGCTGAAACAACATATGTACGGCCCTGAGTTACACAAGCCCAGATTCTGCAAGGCCTGCTTTTGCCATCTTTGTCCTTCTTCGTTAGTCTTTAATGAGGAAATACAACCGAAGACATCATGGGAAGCTCTGGCCACTCGTAGACATCACTAGGTTTGTTATTATTTGGTATAAGCACCTAAAATAGCCTTGGCTATTCCATACTTTATTCTAGATCTGAAATAAGTATCAGCAAACTACAGTTTTTTAGGTAATGCTGCACCTTAGAGACCGGAAAAAATACAGTTAATTTATTTAATTTTCCCAGTATCATTAAACATTCTGAACAGGACAACTTTGCAAAAAAGAGGGACTGTAAATTATCTTTAACAGAGAATTTTTCTTTATTGTCAAGAAACCTTTCAGATGCTTTTTAAAAAACTGGTAATGAAATTAGGTACATAATGATTTCATAATTTATGTGAATACTAGGAAACTTATGCATGAAGATTGAACATCTGTTAAAGTGATCCCAAACTAAAATTCTTACCATCAGGATTCCAGCCTCTACATTAAATTATTTAGAAAATAATTATTGCTGCAGATTTTACACATAACAAATTCCACGCGCCAATCTAAAATTGTCGAAATGGTTTTGATTTGGGAAGATGAGAGGAAACTCTTTGTATAAAAAGAGCAGTCAGCTATGAAAATTCTCAAATCAGACAAATCTGAATGTTCCTTAATGGTATATTCATGCCTTAACATGTCAAGAATCTGACCTTTTTTAGTAAATAATTTTAACAGTGGCAACAAACCAATAACCTTTTTTTTTTTGTATAGGTGACCAAACATTTCATTACATTTCATAGGAATGTAATGAATGGAAGCAAATATTCTGAAGTGTGCACAGGTTTAATTTAAGTAGTTCCAGGATTTTATATAAATATAGAAGTACAAAGAGGAACTGAAGTACTAAACCCATGTTACCATGGACAGTCTATCTCATATTTGGAACAGTTATTCATAGCTGCTGAATTTCCCTCAGCAGAATCCATGGACTGAGGAGAGGGAGGTTGAATCCTGACAATCAGAACTTCACTGTGGCTTACTTACCAGAACAGCACTTACTCATTTATTCTTCATCCAATATAAATCACATTAAGAGTAAAACAGGCCATTCAACATTTTCTGACTCTAAGAAAGGGTTCCAAAGTTAAATTGGAGAACAGGGTTTAAAAAAAATATGGCCTTTTCTTGATGCGATCATAATGTGACTGTTCATAAAACATCTCATCTGATGTTTTTATACAGTGGTCATTACCAAAAAGTTTGCATTTGTCAACAACTAACAAAATGTAGTTATCAGACATTTATGCTATTTATACCTTCCAAAAAGAAAGCTTTGGTATAAGATGTATTCGCAAACTTCTTGTATTTAAGTGTGGCCATTATATAAGTATTTTTATTTACTTCATTATTATATGAATTTACTAATTTGCATGCAATCAGGGATCCTGGGAGAAGAAAGATACTTCGGAAAAAAAAAATTCTCAGAGTGAAGGGAAATGCTGAATGATCCCATGACAAACATGCTTTTCTTGTACAATAAAATAACATTTTTACCTGAAAACACAGTAAAATGGCTGATGGCTATTTGCCTATCTTCAGTGTCGCAATAAAATACTTTAATCCCTTTAAAACTCACACCTGATTTTCAAGTATTTTTCAAACTCTGGTTGAGATACAGAGGAATGTAATCCTGTATGAGTGAGCCCAGTCAAAACTCTCCTACAGGACTGGATGGTCTTTCTGTGGATGGGATTTCCAGTACATTCACAAAACACACACTGTTTCTTATGTGAAATCTTCAGGTCAAGGATAACACAGAATTTGGAATATATTCCAGACAAGTGGCTCTTTCTCTTTCCTAAGTGTATGCATCATGTAAACCAGTCCCACTGGTTTATATTCACTTGAACAGATTAACTTTAAAACTGGCAGAAAGGGTTGTTCTCAAAGGACAATTTTTTCACTACGCTAAGTAGCACTGGTTCAAAGTTCCCAACAGAACCTTTAAAAATGATTTTTTAAAGTTTTAGGTTATTTGAGGTCAGAATAGGCAATAAAAGTCACAAGATTGTGATGGCATTCTTTTAAGATAATAATCTTATTTTAAGATATGAAAATACTGAAACAATCATGCCAGTATAAGAAATAATTATACCATAATTCATAAGTGCATAATTTATCAAAACAATAGAGCAGTCATGGTTAGATGCAACCTAATACTCCTGTATAAGATATAACTACATACTGTACAATTGTTCCTTTTTTATAATTATTTTTACATTTAGTCCTCATCCAAATTAAGCTGAGTACTTCTATGTATGAATGGCTTTAGGAAATAAACACAACTCACAACAGGGTTTTATTACTGCTACTGCACCACCATGGCATGCAAGTAACTATGTAGTCAACTATAAACAGTAAAATGTCATCATCTTCCTGAAATAAAAAGAACATAAAAAATACAGATATAGTAGTAAACATCAATTATCTTTTATATCTCTCATATTTACCAGAAGTCTATCATTACATGAGACATTTACACCTCTGTATCACTCTCCTGTACTAGGATGGTGGCAAATTTGGAGTTGAGAAACTGTACTTTCAACAAGCTTGTACAAAACTACTGGTTTCATATTACACTCTGTCAGTGTGTAATGCATAAATGAGAATATGACACATCTGCTACCTGCCCCTTAGCATTCTCTTATGCTTTCGTATGTTCATGAACTTGGAGTAAATAAAAAGACCAAGGGCCATTAGAGCTGGTTGCCAGGTTATCTGTTGTGGTTACTGAGCCCCCAAAAGACTAAAGTTCTTTAGAAAGGAAACTCTTTCATCTGCCTTTTGTTGTTGAGTACTGATTGTGTGAGGTTCCATACTGGTTGTTGGATTTGAGAACTAATGTTGGAAGCAAGTTGGATTTCTAAGCATTTATTTATTTATTTATTTGGGGCAATTCCTTAACAGGTGCTAAAGTGACAATGAGATGAAATTCTGCAGTTGTGAGGAAAAAAAAATCCATACTTCATTATAAAAACAAGAGCCAAAGTGTTGACTGGGATTCATTTCTTCTGCTTGGAGGTCAGGACAATATATATAGATACTAAAAAATTTCAATATTGAAATGGAAGCAGGTTGAATAACAGCATGTTCAACTCTCCTTAGATTTGCAGTCTTGGAGACTCTCTTGGAAAAAAATATTGTAAAAGCAGCTTTTCCATGCTCAACTAATTTTTCTGATCATTTATCTGTCATGGAGGACCCTCTTTGTAAAATATATCATCACTAATTCAGGACAAACTCTGAGGTACAGAAACGAAAGCCCACCCATCACCCTTCTGCAGCCCAAAATAAATTAATTTTTTTTAATGTAAAGAAAAATAATCATGAAATGCTCAAATCGTAGTATTTAATAGAATTATCTTTCAAATATTACATGTGGTGTTCTGGGGATACACCTTTGCTAAATTCAAAAGCTGCCTACCTCTTCTGGGCAATGATAAAAGAACACCTAAATCCAAATGATTCTCCTTAGTTCCTACTTGCTGCAAAGAAAGCTTAATGCCAATTACAAGGAAAGAACTGTACAATTCCCATTGTTACATTAAGCTATACAAAAATTTCCTTTCGTTTCTTGGAATTTGCTCAGTTTTCAATTATACAATTTGCTTCTACATTACAAAAAAAATGTTACATTTTTCCTAGTTCCGTTCAAGGATTTTCCCTGCTCTGATATGTTCAGGATTTAGAATACTAGGTATTTTTTTTTCATATTTTGTTGATATCAAGATCCACTCTTTTGATTAAAGCTCATCAAGCATGCTCACACCTAACCACAAGTTCGTTCTGCTTCGGGGGATAGCAGGCTGTGTGACTAGAACAGAGCACAGTACCTCATGTGTTCATTCATAGATTTGCCTCCATAAAAACTGAGGCTGTAGTATAGCTTTCAATGGAAGCCATTTAAAAAGAAAACATTACAGAATATACAATTGTAGGTTTTGAATCTCAGACACAAGTTCCTTGACGTGTTGAAAGGTGATGTTTCCGATTTCTGACTCCTGAACTCTTATCTTTACAGTCCGCAGGCTTCTGCTGTGAAATGTCTATCAGAGCACTTGCAATTGCAAGACCTGTAAGATAATAAAGGAAAAACAAAATTTAATGCTCAGCTTTCCGGAGAAGAATTCCAGAGCAGTGTGATGGCTTCTTTCAAGCCAAGTTTTTGTTCTTTCCCAGAAGTGATCAGTTTTATTTCAAAGTTAGATAACAAGTTCTCACTTTCTTAAATGCTACCTGGTAACAGTGACGAAACAGTGGGAGGAAAAAAATGCAGTTAAGACACCAGACTGGAAATAAGGAGAACTGAGTTCCATTTGTGTCTCTTATTGATTTGCTGTGTGATCTTAGCACGACCTCTCTTTATCACCATTTTCTTGGTTATGAGGACCAGAAGCTTTCTGACATGAATTTTCTCATATGAAGTGTTTGTGCATTGCATTTAGAAATGGATAAAACCACCAAATCAGAAAATAAGAGAGAAACAGAAACTGCAGTTAGGATAAAACTGTACCCTTGAATATTTGCCTTTGATATATATATATATATATATATATATATATGTCTCTCTGATTAGGGAATATTCAGAGGTTAGTATTTACCACAAAAAGGTGTGAAAGTATTGTTATCTTTCTAGAAAGCACAGATCTGTGAGCAAGCACTGAACCATGATGGCCTGGATAAATTCTAAATGTTGTCAACTCACCAAAACTCTTCTTTTTGGATTCTGGTTAATTTTTTGATATTTCATTACCTGTTGTAATCTTAACAGGGTATTGCCAAGGGCATGGACAGGCATGTTTAGGAATCATAGAATATCTTGAGTTCAAAGCGACCCACAAGGATCATCAAGTTCTGCTTCTGGCTCTGAACAGGACGATCCCAAGAGTCCCACCATGTGCATTGTGCAGATGCTTCTTGAACTCTGTCAGTGCTGTGACCACTTGCCTGGGGAGCCTGTTCCAGTGCCAACCAACCTCTGAATGAAGAATTTTTTTCTAATATCCAACCTAAACCTGACACAACTTCAGGCTGTTCCCTTGGGTCCTGTCACCGTCACCAAAGAGCAGAGATCAGTGTCTGACCCTGCTCTTCCCCTCACCAGGAAGTTGTGACCACAATGAGGTCTCCCCTCTGTCTCCTCCAGGCTGAACAGAGCAAGTGACCTCAGCCACTCCTCATTCGGCTTCCCTTCTAGATCTAAGAACTTAATAGTCTAAGAATTTACTCTTCCATTTGCTTGCTACTGCATACTTTCTAGAAATTAGTGACTTCTGAAATGCTGTGATTAACAGCACACTTCATACATGGCAGTTCTGAGCTTTTACATTCCCACAGCTGATATTGCAATCAAATGGATCAGGAGTATTCACACCATTCATATATTCTACTGCAACAAAACCACAAAAAACCACATCTACATATACCCAAAATGCAGGTAAGGATGGTGCTGCTTCTCCATGCTGCCCATCTCATTCTCTAACCAATAACACAACCACTCTCCAAGGAAACCTTTGAAAATACTTTTCACCAAGTCCAACAGGCAGTCTCTATTTCTTACCTCAGGCCAATAGCAAACTCGATCTATCTATTACACAAAATTCAATTTTGCAATACTTTTCATTCAATCCCTCCTTGCAGCACTTATCTACTAAGAAACTGTGCAAAAATTGTTTTCCACTAACAAGTGCTGCTATAGTTTTCTTTCATAATATATGATATGTGCTCAGATTCGGTTGAGGTTTCCAGTATTCTGAAAAAATCTATGCTACTGCACACTGGTAACATTACCTTTCTTAACTCACAAAAATGTTGCAAGAATTAATTAATGTTCATCCAGCTTTTTAAAAATGCATAATACTGTAAAACACTAAGTACAATTATCATTGATACATTTCAGGATATGTAAGAGCCAAGATTAATCAAGTTGTTTTTTCTCACATACACAGATATTTCCTGGCATGAGCCAGTGATGCCTTAAATTGGACTTTGACAAATTAAATTGTTTAAATCTTTGAGGCACCTTTAAAGTTTAAGCAGTATCTGGTATTAGCAAATTCAGGGATAAAACCTAAATAACATTTTCATGATTGCTTACATGTGATCCCATCTTCAACAGCTAGGCTTAGGGACTATGCTAAACAGAGGAGTATTATTAGTGAACAGATTTTTCCATTTTCATAAGCTATTTTAAAATATTTTTGGATGTATTATGCTAACCTCACTTGATATAACAATTAACAAAAAGGAATCCTTACGTCTAACACCACATACTGGGATGTACTGGCTTACATGAAGAGAATTCCATTTAAATCAGGTCACTACAGAAGATCATTTTTCAAAACGTCACACAAATCATCTGATGAAAATCATTTATGATGTTCTCTATGCCCAGCGTAGTTCCTTGTTATCAAAGCAATACAATTAACTGGGGGAACAATTCATTATTTCAGACTGGCAGTCTAAAGGAATTTCATTTACCAAGTCAAGCTTGTGCACAGACACTTCGAGCAAGGAGGATTTACATCAAAATAAAACAGAAAAAAATGCTGTGGCTTAAATATTCATTAAAAAAAAAAAAGAAAAAACAACCCAAAATATTCCCTTCATTTTACAGGTTTTTTATCTAAATAACAAATGTGAATACATTTAAAGTCACTGAAGTTGGAACTGTAAATTGTATAGTGCTCTAGATGCACTACCTCAACTCCTAAGTTATTACATTTACCCGCCTCCTCCGAATGCTGCTGTTTAAATATCCTACCTAACATCCAAACTGGTATTTTCCAAACCAGTACATGGTCTCTGGTTGCTTCTGACCCTTGAGTAACATCGCAGAAAGGAACAGTGGAATCAGTAAGGAACCCACATGGAGAGTCAATGAGTCACCTCTAATTTCTGGAAATTCAAGCTTAGTTGCAGAACCAACCCTATTTTTAAATTTAGTTTATTTTTCTACTAAATGTTATAGAAATAACCTGACCTAGTTCTATGCAGCTCAAACAACCTCTAGCTTGTTTTAAGGATATGTATGCATAGGTCATTAAGAAGTGAGCCCAGTCAAATCATAAGTGGAAAGTATATTTTTGTAAGAGATAATTGCATCCACAATGAGGAAAACACCAGAGAAAGCAATATGAACTTGGTTATCTTTAGCAGAACTATTGTCTTTCCTAATGGAAGTTAAATGGTAACAGTTTATTTTCAGGAAGTGTCTAATCATAAAATTACTGGGGTGTGAATTCTTTCCTTTTTTTTTTAATAGTGCAAAAGTATTAATAAGTAGAGGGATAAAATACAGCAACTCAAATGAGATTACCTTGAAAAGCGCATTCACGATTTATATACAAACAGCCCTTTAATCCTGCATCTGAAAAAGTCATTCATTCTGAGATGCTCTCCTCCCAGTCTCTGTAAAAACAGGCAGTACTATATATTTTAATTTTGCAGCAAAACAGCTTCATTAGGCGTGAAAGGTTAATTGCAGGTTTAAGTGCAGTTCGGGGAACAGTGCACGGGTCTGTGGTGAATAGCACAGTCTGCTACAGGAAGGCTGAGTGCTATAAACTGTTTGCCCTGCTGAAATGTTTTACTACCTCATTTACTAACTGTCTTCTTTTACTGCTTGTATTTGTAGTTCTTCTAAACCTTTAATAGCTACAGTTTTATTTCACTGTAATCAGATTTAAATGGAAATACCCATGCTGGGATGTTTAAACATTTTTCCTCTGATTGTATACAACTACATTTGAACTGATGTAAGGCTACACTATCTCTAAAAGTAGAAAAAATCCCTACATTGAAAAAATTAGTCTTACATGCTGGTGTGCATATTTAAAACCTTTTTTTCCTCCTCTATTGTTCATTTTAATGAGAAATGCATTGAGTTCTTGCTATCTCCTTTGTTAAAAGTAAGGGAACAAAGAATGACCTCAGATTCATGGTTGGGCAGGTAACTGGAAATGTTTCCTTTCAATTTGAATATGCATTATTCCGACATAACATTTAGATAGATGTCTTCATTTGATTAAATTTCTACATGTCATTGTTATGCAGAATCAGAACATTCAGAAACCTGAAGACAATAAAATAACTACTAGTCAGGCAGATCAATTAGATTTCTTTGACATTTTAACCAAAATTATATTAATTGTTTAAGGTGACTTTAAGCAACGAAAATAAAATGCCAGCTGCCATACAGAGAGACTTAAACAGCAAAGACTGGGTAAACACTATATTATTAAAGTCACAGCTTCACCCTTCAGTGCTCACAAGTCTTTGTGTACCTTCCATCTGTCAATTCTTTAAAGACTGGCATTACTGTACATGCTCACCTCACAGTGGACAGATTCCTTTTATCATAAAGGATTTGTTACTCAAAATTTTTCCATAGTAGAAGATCTGTTGCACATGGAAATCTGTAGAAATGCATCTGAGCTGCTTGAAGATACCCTAAATGATGAAAATCATGGACTGTGGTGCCGCATGAAGGTGACCATAGCACCCAGTGAAGCCAATGAGGACAATTTCATGTTCATCAATAAAACTACCAGTTGTAATGTAGGGAATTTTAATGAGTTCTTCCATTTATCAATATTTCAAGTCTATAAAAATACTGTTTAATAAATACACAATGTATATCATGTGTGCATAACTGGTATATATATATATACACACACATATAGATATACATATATATATATATAAATTATATAATAATGTAACATAAATATGCCATTACATAATTTTATATGTATATATATATATGTATATATACACACACACACACAACTTATATACAACCCCCCAGTTAATAATGAAGTTTTGTATTACCTATTTCTTAATTTGAAGAAATAGATCACATTCACCATAATGTTTATGGATTGCACACATTTATTCTTCATGGAAAAAAAAATGTTTGTTTTAATGTCTATAATAGTGGGGGAACATAATACCCTGGAAGGAATGTAACATTCTAGAAGATTGTTAGTAGGCAGTGTTTCTGAATACCCATGGAAAAAAATTCTCTCACTTTCTTGGAGACATTGTGCAAGAAATAGTCATATTCATCTTAGTTGTATGGTAATAGTTTCACAATTTTCTGGTTGTTCCTGTGTTCTCGACCAAACTGTCTCCAAGCAGACCAACTCATGCTTAATTTTCATGGCTGAAAAGGCCAGCCTGTTCTTTGTTCTGCATACTCCTCTGCTATGGATCAAGTCATGTTGGGAGATATCCAAAAGGAAGGTGAAATGGAACCAGAACAAAATTTGGTATTTAAAAATGTGATGCACAGAGCTCTCTCCTAAGCAAGTACAAACCTGATTCTCGAGTGCCTACTTTCCAGGAGAAGAATTAAGAGTCATCTGAAGTTCAAGACTGTGCACAGCTAGAAGAACCCCACAGATCTAAGTTCATTTCAAAGTCAGAAAATAGTCAAATCCTTCATGTGTATCCCAGTTTCCTGATCTGGCAGGTGTGCCTAGACAGCATCCAGAGATCGCAGACTTAGTCACAGAGAAAAATAATCATAAGCATCTGCCAAGAAGAATAAGTGTCTTCATAGCCTGTCATATTGAATGTTTTTTTATTTGAATTAGATTATTTTTAAAAGGACAAGCTGACAGCACCTCAAATTCATAGTCTTTTTATGGGCTTCTCTTCCTGTTTGGTGCATGAATGTGTATTTTAAGTTGACACTTCTCTTACTTTCAGAAAGATATATTAAACAAACTAAACTAACTAGGAAATTACTTTGGGCAAGTAACCCCATCATTTTTTTTCAGTGATAATTTTTGCTAGATGGGAAGACAGCCAAGAGGCCAGGAGGTATGTTTTCCTTTTCTTTTGCATATAACTTAATTAAATAAGTAAAATACGAGACAGAGCTTAAACCATAACAGTAATAAACTAAATAATGATAGTGTGGAATTAAATAGCCACACACTAGTAGAGAGAAGATGTCATGGTCCTTTTTATTACACCTTTGCTATTTAGTAATAAGAGCTATCTACAAGGGACTAAGAAATCCTTATTCCCAGAATAGACTTATAAATTACCTGCTGTCAGTTTGTGGGAAATGCAGACTATACAATAAAGGCTCTTTGAAGAAATATTCAGCCTTTCCCAAATTTTCTCATTTTGAAAAGGAAATGGCCCTACATATTTGTGTGAAATATTTGTGTTCCACGAGGCCAGTAGTGATTTTTTTTCTTTTTCTTTAATGCAGTCAGGCAATTCTCCTTCCCTTTCAGAGTGAGATATCCGTAGTTTAGTCTGAAATCCAGGTCTGTACAACATCTGGTGCCTTTAAACTATCCAGCCTGCCAGTGACTACGAGACAGCATGGCTTATTTGGCCTCTCTGGATATGGAAAGGGGAAGTTGACAATGCTCTCTGGGATGCCTCAAACATCCCGCTGAAGTGGACCTGGTGGGGAGTTAGAGACACTACAATAGCAGGACTGGGGGAACCTAACATTGATTAACTGAAGTTTTTTCTCCCACCCTCTTTTCTCAACTCCAGCCCTCCTGGAACACAAGAATCGTACAATCATTGAATTTTTTAGGTGGGAAAAGACCCTTAAGATCATGGGGTCCAATCATTAAGTTAACACTGCAAAGCCCACCAACAAAACATGTCCCTAAGTGCCACATACACACATCTCTTAAATACCTCCAGCAATGGTGTTTTCACCACTTTCCTGGGCAGCCTGTTCCAGTGCCTCACAACTCCTCTGGTGAAGAAATTTTTCCTACTAGAACAATCTAAACCTCCCCTGGTGCAACTTGAGGCCAAGTCTTCTTGTCATATTGTTTTTAACTGAATGATACTAAAAACACCTAAAAAGGAATAATCTCTACTTAGAATATGTGCAAATCTCATGCAGATTAATTCCTTGCTGCTCTGCCACTGTATATTACACATCATGAGTTAAAATGCAAGTAATTACACATTTTTCTACAATGGACAGTAATATTTGAAACATTTGGATTGCATTTTCAGTTTGATTACATCTCACTTCCATTGAATCATTTATCCATATGTTATGAAAAACATCTCTATTCTTGTGATGTTGTGCAGCCGTTTAATTTGTTTTCAAGAAAATCACTATAAACTAATTTGCTACTCTGCAAGAATTTGGTGAGATGCATTAATCATGCCAGAATCTAATTTGGTCTTGTAAACCTATTTCTGTAGAAGAGAAAAAAGTCTACTCAGAGTACTGAAAAAGCTCTATTTTCACTTACTTTTAGCAATACCTGGTTTAATATAAACAAAATCATAATTGGTTTTTTTAGAAGTCAGTATCACAGTTATGGCCCAGGTGGGGTTAGTTTATGAACCCTTCTATAGTAATTATACATGTCTGGATTGCAAAAGTCTCCTCCAGCCTGGCTCACTCGAGGTTGCCTGTACATCATTATTTTACTCTTTGCCTCTATCTTCAGCAAACTCTTTTTATTTGGACCATGGATGCAAATCAGAGAAAAATGAAGATATGAAAGCTTTAAAAACTTGTGAGCTTGAGTTAAAATATATCTAAAGCTTTTTACCCAAACTCATTAATGCAATTGGATGCTTTAACTACTGTGGGACACCTGTGGGACAGAGATTTATCATCCATATAAAGAGAGTGTGATTGCCCATTATTACAGTGCTGAACTATATTTCATGCAATTCAGTAGTCAGAATATCTGTGTGTGTGTGAATATCCGTGTGTGAGTGTGTGGGAAACAGCAGGTTGGAACACAACTGAGCAATCAGAAGGAGAAAAGGCAGCAGTAGTCACTGGGGTTTGCTTCCTTCCAGAGGGGCCTTTCTTGCAGAGGGTGATTTAAAGCAGATCTCCTTCTGTCTGTAGAGAAAGTCTGGGGTGATAAACCTCACCAGGTGAAATTCAGTTTTTATGAATACCTCCCTAATGTTCCATCTGGGTGATAACACATACTGACAGATTTGCAGCTTTACTACTCTCCTCCTCAAGACAAAACACACCACCTTAAAGACAATAGGTTTAAGGGCCCAGAAGGGGCCAATTCTGCCCACACTGGAGATAAAACAGTACTACTTACATTACCATTTACTTTTAAGGAAGAAGATTAGAACAGTAATCCTCAAAGATCGTTTTTCTCTCTCTTGCACCCTTTATATTGCAGGTGCCAGCTTTTTTTTTTTCCTTGTAAAAAATTTTATTTAAACCTGAAAGTATTGAATAGGTTTATGCAAAGAAATTATTGTAGTTCACCAGAAATTCAATAGGATTGCAGCTCAATCAGCAGCAGGAATGATATCTGCAGTGCCTTTCCATATAAAATTCTCATTTAAAAGTTTTGCTTTTGAAGGTTTACAAGGTACTGGACTTGTTTTCCATTTCCATGATACTGGTGCAATATATGGTCACTCTAACCACTGTTTTGATAGTAATTTGATTCTGGCTCAATGGCAATGCCAGTTTTTCAGTATTCTGCTGATTTCCACAATTAGGCATTCAGATCATCCCCTGCTACATAGCCAGGAGTCACTCTGACAAAACAAACGATCTTGGGAGAGTAACACAGAATTAAGTCAATGAGACACAAAGCGTGCTGAGAATTTTGAACCATATTTTGAAATATCACTAAAGTGACAATGTCAGGGTCCTCAGGATCTCTAACAAGAGTATTTGTAGTTTCAGTATTATTAATACCCAAGAACAACAAAAAAAAAAAAGTCACAAATGCCCTGATGTCAGTATTAAGGTGGCTCTGTCAGCAAATCTAGCATTGGATTCTATAGAAAATTGATTTTTATTAATTTCAGTAGAAAAGCTTGGTAAAAGGCAGAAAAGTTCACACCACAAAAAAACCCCATTTTAACCAACAAAGATTTTATACAAATAGCCCTACCACGATTATGGTCTACACCGAAAGAGAATAATTCTGAATGGGACTCCAGTATAGACAGGTAAGCTACACAGATACTCATTTATTCTCTACTGAATCTTCTATTTTACATTGAAAACACCATGTTATGACTATAACAGGCAAAATTACACACTTAGACCTGTCAAATTGTATGGAAATAGGTTTCCATTTTAAACACTTCATTACATACACTTACTTGGTACTGAGCAGTCAATATAGATAAATATCAGTAAAATGACAGTAGAGGAGCACTGTTTCTGCTTGTGTGACACATGCAGGTACAGCAAATGCCTGAAACTGAGAGATAGTAAGACAATGGCTGCAAATGATGGTAAATATATTTTATGCCCTAGACAAGTGTCCTAGTTTTGAGAGGGAGAACTGGAAAACTAACAGTCCATAGTCACAGCTTGCCATCTACCTCTATGTGTACTCAAAATCCAAGTAGCACTCATTGCCTCATTCACCCATTAAATCAATAAAGGCTTTGAAAAAAACAACCCACAAGAACAAAACCCCAACTAGTCCTGTAAGAAAAGATTACCAAACTATAACTGTTGCCCATTTAAAACATTTCTCTAAATGCGTGTGGAAAAAAAAAAAGAAAGATTCTCCTGGCACACCAAAGCCAGGTTACACATTTCTCCTTTCAGGATCAACATCCACCAGAGATACAGGAGCTGTGAAATATTCTTGGGATCTGATTTGCCATAAATCTCAGCCTGATTTGCACACCTCCTTCTAAGACAACAAAATAAGATCTCTAACTCATGGCCCGTTGAACAGGGGACGTGTTACGAAATGGATGTGGGAAAAAAAAAGGCAGAAACCAAGTGAAAGATACAGTCCAGAAAACCTCACAAAGTCCATTTCCCAACAATGTCAGCTCCCTGAAGATGCACTCAATGAAAAAACACTTTCTGACACTAAAGAGTTACTGCAGGAGCCCATTCTCATCACTATTCATGTGAGTAAGAAACGGCAGAAATGAAACCAGGGACAAGAAGATGTGGTAAGAGATACACAGTTCTTGGAGTTTTCCAACATCAGGATGGTTCTTTTACACAACGGGCAAAATTCAGAGCAATTCTGTGCTTTGTTCCAAATATTTTCATCAAAAACTGGTGTGCTGTACAAAACATCATGCTGTCTTTGTATTTCCAGGATGTGATTAGGAGCTGGTTTTCATTTAAGCATTTTCAAAAAAGCTTTTACTATGCGATGAAGGAGAAACGAACCTTCAGCAGGACATTACAACTCCCTCACTGCAATTGTGCTAAATCTCCCATCTGTTTTTTAAAAGCAGAAATTGCATTGAAGCTTCTATTTGCTATTTAACTGCTGACCTTTTTCCCCTCTCTATTTTTTCCAATATGCTTTTTGATCACATGTGAAAAACTTAGCTTTGGTTCCCTTATTTCCTGATTTTCTATATTTCAATTAGACTTTAATGGCTATATATACAGTGATAATGATCCAAGAGTGTTTTGAATGAAACCTGTTTTGTACTTCCCAGCTTCTGAGAACTGCTACAATTTGAGAAACTTTCTTCTGTAGCCCCTGAAGTGCCTTCTATAACATAGTAATATAATAAACAATGAATCTGCTCTCCCTTTGCAGTGAAATACACCATTCTGTTTCCTACAGTCTGCTGCATTATGATTTGCAACTATAAATAATTATCCTAAGTTATAAAGATGTAATATAAAACTATAAAGCAATACCATTAGACACCATGAACTAGAGACTGAAGCAGCCATAAGAAAACACTGATTTTCATAAAGAATAGGAAAAAAGGCAACAATGAAAATCATGGCTCGTGCTTAGGATTCGTTCATTAAAAGCTTGCTGCAATTTTGAGTGCAAAGAATGAAAAGAGCAGGTAATCATTGGCAAACCATCTTGCTTCTAAAAGGTGGACAGCACATTTTATGACATCTCTCTTAAAAGGTGAGAGGAAAAGAAAAGCTGTGGTGGGAATGGGACTCGACAACATGTGAAGTGCAAAATTATAAGGTATTATCCCCCAAAAGGGGAAGAGCCAGACACAAGAGGGATTCATATGAACCTCTATAAGGTTTGTGTCCAGATGTGTGACCTTGTGAGTTGATTTTTGTTTATTCTGTCTGGTCTGGACAATATAACAAGAGGAATATACAGGTTTTCTGGCTTTTTCCTACACTACTTTCCAATGCCTTCCTTCCAAATAACCCTTCATTTTCCATTCTTATTTTTACTGCTTCTTTTTCTCTTGAGCTTCAGTCAGCACACCATTTAACTGCCTTTACAAAGTAGTTACTGTATAGACTTCCAATAATCAGGAATTTTCTTTGTGAATCTGATGTTAGCTACTAAGACTACTCTAATTCCTCTCCACTTTCTTTCATCTCTTTGCACTGTACCTAGTGTAAGAAGGTGGTACGGTAGTTTTAGAAGTTGCAAACATCCTAAAAATCATTTATATTATTTATCCTTCTCGTTTTAGTGGGTAATTCTTTTCTAAGAAAGATACACACATCCACTATTTGCAAAGGGAGATAAAAACCTGTCCACATTCAAACTATGATCTAACTATTTAAGAGCAATGAAGTAGACAGTGAACAATCTAAATGCAGCCAGCCTTATTTCATTATTTGAGTCCCACATGTGCTTTAAGAACAATATTTACCTTCAAGATTTTAAAAACTGTGTTCTAACTAGAGCACATTTTTCATGTAACTTCTCTTTGAGGTATTTATTGGCACATTCTCTACTCAGGCTGCAAAAGGGACAAAAATGTGTTTTGCTCACTGGGGTGGCCTCAAGGACACAGCTATCCCTTGTACCAGTGTAAGCTGTGCATGGAGCTGCTTAATGACCACAGAGGCTGAGGCAGTGGGGTTTAAGTCCTCTCCAGATCCACTGGGATGTGGTTCAAGGGGAGAGAAGTAGGGCCAGGAGGCCCTTGCAATAACAAACAGCCTCCAGAGTGAGATACGTCATTGCTGAGACTGGTAAGAGAGCTAAAGCTTGGTAGGAGAAATCTGAGCCCCAAAATTAATGGTCTGACTTAAACAAGCTGTATTTTCACACTTTTTTTCCTCCCCCAAAAACATTAGCTCTTTCAGGTCTTATTTTAGAGCTTTCATTTACAAAATCAATGTTCAGTGACCTTTTCATAGTGGTTTAAAAATGAAGACAAGAGATGTGTCCAGGGAGGAGAAACTGTATTAAAATATTGAGCTTGTTATCTCCAGAGTGCTATACACAAATTAACTAATACATACTAATATAGTAATCAGAGAGTTTGCCTAGGTTTAGTTCAATGCCTGTGTTTCCTAAAGCCATCACTGAATGAGAGATGGGGTAGCACCACACCACAACCAACAGCTCTCCTTAAAACATAATGTGCTTAATCCCTCTGAAAATAATGTAAGTCTATTTAGAGTGTTGACATGATTTGCAAAAAACACATTTTGAAATCAAGGTATGTTTTGAGTTGGTGAAATACTGCAATACTAGACAAAACCATAATGGGTTGTTGTTGGCTGGCTGGGGTGAGGATGGAGCTACAGGCATTTCACCTGGAATGACTCCTGTGTTCTGCATAAACGTCACAGGCGATGACCCCTCACAGCATCTTCTCAGGAGCAAACAGCACAGAAAGTACTTGAAAACATTAGAGGAAAGTTCCATCCCCTCCAAGGGCTGTCCATAGGCTCCCTCCTCCTCTGTGGAAAGCCATAACAGAACAAAGAGACTTTGCCTGTGGCTTCCCAGAGGATCACACTCCATGGACACTTGATTTGCATGCCCAGGCTAGATTAGGCACATGTTTGTATACCTCTCAGTGTAGTGAAGTCCCACACACAGTGAGGACTTTAAAACCTTGAGACTAGAAATAATAAAAAAACCCCATAAACAGAATTCAAACTAGTAGGTACCCGTGGAGCTTTGGAATAACCACAAGAAAGCTGGCACAGTATCACTGGCATGATGTATTCTGAACCAGATTGGAAAAAGCAACCTGGAAAAAACCCAGTATGATTATAATGAATGAGCCTTTACTCCACATATGAAAGTGCTTCTGATACTGACAAAAGGAGGAACAATATTTATCATTCAAGGATCTAAGGGGACAAAACAACAATATTAAATCATGAAAGGTTTTGTTTGTGAATTGGCATTGTTTTCTGTCCCTTGTGTTACCAGAATGATAAATGCTTTCCTTTGTGTAGGAAAGAAAAGATACTGGATGTTTATTATACATATATTTACACCATAATTTTTTGAGATGGTTGGTTAGATTCTCATTAATAAAAACATTTATATTAAAGGTGCTAATAAACATTTGGGGGGTGTGGGGGTGGTTTCCTCCTCCACGGTTTTATTTGAGACTCTCCTTCATGATATTTTAGTTTCTAGGACAGATGAAACAAGATTCAGTTATCACAGCTCTTTGGATAACTGGTGGGAATATTCCAGAAGCACAATGTGATCAAAGTGGATGGAAAAGCAATACCCAAATGACTAAAGGCAAAACTGTGCCAGTCCCAGAATTACAGAAAGAGCTGATATGTATGAGACATACTAAACACTTGCATTTGAATTTTTAATATAGAAAATAAATGTCACAGCATTTTCATGAAGAATGTATTAGTCTTGAATGCAGCTCATCTGCTACTTATTGCCATGGCTTATACCTTGTACTTTTTATCCATCTTTAACTCCTGCTGAACACTCAAGCAATTGCAATGTCTGACAGGAGGTTATGGATTTTTTCATATTATCATATTTTTCTTACATTTTATGTTTTCAAAGGCTAGCACAGAGCATTCCAGTGATCACATGAGAGTTAACACACTTTGTTGCCAATATTTTCGAATGCAAGCAATATCTCCTGGTTTGCACAGTTCAGGATGGATATGGTGCATCACTGTGCCATCTAATGTGACTCAGCTCTGAGAGCTTCAGGGCTTGGCTCTGCCTGGGAACACAAGGCTGAATTTTTTACTGAACATGTAAATAAATATATAACTAGTAATCTGGTCTCCAAAGATATGTATGAGCATGACTCCAAGAAGGGATTACTTTTAAATGGTATAATTCTGTGCATACTCTGAGTGCTGGGCAAAAGTTCCTAGAGCACAGCCAATTTTCCTGCACGGATTTCAATTGCTAGGTTAGATGCACTTCAGAATAATGTTTAAAATTACACAGAAATGTGCTCTATGTCTGTTAGATATTACAGCATGCATGGACAGAATGGCTCTTCAGAAGAGCATGACGGTTTTCATTTCCTTTTTGGGTGTAATTGCTGTTCCTGTTACTCAGCCATCTCCCTGTAACCTCCATCAGGGATCCAGCTTCGCTGCCTTGTGTGTAATATGTGAGCACTGCACCACAGAGCTCGCAGCACAAACACCTTTGCACTGCACTTAAATGTTCATGGGAATAGAAACATACTCTCAGACCTCCTGAACCCACAGACTTTTAAACTCAGGCTGAACACAAACTTTTAGCTGGATTTTTCTTTTAAGCAATAATGGACTAAGCAATAAAAGTTCTGCAAATCCCTACCAGCTCTCAGTTACACTGTGTAGTTCAGAGGCTTCAGGTGATATTTCTGACATCCTGTTCCACAGCTATCACCAAGTAGCCCTCTGTGAATGGCTACATTAACGATGTGTAAGAAAGAACACCATCTACCTCACTCCTGCCTATCTACATTGGCCTTGCAGTTCTAACACAAGTAAAAAAGATACTGTTTGATATTAAAAACTGTCAATATAAATGCTTCATAGATCTATGGAGCAATAAGACTGCATTAAACAACTGGTTTGGATTGTTTGGGGTTTTTTTTTTGACAGAGAGAACTGGGCTAAATTATTTTGCAAACTAATACATGAGTAAGCCACAAAATTCAATTACTTGAATTAGCACAAAATTTCCAGGAACCTTTCAGCACATGTGCAAACAAAGTTTTGTGTAGAAAACAACATATACAGACGTCACAATGAAAAGTCAGGAAGTTTCCAGATTTTGATAGATTTCAGGTTGGATGTGTCAAAAGATAAGCCCTGATGCTGGCAGGCAGTCTCCCCTGAAATTTGGATTTCATATACAGAGATCTTCAGGTAAACCAATTTTTACTTTCACCTCTGCCTCCAAGTGCTGGTCTCAAAGGACTTCATTTCAGCCAAGACCTGTCAAACCCCCAAATGCTTTTCATTACTGAATTCATTCTGTATGTTCTGTCAGCTGTGTTAAAATAATAAATTCACAAGCAACTGATTTTTGAAAAGGGAGAGAACCACTTGAACTCATCTCCTGATTTTGTTAGTTCAGCATGTAAAATTTTTTCTTTACATATTTAAAATTGTAGTTTGAAGTCTTTCTTTTCTCTGCCCTGTATGGGGTTTAAAGTAACAGGTTCAGAGAACTTGTAATAAAAAGACCTGCTCGATAGAATGACTCTGAGACATAAGGGGTGTACTCCAGTCAGTGCATATCCTCTCCAATCATTAATATTAATGATAATTCACTCACAAACATCCAGCACATACTCAGGTGTCCTGGAGATCTTAATTGGTGCTATGAAATAATAAAAGGATATCTTACATTCTGATGTACGTGGGGAGAAATTCAGGACGTTTTTAAAATCCCTTGGAGAGGTGATTTTGTACAATTTTTGTCATTATCAAGGGAGGATAATACACAAAAGCCATAGTGATTAAGAAATGGTTATTTCACCTAAAAAGTAAAAAAGAGTCTTTTCAAATTGTGTGTGTGTGGAAAAGGAGCTTAGTTTGGATGAAGAAGTTGCAAGAACACCTTAATGGGGACAAGAAAGCAATTAACAATGAAAAGTCACTGATGCAGAAGATAGTCCTAGAGATTAAAATCTTATTGAAACAAATGTTTCTCCATTTGATCATAATGAATTGAGCTGAAAGATCTGCAAAACCAGTTCACTGAACACGAGAAGAAAATAATAATTTGTTACCCAATTATACTACAAAGCTTTCTGCCCAACATACTGCTCTACAGCATTAGTTAAATAGAAATAAACTGAACAACACCACAGTAGAATAAGGCACAATATTATTTGAAACTGCAATGTGATAATTAAGAAAAAAATATATACAGCTGTATCAATTTTTACAGGACTCTAAAACCACAAGAATATGCTTTATCCCAATGGAAAAACAAAATATTCAAGGGAACAAGAGATGAAGTGGGCATAGCGGAGACAGATGAAGCAAACAGTACAGGGAAGAAAGGGGCAGTGGTAAGCTGAGCATGGGGCAACAGGGGAATAGTCTGAGATGAGATAAATTGCAGAGATGGAAGTGGGAAAGATAAGGGGAGAACATTAAGAAGTGAAGACTGAGAGAAGTACATTTACAGTGTGGGAACAGATTGATTAAATTAGAGAAATCCATCAGATCAAGGTAGATTGGGGTTTTTTGATGGGGACGAAGATCTCAAATTCATCCCACCTGACTTTGGGCACTCAGCTGAGACATCCAAATCTGGAAGGTTTCCTGTCAAGATTTGAAAAATCAGCAGAAAGGCCTGTCCAAAGAGGAATCAAGGCTCCAGGTGGGCTTAAATGCCCTCTGACAGAAGTGTTAAGAAAGGATAGGAGCAATCACATTAGTAACAAATCTAAAATAATATGCACAGATTATGAGAAACATTTGGATTAGATGGGAGTACTGTAAAAGAGATTAAAGCATGACAAAATAAACATAAATATCTGCAAAAACAGCTGTCACAGGAATTGTTATTTTATAGGTTTTTTACAGTGCCCCCCCACCAGGTCCCATATTTTTCAATCTTGCCAATTATGGGAAAATGTGGCAGTGACAGGGGTAGGCACAACAAAACAGTCAGCAGTGGTGAGGATGGCATCCATAGGAAAAAAAAAAATTTTAAGTTTCCATTTTCTTACCAGTTATTTTGCCACTGGAACAAAACACGAAGTTACATGTCTGGGACAACAAGGTGGGATATATGAAAATCAAATCAATGGCTTCAGAAAGGCTCTCCACTTTATAGTCAGGGAAGAAGAGAGGATTTGATTACATTTTGGAAGTTCTAAGGAAGAAAAGATCATGTGCTAAAAAGGCTCTTTCACCCTTTCAGCAAGACACATTTAACACACATGTCTAAAGCCTGAACTCAGGAAACCTAAAGGATGGGCACTTAAAGGAACTTTGGTAAACAAATCATCAGAGTAGGTAAGTAAACAATTCGCATCTTAAACTCTGTGAAAATAAGGAATCAAGCAGACAGCCTGGAAAGACAACAGAGTTGGTGTGGGAGATCAGACAGCCACAGAAGCTGAGAGCAAGTTAGATAGGTGTGTGGACCTTCTCACCTTGGTACAACGGAAGCCACGGGACAGATAAAGCTCAAGGCAAGAACAAGCAAAGACTCAACAGACAGGATGCCACGACCTGACCACTTTGGTATAAGAGCAGATGCTAACAAGCACTTGATAAGAGAAGAGATTATGTTGCTAAGGAAACAACGACAAGGGTTCTAAGCGGAAAAATTCGTCCGGAGTTAGAGAACTATAAATGCTGGTGACTACTGTAACAAACTGGCTTTGCTTGCTGTTTTGCTGTCATCCAGCAGGGTCCGTGTCTCTTCTCAAATCTCTGTAAGTTGGAGACAGTCCATCAAAAAAACCAACATGACAGAAAGGCACTGGAAAGAGCACACATAGGTGTGAGCAATTACGAAAACAAATTATCTGAAAATATGGATTTCTTCACTATCTAGTAGATAAAATAATTTTAGCAAATGAAAAAAAAGAAGCTTCTAGATTAGAAAAACAAAATTGAAACTATCGAACTGTCTATGTATTTTGGGTTTGTTGGTCTGTAAACAACCAACACAAATCCCATCTGAAACTAAGATGCAAATATCATATCTTTTCAGATCATCTACTTGAATTTCGGTAAGGAAAACTTTGAAGAAAGTGCTGAAAGCGGTGTGTTATTAGGCCTGATGAACCATGTCCCTTAATCGGGACAAATCCCATGTTTGAAACTTAAGTATGAACAAAAGACAGGGCAAAAGGAAGTAGAAAATGTATTGCCTACAGAAAGGTCTTCCTAGATTTGAAATTACAGACAAAAGCTTAAGTGCATCAAAAGATGTAAAAGAAAAGTTGTAATTCTTGTTTAAAAGAAAAAAACCCCATACGACCACAGCCCTTCTGAAATCTCTTACCTTACTGAGTGTTCTGCTGTGAAAAAAGCCCTGTTCTCATGCCAGGAGTGAACAAACCCTGTACAGGAACCCGATAGTGAACATACAGTCCGACACTGTGGCTCTTACTGCCATAATGAAATTATGCTTTAGACATTTTCTGCATGACTAATCTCTCTTGATTGCATTTTGAAGCTTTGTAGTGAATGGTGAATTATGGATGCACAAAGCCTCCTCTTTGTGGTTCTGCTGTCTCTGGTACAGAAGGATCACTGGACTCTGGTGCACAGCTTCTGCTGTCTCCACTTGTCACTGTTAGATCATTCCTAGTCTTCCCTTGGAGGGATATGATGGATCCAGAGGACCTCCACACTGGGCTCAGTGCCCTGTGGAGCCCTCACCAGGTAAGCTCCATCTCCACCCTTGAACAGAGAGCTTTGAGGGGAACTGGTGCTGTCCCAGGATAACACCATCCCCAACCTGCCAGACCAAACATGGCAGAGAATTGGGTTTTCAGCACTGAAGGAAAGGACAGGTCCCTATAGATTTCCTATCTCTTGGACTTCTCCCTCTTCATTTCCAAAATGTTCCTTACATTGTTAGGCTTTTCCTGAAGGTATCCACACACATGCCTACCCTCATATCAATGCACCCACCACACACCTCAATTTCTACTCAAGTGTCTGGACTAGAACCTTACACAGACCCACCCTGTCAACTCTCAGGAGCGTCACGTGATTTTTCCCTTCTCCACAGTCATCTTCCACAAAAACATTTGTGGAAAGAAAAGATGTGCCCACAGGTTTCGGGACACTTAACACCAGAACTGCAGAAAGGCTCTCAAACAGAGCAGGCATTGCTTCAAACCAATTTTCCATCAGCCTTAATGCAACTGTGCACATGAAACATTCTCTTTGCAAATCTCTTTCACAATCTGAGGCTAATACCTGTAGCACCTAGACCAGAGATACACAACAAGGATGTGAAGCTCTTTATAAAATCTGACTGACGGGAAATCAATATTACAAACAAACCCATAACAAGGGATCCCTTACTGCTACAATATATAAACCAGCTCTGTGCTACTCAGCAAACACTTGCAATGGGAAATCCTTTTCCCAACTCTATGGGAATATAAAATGACACAAAATCCCTGAAACTGGGAAATATTGTAAACAAACCCATATGCTCATAAACTTAAACAGAGTTATCCACCACAGTATATTCTCCTGTGCTTTGGTCCCATTATGGCAAGGTTTACTTTAGTCTCTTAATCTGATCATGCATACCCCTAATTGTTTAAACTATAATTATAGATGGAAAGTTGTTTTGCCTTCTACAAAAAATGTGCTTTGGAGAGGACCAAAACAGAAATTAAATGCATGGAAAATAATAGAACTATTTCAATAGCACTAATTGCAAAGCAGTTTAAGAAAGCATCTTTTGATGAAATAATTGTTTTAATTATACAGTATACTTAGGTTTACCAACTGTAAACACTTCAGCTTTTAGCATTAGGATAATTTCATGTATACTATTTTGCCACACTTTATTTCAGAGCACAAATAAACTAGAAATAGAAATCACTGTAAAAGGACATCCAAGCAGAAGGAAAAAGGGTGATTTCTCTACAAATAACAGACATCTATCATAGTATATTGTTAAAGGATATAGCTAAATGCAAGGAGTCAATTCATGAATTGCCTAGGAGAGACCTTTATACTGGGGCAGTAGCAGGGGAGACCAAACCTCAGGTCATTCAGAAATGGTCTCTGCCCAGGGAGGGCCCTGAGCAGAGTTCAGCAACGTCCCTCTCACTGTAGGACTGCACCAAGGCAGCTCTTCTGGCAGGGCATTTTCCAAGTGGAAGTCTTTGCAAAGGATCAGGTTCCCATGGCTGCCTGCCTTAAACTCACAGATTCATAGATGGTTCCTTTCAAAACCAAAATGAGATGCTTCTTGACTACACACTGTGGCAGACCATAAATTCACCATGGTACATTATCCACCATCTCAAGAAAAACATAAATTCAATAATTCTTATCCACATGGCAGCAATTTTCCACTGTGTTGGCAGTAAAGCTTTCTTGGAGAGTAAGACAACTAGAAAAGGCATTAAAAATCAAATACTGTTGTAGGGAAAAATTATTCAAAAACATTACTATTAAAGGTAATTAAATTATATCCCCAGACAAAACCCTCAAATTTGTTATTGTTTTTATTGTCAAGGAGAGAAAGACAGAGTAAATGTATTCTGACATTCAGTAGGAAGGGAAGGAAAGATATTTGTGATACAGAATGGATGTGGAAAGGAGATCTTAGTGAGGCATTGCACATGTAGATACACTCTGGCAGAATTGCAAAGATTTTTACAGCTATAAAACACTCAAATCTCTCCTCAGTTTAAAAATATGCCTGTAAACAAGCACTTTATATCATTCTGTGAAACAATGACAGTGACAACTGCTTGTACTCTGCCTGCAAAACCTAGCAGTGAAGGGGTTCCTGCTTCAGTAAAAACCACAGTATTACCCTTATGAAATTTCAGAATTATTGGTCCTTTGCAAGACAAAGAAAAATCCTTGCGTGCGCTGACTGCGGGATCAGTGTAAATAGAACAAAACCAGCAGAACTGCTTGGCAGGAGTTTAAGTAGTCTCTTATCTCTACACTGCAGTTCTGCTTGTACTGCACCTCAGTACATGCACAAGACTTTTGTGTTGGTCTTGCTCTCACCTTGTAATCCACCAATCAAACTGGTTGAAGGCTGCCAGAAACTTAACATATCTGTTTCAACTCTTCCACCTGGTAATTGCAATTCAATTTTTTTCTAGCTTAAAAATCCATCACATTGATGCTATTTTAAATAGCATTACTGATTAATTCATATTTTTAACTCAATGAATTTCCACACTGCCCTCCAAATTGGTTCAATTATGAGGAAACTTATTTTATTTTGAAAGATGAGGTTGAAGTCTTCAGAAGAACTATATGTCGTATCTTCAGCTAGCATTAATGAATAGTCTCTTCCACATGCAATGGGTTAATCAAAAAAATTTGGCTGTCTGGGGTTTTGGTTCTCTTTCTGCCTGGCTAGCAAATTCATTAAGTCCTAACTGATGTTATTTACAGTATGTTGGTATTAGAACTAGATATACACATATATATGGACTAAACTTTGATAAGAAAATGTATCATTGCTGTCTTTTACCTGTTTTCTTTAAGGATTATAATCCCAGATAATTTGTGCCCCACAGCTTTTTGACCGTTCCATTGTTTGTCAAATATTCCTTTTCTGGAATTATGTAACACTGGTCAAAAACACACAACAAAAAGTTTGAAAATAAAAAATGTCATAAGGCTGATACAATGTCTTTGCATAGACAAAGGCATGTGATCATTATGGGGCACATTTTCCCCACTAACAAAAGTTTATTGGCTGTATCTTTAAAACTGACAGTGTCTTTCAGGATCTATCAAATGTATCATAACATAAGCTATCAAAATAAATAAAATATAAAGTGCATACTTCTTAGGGACATAATTTCCAAGTACATAAACTTTTATCTTACTTTTGAAAAAACGTGAAATCACTTGGAGCAGCACTTTAAAAAATATGATTTATGGAAAAGGCTTCTTTTATAGGCTCTGAGAACTCTATAAAAGTCTTTCAAACAGCAGGGCTAACAGAACTTTTAACAGAGAAAGTTACAAAGCAGATTATGGATGAGAGCAGGTGAGACAGAATCATGGTCGCTGCACTCAATCAAATGTATCTGCATCTGGCAAGCAGCTCTAAGAATTAAGTATGCTGCAGCTCAAGAAAGACTCTTGCAAGTTCTCAATCTGCATTCCCCAGATCCAATCTCTGCAGCACAATAGATGCTGCCACACTGCAGAGTCAGCAGGGACCCCAAGCACAGAAGATGCTTTGGGTACTCAGGTGAGGACCTCACAGCTGAAGCAGAGAGGTTGATCTGAGAACAGTCCAGTCATGCAAAAAAACCACTGCTCTTTTAAGGCCTCTTCTTTATGTCAGAATCACAGCGTGTAAATATTAATTATTTACACAGCACTCAATATATGACACTGGGGTTACCTCACACCAAACATCAGAGCTTCTCAAGGTGATTTCCTGTTACAACTCATGGTCACTGCTAACGTGGACAGCCTTGGAGCTGTGAACCTGCCAGGTTAACTGATGCAACGATTTTGTCCTGGCTCTGTATAGACTCTCCTTTCATTCTCCCCGAGCTTGCTGGGCAGAGATATGTCTGCAAAGTGCAGCACCATGCTACATTTGACAGCCTGAAATAAAAGGCAGTTCAGCTCAGTTTCAAAGGTTGTTTTTAATCTCCTCCAACTCCAGCTGGCTAGAGTGAGGTGAGGAGACTAAGCTAATCATCTAGGCTCCCTCCTGTAGAAGAGGAACAGAGATACCTCAAGAGTGAGATTTAAAAGATAATTTTATTTTGAACTCGTGTAATAGAACAGGACAACATGTCCTGTCCAAGTGCTTCATTCTTTCTGTTGACTGTCAAGGAAACTTAGATTAATTTAGATTAGAAACCTAAATTCTGGATGAATGTGAGACAGCTACTGGGTATTTTGATATAGAATTGCTTAAGAACAGCTGTGGGAGAAGCCTTATACAGACAGCATTAAGGATAATTCTTGCTTCTGGCAATTCAGAAATTAAGCTAAACTAAAATCCCATTTCAGCTATAAAACTATTTTAAAAGATGCTTTTTGGGTTCATATTAAACATCTTAATATGGGAGAAGGGTACCATACGGAGGGATTTCATTTTGTTAAGAGATACTCAGTGCCCTTATCTTCTTTATGTACTGCACAGAAACTGAAAGCAAACAATACTTATATATTTTTGCAAGCAATTTTCATTTTAAATACAGAAAACTTTATTAATAAAGCAATGGGATTGTGAAATACTAAAATGAGAGATCCTAGAGTAAAGGTTCTTTTAACTCAGTTAACACCATCTAGCTGTATGTGGTTATCTTGCATTTATTTATTTGCATATATGGACCATGGCACTTTAAACTGTCATGTATTATTTTCCAAGCATCATTTTCAAAGGGAAATTGTAATTTGCCAAATGCAACTGCCATATAAAATAATAGCTAATGTAACCATAAGATGAAACTGCTGTCAAGTTGTTTACCAACTGTCCAGTACAATCAAACATGGTCTTGTGATTATTTTTCTGTTCTGTTTGAGAAAAAAAATTATTTGACTTCCAAATCCAGGCTTTTGTATCAGTAGTCTTTGAATTCTGGGAGTTCAGAAGTGTTTTGTAGCCTCCATGCCTGAACAAAGTATTTTATGTGCTCAAAACTGAATCTCATCAAATTCTCCATGGCCAAGAAGTGTCTGCTGATACAACGGGGAGAAATACCTCAGTGAGGATGAGAGGAAGGAGCATTCTTCACATTCTTCCTCACTCACAAAGCAGATCAAAGGCATGCAGCTCTAGCTCACTACTACCTATACAGAATGCTTCTGAAAAAACTCCACATACTTATACAAAATTTTTGGTGACATCGCCACTGAGGGTTTTCTGCTTTATTTTGCACTTTCTATGCTCTAAACCAGAAAATGTTTGTTTTTACTTCCAAAGCCCTTCCCCACCAAACTGCCTCATTCTTAGAAGGAGTTCCCTACAGCCATCTGCAAAGCTGTCTTAATTATCTCATTTCAAATCCTGTCTTTGATATGTTGCTTATAGAAAACTCATAGCTGGCCTGCTGCTCTCCCTTGAACACTGACTTTTTGGCTGCCCAGTACTGTCACATTGTTTCCTTATGCTCCCCCATCTGTCTAGACCCATCTGTTGTCTCTTGTTTTGTACTTAGATTATAAACTCTATGGCAGCGGAACTGCATCTTTGTTCTCAGTTCATTTAGTGCCTAAAACAATGCAGGCTTGACCCGTGATTAAGGCTTCCCAGCACTAAAAAAAACCCCCACAAAATAGCAAGCATTCTAACAAATAACCCAGCTGGAGTGCCGGAAGCAGACGCTGCCTCGCAGACATCACAACATGGAGGAATCAAATTCCACAAAAACTAAATTACTCAGCAATACTGGTCCATTCTATCATCACTGAAAAATAGCCTTCATGTTTCTCTGGCTTTTCAATCTAGCTCACGGTTGTGGGTTTTAGCTAAATAATGTCTTCTCTGAATAAAACTTGTCAACCTATCACATTGTGTGCCTTAGGTACCGGGGCTCTGCTTACTTTGTCTTGGTCTTCTAAAGTAAGCTGGCTCAGAACTTGCCTTCCTCTCTTTTACCAAAAAAAGTTGGAGTTTGAAACTAGTTTTCTTGAAGCCAACTCGGGTGCAAGGAGATGCTCACCCACAGCTTCCCTGGTTTAAGGCATCATGGGCATCTGGTGCATTTTACCATGCTGTGATCCACAGAGCTGGAAGGGACCAACAAGGATCATCGAGTCAAACTCCTGTCCCTGCACACCCCCAAAGTCACACCATGTGCCCAAGAGTATTGACCAAATGCTCTTTGAGCTCTGTCAGGCTTGGTGCTGCGACCACTTCCCTTGGGACACTGATCCAGAGCCCAACCACCCTCTGGGGGAAGAACCTTTTTAGGAAGGAACAGTCTCAGCCTCAGGGTCCTGCTCTCTCTGCTCCAGCTCATGCACTGGCTTCTGTTCATCTCTGGCCAGCTTGGATTCCAAGCCCAGCTCCTCAGGCCCCTCTGTCTTGATCCCCACACCAGTGCGATGAATGTTTATGATCACTCAGCCAGCTCTGGGCTATGTGAGAGGGGACATAAGGATTAAGAAACCAACGTGGGCAGATCCCAGAGGAAAACAAAACACAACACATATGTCTCTGGATATAGCAAATGATGAATCCTAAAACATCTCCAAAACACCACGGACGTAGAATCCAAGTCCACTGGGACTGACCAACACAACAGGGGAAGGTCACAATGCTCACAGCACCCTCACAGGCCCCTGCAGATTTTGGCAAGGGACACAGTGTGGTTATGTCCTCATTCCCATTTCAAGGCTGTCTGTGTACAGAATTTGGGACAGGATTTCTCTTGTGGTTCTTGAAGTGCTGATTAGTTTAATTAACTTTTTCATGAAAGTAAAATAGGGCATAAATTTTAGCTGTATTCCTATGAGATTACTAACAGACTTCTTCAAGCACCTCTCTTTCATATTGTCAGGATTTTTGCTGATTTGATTACACAGAAGATGTGGCAGCATGATGACTGCTAATTAGAACCCTCAACTTATTATCTGTCCACCTTTTTACAGGTTTCATATTAGCAGACCAATACAAAAACATAATGTGTGTACAGCTGCATTTACCTCTAAAACTGAAATCACTCTAGTTCATGCATGTCTCCTTTAACATCTTTTAGGCTGAAGAACTGATAGGAAAAAAAGAAAAAGAATATAAGAAAATTCAAAACTTCAGCTCGAAAGGGAGGTTTTACTACAAAGAAAGTTTCATAACTCCAGTGATTAGCCATGTCCTTGAGCTGGGAATTTTTGATGATATCATTAACAAGCAGTGGCATTACTTCTATGCAGGCATCAGCTATAAATTATGCTTTACATACAGTCGCTGTATATTTCTCAGGGATTCAGGACCTCATCTAGGAGGTTCTGGAGATACTCAGCACCAATGGACTTCAGCATGAGCTAAGGATACCCAGCAGCCTGCACTACTATGTCCACAAACCATAACTGTGCAGGGCATGCTGAAATAATCATGAGGTAAGTACCTGGTAATTTCTCTTTTCTAGCCAAAGTGCACATTACACGTTAATTACAGTTAAGCCACCTAAGCATAATTGTCAAGTATTCTACAGAAACGTGCAATTTCTATGCAGATTGCATTTGGCTGAAAACGCCATGAATCTACTGTGTTATTCTGTCTTGCCATGTGTATGCGGACAATGCAAACCGAGCTATTAACAAACCAAATAACCCTGAAAGAACATTTAGTTTTTATTGCTGCCACAGACTCACCTTCTAAGAATGCCAAAGTAGCTTAAAGTATGGAAAAGAGTGGATTATAAAGGACATAAGGATACATTTCTTCATCTGACAAGCACAACGCTTAAAGAAGCCAACCCCAATACTCTTGTTTCCCATCAGTTGCTTCTGAATTTTACAATAAAATGGTAATGATACATCCAGGTGGCAAAAATTCTGTTTTAACAGCTGCATCAACTGTACAAAACTCAAAAGCAGCATCTTAACAGATTAACAGCTCTCCATAATATTATCTTTGTAGCATGCAATTTGTTCCCAGTGATAATTAGGTATTTAGAGACACAACTAATTAGAGAGAAATGACTGGATGATTTTTCATTTGCTGAGAAATCTACTGTCAGAAATGGAGATCCACTATGGGGACTAATGTAATTCTGGTGCTAGAATTAGTGTCAGAAAGATATGAGAAAATCTGGTTTAAACTATGTAGATGGTAAAATATTGTACCTACATAGACCTCCACACTGTTAATATGTGCACTGATACACTCTTCTCCAAATAGAACAATTCTATTCCTAATATGCATTTCATTAAGTGTGGGTGCTGAAGAGGGGAATATACAAAATTTAGTAGATGAAGTAGAATAGTTTTTTTCCATTAAATTCATCTTTCCCAGTCTAATTTGGGATAACAGATAAAAGATTCAAGGGACCATTAGTTCTTGAAGGCATTTGTTTCCTCTTATTTTCACGTACTAACTGCAGGGCTCTATCTTTGTTTGCCTTTGCTGCTGCATTGCCTGTCACTAAAACACATCTTTAACTGTATATCATTTTTCCTCTGGATTTTATTTACCATGTCACTCACCAGCTAGCTTCATATAAGTACACCTCAAGCTACTGGAAAAGAGCATTCTCCACATTCACTACTGATATCATTCCATAGACTGAGTGGAGTGCTTTATGAGAGATGCTGCTATCATCCAAAGACAAATCATGTCTATGACATATTCAGCCAGCTTTTACCCAGGGCTTAAAGTCATACATCTACAGCACTAAAATGTTTAAACTGGCCCTACAGCATTCTTCTTCTGGGAAATTGATAGTTCTTTTTGTGCAGCAACAGAAAGCTCCTCATTTCCTCAATTCCAGGTGTGTTTGCACACACACACCCCCCAACCTTAAATGTGCATCCAATAGCATCCACGCTCAGAAGAAAACTTTAGGATACATGTGAGTGGCAAGAGCAAACATTCAAACATTGCAGCTGTTTGTACAAACATAATTTTGTCCTTTCTCATGGTCCAGCCTGTGCAATGAGCATCACAGGTGTTCTGCAGAAACACACAACAATATCACACTTCTGAAGGCTGTACCACAATGCACACACCCAGGGGAAGGGAGTACGAGCTGCAGAGACAAATCTGGCCATCCATTACTTCCAAAAACTTGGCTTTCTAGTTTCATTTATTTCCTCTTAAAATAACCCTTGAAGCAATTCCCACACACACACACACTTTTTTTTTTTTGCTGTTTGTTTGCTTTAAGGAATAGACTAAAGGTTTGCTAGCTCAACTCCAGTGTTCTCCCCAGTGCCCTACTGCTTGATATTGGACAAAGCAGCTGCACTATACAACTCTTCAACTTTATGTTCAGGACCAAATATATGAATTGTCAACAATAATCCCATGGGTGAAAATCATCTTTTCTACAGCCTCCCAGATATGGCAAAGTGATAATGCTCAGTGCCAGGTCTGGAGGGTGCGGCTGAGGAGCAGAACCTCGACTGTTTCTCCTTTCCCCACTGCTCCAGCACTTCACAGTGCAGCTGCTCTGGTTAGCAACCTGGACCTGAAGCCTTAAAACTGTTTGAGTTCAGCTATTATTTTGGCCTGCTGCCAATTTTTCCTATGAAATGCATCTAAAAGAAAGAAAATTGTAATGTTCTACAGTTTATGAGTCCACCAAACTGGAGTGAATTCAGGGAACAAAGAAACGGCACTTCTTTAGTTCATGGGTTTGTGGTTGTTTTTTTTAACTTGACCAGATTTAAAGCTGTGCTACAAACAACAGAAGAAGTGTTAGAAATTGCCTTTGAATGCAAACATATTTTTTCTGCAAAAATCTTTCATTCCACTGTGCTGGGAAACTTAGCAGATAGACCTAAGTTTGTCTGAATATATGTTTCATCTCTAACTACAGAAACACTTCAAAAACAAGCTTATAAATTGGACAAAATGGGCACCCATATGACAGCAATTGCATTTAAACTTGTTAATTGCTTGAAATAGCTGTAGACACAGACGACCTTATGTATAGTTACTAATGCCTGATACACAGCCTGACTGAATCATTAATAATATTAGAAAATAAACGTCTGCTTGGTATCTATGCAATCAGAATTTAGGTATAAATAACCTAAATCTTATACTTTAAATAACAGGGATAATTCCCACAGCAGGTTCGGATCAGCAAAGCCAAAGTGTTTCTGACCACTTATTCTGAGCAGCTCTCTCAAGTCTGTAAATTGTACTGTTGAATATCTCCAATTTCTTCATTTCCACCTAACTCCTATTTAAAAGACCAGCACCACAAAGCATTTCTGTCCTTTCTTTACACTGTGGAAGCTTAATGGCCAAGTTTCACGAATCTTTATGTGCAGTGAACAAAACTAAATCCTGCAGCACTTACATAATCAATGTTGATTATTTAATGATGCATCACAGTGATACATCATTGAATGACATTGGGGTAGGATTTGTATAGAGAGATGGTATTGACCACTTGATAAAGTTGAAAAAATACAAATTTTCTTAAACAGCACCATTTCTACAGATTTGAGCTTTCTAAAGAGAGGGTTCCCAAGCATGTTAGCACAGCTGACAAAAACCCATGAAGTTTTATGCTCACACATGCACATAGAAACATTTAAAATACACTTAAAGGTCTCAACATTTCTAAAACATTACAAGTTATTTTGGGGGTAGCAAAAAGCATAGAAGGAATGGCATAATGATGTGGAAATAATTTCTAAAGCATCTGCTTAAGAGCTCTTAAAACTTCATAACTCATTTTTGGGGCCGTATTTTCTATCATGTTCTCAAAAAACTGAATATGCAGGTATATGCAAAGGAAAGTTGAATATGTGGAAAGAAGAGCTAACTCACTAATACCAAATAATAATGTAAGAGTCTTGCCTTTCCATTTATATAATAAAAATAACTGCTTCCACAAGCAAAATGTAGTAAATTACATTTTCCTGTATGTTTACATGCAGCAACATCTACCTCCTCAGAGAAGCAGTCATTTTCTTGTCATTTTCAAGTATTATGTCACACAGAACTTGCTCAATCTCTTGAATGTTACTTTCCATAATCACACCTTGAAGTGTCCTAAAAGTCTGGAAGAAGTCAGAATATTCTGTGCTGTCATATCAGCACACCACTCTATATGCAGACAACGAACAATTAAATTTGCTCATGAAGGAATGGCACATATTGTTAAGGTTGACTTCATTTTCCATTTATGCTTCTGGTTTTGTTGTTAAGAAATAGGAGAGGCATTAGCTTAAAAAATATTTGTGAGTGCAGGACAGCATCAGAAGTTTCTTTCCAATTAAATATTTCTCAATATAACCATTACATTGAATTTGAAAAAAATCCGTAACAACCCACTATATTTTTATCGCATTGCTACACTCATTGCAACCTCACAGTTAAAAAACCTGTCTGCTCTAACAGTTTGATCCCATTTCAGCATCTCAGCTTATAAATGGGGTATTTGTCTTTCCAGCCTCATCTAACAACCCCTTCTCATTGAATCAAAGAGAGATCCAGGAAATCAAACTGTAGCATATCTGTCTTTCTTTGTGGAGCTGGTGTATGCGAGACTGGAGGCTTTTTTTATTCTTGACTAATAGGAAATGAAATTGGCTCCAACTGTATCTAGAACGAAACAAGCTACAAGCAGACCTGCAACTTCAATCAGGTTCGTTTCTTTCCATTTCAACCTCACCAGTCTGGAACAAGAAAACGTTATTACAGAATGCTCAGAGTTTAGAAGGAAGGCACATAACTATGGAGACAAAATCAGCCAGCTCTTTCATTCACGGCTGGTCCGGTCACAAAATGAGCACAGTTCACAGCCTTGCTTCCAAAACAAAGAACATGCTAAAGATTCCAGATAATGAGCAGTCTGCTCTTATTTCTTTAAATAGAGATCTATTCCTCTACACAAACTGTTTGGCTTGAAATGCTGAAAATGTTTTGAACAGGAAAAAATGCTTCCTTTTCAAGCTCTGGCAAAACAGCATTCCAGCTTGTAGGAATATGGTATAAGTGGCATCCAAGAGCCAAGATCAGAATGCACTTCAAGAAGCACTGCCGATAAGGTAACACCCCCCACCTCTGAAAAGTTGTTTCATTTCCTAATAGCTGATTTCTTGAGAAATCAATATTCCCTTCTCTTCCCTATGCTTTGGAGAGTGCTTACAACTACTGATTTGAAGTTGAGGCTTTTATTCATTACTGATTTTTCAATGAGCTCTTTGTATTGCAATCCAAAAGATATAAATAATACCAAAAGGAAAACAAAGCCAACCAAGAGTTAAGAGCTCATAACCTGAAGTTATGCTCAGTTCAATCTCACAAGTACAAAGCAGGTTACGTGCCTGGACATGGATCTCCTCTTCATCTACAGATCATTACCATCTGATTATTAGCTGGTGCTCTCTGATATGAATGTGGCATTTTTTTCATTTCATTCTAATAGAAAATATATTACAAGAACCACAGTACCCCTCACCATTTTCCATATTTGCTGGCATTTTCTCTAGGAGCATTAAGGAATAAGTGGAAACAGCTCCCTTCAAAGTAAGGGAGCAAACACTTCAGTGAGCCCTGCTGGGAAAACTGCACCAGTCCTGCCAGTGCTCAGCTGAGTAAACAAAAGTGTCAGCTCCCAGTGCAAGAAATGCAGCATTAAAATTCAAGCATGCAATTTGATATCAAAAGGAAAATAATTTGGGGAAGAAAAGCATCTCAACTTTTGCTTTTCAAAATGTAAAAGAAAATGCATACACTAGCTATTGAGATTAAGCAGGGAAATTTTAAGAGGAGAAGGTAACAACTACTTTTATCAAAAGTACCCAAGCAACATAGCACAAGGTAAAGACCAGCCAGGTAGTGGGATAAAATGGATATATTGAAAACATGGAACAAACACCAGGAGGAACAGACAGAAATCATTTGTTTTATGAATTTTCTTGAGACTTTTCTAAGACCTTTCTCTCTTAATGGCACGGGTATCACTGTAGTGATACAATTCCTCACATGGAGCAGGATCTGGAGGTGTATCCATAGATAGAAGTGTGGCCACAGCACAATATCTTACTTCTGAAAAAGAAAGCTAATAATTTATCTCAGTATATGGTGCATTTGCACCCTTTAACTGTTCATACAGGCTGCACTGCAACTGGTAGGCAAAGATCTTTTGACTGGAATTGATATTTTCAATCATAATTGCTTTGTTAATTTATTGACAGTGTCCATGCTCAGCTTCCATTTATGTTATTTTTGTACCATTAGTGTGTGGAAATGAACAAAAATTTTCTTGCAATCATAACTATGTTCCATCTCTTAGTCAACTACAGGAGTTATGACTGAAGGGACATCAGCTTTCACTAGAACACCTGAAAAAGGCTAGAAAAAGCCCCACAAGTACACCCATAAAATATGTTTAGAAGATGAGCTTGGGAACTAATTTCATAATTTTCAGGTGTCTAGACATCTTTCATCTATTGAAAGCATTGATCTGATCTAGGAACTACCCTCTTCATTAGGATAAACTCACATTAACTTAATTCAGGACCAAGAACTAGAATTATGTAACATAAATTATTTTATTGGTAGCTGGGAATTTCTGTCCTTTGTGGATTCTAAGTTCACTCTGCTGCTCTGCAGTGTTGAAGCCACACCTTTATGTATCTATACAAATAAATACACTTGGAACATTTGAGGATATAGAACCATAGAATGCATGGAATATGATGACAAGGAGCAGGGCACTTGCTAAAGTGAAATATTTCGTGTTGACTATACCTCTTAGAATTTATTGTCCTTGTATCAGTTTCCAGCTTGATGGCTAAGTGACAGCTACAAGCTTTGTGCAGTCAGACACTCCAGATTAGCACCTCCATGCTTCCAAACTAGCATTTGCTAGCATTTCCATGTTTGAACATTTTGGGTAGCATCTAATGAGGGAATTGCTGCCCAGCACCCCTCAGAGCTGGTGAGTAGGATTTGACAGTGTAATTGCTCCAGTACAAAGGTGGTGCTGCCTCTTCCTTGAGCTCTGTGTCAGGAGGTCCTGTGCTATCAGCTGATGTAAATTCCCCCTGGGAGCTGGGCTACACGTTCTGAGTGGGACAGGCTGTGACCATAGTCGTGGTTGTTGATTATTCCAACCTTCACACTCTAATCCTGCTGTAGCAATTTGTCTCATTTGGGATATAAAATCCTGCAAGTCTTGAATTTTTCATAGGGTCTGTCACAGGCCAGAAGTCCAAAGTGGCCCCCCATAAGTGTTTAAAAATTACCTATCCTGAAGATGGCAAAACAAAATTCTGGATCTAATGAAAAAAAAATTGAGTTTTAAATCCTTGACATGCTTTCTGATTGTTTATTTGACCATCTGGAATATTTTCACATACCTACCATCAAAGAAAAAAACAATAATATATGATGAGAAGATGCAGGAGAATGGTGCTTTCTAAAAATCTGTTTTCATATCACTATTGATCAATGGAGAAAAATCAGAAAAAGCATCACTGAAGCATAATATCATGAAAACAGCATTTGATTAAAGTTCTAGTTGCCCAATTACAAATAGTGAAAGTTTATTACAGAATTTCTTAGAATTATCCTTATGGAATAAATTATCAGATTATAAAGTTATATGAGCTTCTTAGGGGACAATATTTATCCCACAGGTAAGGATTACTTGAATAATTTACAAATTCCCTCGTGAATGAATTATGCATCCTTGCAAGCAAAACGTACATCACAGATCCTAAATTGCCAAGCACCATTTCTGCTGGGATGCAAGCCATGCTTCCTTCCCAAGACAAATTTCTCTTCATTAAAAGGAATTTTCATTGCACCTTGCTACAAAGTGCCACAGCCCTACGGGAAGAAATAACTGATCCCTGCTGGCTGAAAGCACCAGACGTGAATCATTGACTCCACTGTGTATGGAAAGAGATGGGCATGTGAGTGGGAAGAAGGAATTAAAGCTCAGGGCCAAGATCTCTGCAGGAAACCCTAAAAATAGCCAAACAGGAAGAAACATGGAGTAAGCTTTCAGGTTTCAGTGTCAAGTCACTTAGTAAAATTAAGATTTGGGAAGGGGAACATCTGAATCAACCACAGCTTTGATTTTCCTGTTACTCTACAGATCCTGCATATTGCTCAAGTTCAGAATTACAGAGTCACATATCACACACCTCTCATTTTAGCCAGCCTTTGACTACAGCAGACAACAGTAATTAACAGTGTAGGAAGGATGGATATTGTGCATGTAAAAAGGACAAACTAAAGAAGAGGCTGAAAGATAAAGTGGTATACTTGGAAAAAAAAAAAAAGCTGCTGAGTGATTGGTATCATTTCAGTAACATTTTCTTGTAAAATACTGAGTTTCCCCCTCCATCCCTCAGTATTCTACCCTCCTGCTGTACCTGCCTTTGCACAGGCATAATAAAGGGGACTAACACAAAACAATCAGGTCTAGAAAACATGACCTTCACCAATTTGGAGGAATTGGGATTATTTTGATATAGAGAAAGGTGATAGAGTGTAAATAGAAAAATATAAATGTCTGCAGAGAAAAGGAAGGAAGGAAATAATATTTTTTCCATGCTCATTTTGGGCATGATAAAAAGTAATGGGCTTAAACCATAGCAGAGGAAATTTAGGTTAACCATTAGGAAAGATTTTCTAACAGCAATGCATGGGGGGAAAAAAAAATTTCCTAGGTAAGAAGCAGAAAGTCCATTTTTGTATGCTTTTATGAACAGGTTAGACAAACATCTGCCAGAAATAGTTTACATGCAGCTGATACTGCCTTGAACAGGGGAGATGGGAGTAAATGATCTCTAAAAGTCCTTTCCAGCCTTATTTTTTTATGATTCTGTAATCAACTTTGAAAGGAGCTTGGCATCACTCCTGTTGAAAATAATGGGAGCTTGCAGAGTGTTCTGTAATGGCATTCCAGATTTCCTCCAGTACAAACCAAGGTGGAACTGTGTGCATTTCAGTGGAGGGAAGTGGGACCTCGAGCTCCAGTAGCTGCAAGAAGGGTGGTAATTTATACCTAACTGCATTTGTCACACTCAGTATCTTGCATTGCCAAGGTCTTTAAAAAGCAGAAGAAATTTGATGCCTCTTTTAGGCCATTCTTCAGATTCTGTTCTGAATTGAAGATGATGGGTAGCTGATAATGTTTCTTAGGTGGATGAGTAACTGCTTTTAATGCACTGTTTCCCATAAATTAGAGCTTTCTCCACTCTAAATATTATTCCGAGCATATATTCTTAAACCGTCAGAAAACAGTAAATTAAATGATAGATTTAAATTTTAATCTAAGGTACCATTTAAAGCTACACACAACTCTTCTCCCATATCAGTCAGAACAATGCTCTGACACAGCTCAGGATGTGGCTCCCTGTGCTGCCAGCCACGGTTTGCCGTTTTCTAAAAAACAACACCCCATTATTTTCATCCTCTACATAAACAAATGCAAATAGAATTTATTCAAAGGTTATTTCTTCAAATAATTCAAATTTGAAATTTAGTAATTACAATCTCCAGAAATTGTAAAAAAAATTTCATCTGAAGTTCCCATTTATACTTAGATAATTTTTTCGTTTATGATCAGCACTCTTTTGTTTCTTCCCCAAGAAAAGATGCAGTCTATTCTTGAATTTAATGTGTTATGCTCTAATAGTTTGTAGTGTAACTTGTTATGCCTTTTGCATATTGATACATTTACAGGTAACCAAAATATCTCCACAAAAACTTCATTGTGTACTCCCAGCTGCAATGTGCTATCAAAGATTCTTTATCATGATGACTAATCACTATTTCTCTATTGTGGACAAAGATTCCTGCATGAGTATATTTGACAGGAATCATTTATCTGCAGAAAGAATAACAGATTAATCTGCTGTTCCCTGGGAAAAAAACCCAACGACAGAGTATCTTATATATTGAGATACTGATCTAAAATTTCATCAACAAATAGTGAAGGAAAGTCCTTATCCCTGACTCAAACTTTTCTGCTGAGGCAATGCAGGGATCTGGAAATTAATGAATGGTATTATGCACTAAACCATGCTATGAACTATTGTTTGGATTTTTTTCTATTACACTTACAACAATGAATCTGAGAACAACTCAAACGTCGTTCATTTATCCCCACAACATCCTCACAAAGTAGCTTTCCCATTTTACAGAGCGCATAGAGAAAGACCATGTATCCAGCAAATACATGGGGATCTGGTTAGCAGAGCAAGAGCCAAAATCTGCTCTGGGTGCAAATTCCAGTAGGTGCAAGTCCCCACAAGAATTTTTCACTTTGTGATATGACTGACTACAATCAGCCACCTAAAACTTTCACCTCTAGTCTGTGGAACCGTTTCACTACAGAGCAAGATCTGCTGAGCCCACTCTTGTGTGAATTTGAGCCTAAGGAGTGAGAGGCAGACACAGCTGCAAACACTCAGGAAGGGGAAGGGTTGAGGGAGAATGGACAACACAAGCCTGAAGCAGTTTTGTGCCTGGAAAAGTGACCTGAATGATGCTCCCAGGGACAAGTGTGAAAGCCTTGAACTGCAGTTATGGGTTTCATGCTGGTGCATCACTGTCAGAGGGCGAGGATAAGGAAGGCTACCCTTTGATCACTGCAATCCAACTGTACTGCCTTCCAGGGTTTGCCCTGTGGCAAGACACCAGATATTTTATGTCCCACTTACAGTCAGATGCACTCAAAAGAAGCTGAGGACACTGAGTACTTGATACAAGACAATTTAGACCGTGTATCATTGAATCGTGAATTATAAGTAATAAATACATATATAAATAGTACAAATTAAGCACAGGATGGGTGAAAAAGGTAGAATCATTGTCATTCTAAACTTTCCTTGATCATTTCATGTTGAGTCACTCTCAGCCCTAAATATAGTTTGCCACTGTAATTTTCTTTTTAATTTTTCCCTTACACCCTAGCATGTTTTGAGCAGTCAAGACAACTTTCTTGAAATGAAAGAAAGTGACAAGAGTCTTTTTCAGCTGCTGTTCAGATCCACACTTCCTGCTTAGCAATTTTGAGGACTCACTTAATACTAACTTCTTCAGACCGAAACATTTTAGAAAGAGTAGGTTTATAAAGAGGGGTTCTTTTAGAACCCCCAGATTCACATACAGGTACCAGTTTAAAATGTCCCTCTTTTGGATGGGTTATTTTGTCTGCCATTTTTCCATATTAATTAGCTATCAGACATTTTCCAGCTCATTTTCTCCAGTATGAAAAATATATGCAGTTTAATGTGTGACTTACTTTCCCGGTCCAATAGCATTCACAGAAGCCTAGTTTCATCTCATTTTATATTTTACTTATTTTCATTTTTTTAAATAGATTTAAAAATCCTTGGATTTTTCATTTGGAATTATTTTTAAATAATTCTTTTCAACAGCCTGGTTTCATTTTATGAACCTCCTAATTCTGTATGCCCAAACTTACTCCGTCTCATTGTTTCTGCAGACCTTAATATTTACTGTATTTTGTAAGAAAGAGCAGAAAAATCAAATTCCAACCTCTTTAAAAAATTATTATTATTATTGGTTTTTTAACCTATGCAATTGCAGACAGGATATGAGATAAACCTATCCATCCAGTGCTAGTACAGAGTAGTGCATCCTGCAGAAATGTTTGAAGTAGCTCGGCAGTCAGGCATGATTCACCAGGCTGTACAAGGCCTGACAGCCTTGCTACTCTCCCAATCATTCCCAAAACAGCATTTGGTGGTTTCTACACTGTTCCCCATTTCAGGTCCCACAAAGACTTAGTCATCTGGATGCACCATTTAGCTGGTGCTGTGTGTAGGCACAGTGCCATACTTAGATGCTAAAGGATGGTGCAGGGAGATGCAAAGCTCAGCCCTGGTCTTGTACAGACAGCACTGACCTGGATCTGCTGCATCCCTACAGCACAAGAGCTGACATGGGGATGTCTCTGGACTACATTCCCTGCACCTCTCAGTTCCAAGATTATGACGCTGAACTATGCAAGGCATACAAATAAGAGAAGTTGAGAATTTATCACAGTAAGAGCAATAACCCTTCTCTAACAATCGTGACCTAATTAACACAAAGCCAGGGTTCCCAGCTACCTGTGGGTGCTCTGGGTCAATATCTTTGCTGGGTTCAGAATAGTTCCTTCAGAAGGACATTTCCAGTGATTTCATTGTTACGGAGTGGTTCATCGACAAACAGAAAGGATGTGGGCAGTAATTGAGTTCACTGTTGCAAACTCAGTCTTGCTACAGGAACTGAAATATCCCTTTAAATTTATTTCCTCAGTTTGCTATTCAGTTTTACTAACAGAAAGATTGGAACTTTAAACCTTACTTCTTTTTGTTTGTACTTACAACACAAGTTGAACAGATAGAGCACAGAGAGGAGTTCATTCCCCATCCCTCATCTTAAAAGTGTTTTATACTTACTAATAATATTAGTTTACTTGTGCCCATAAACCTAGCCTTTTACAATAGTTGTGCAATATTGATTGAAAGGGCTTAGATCAAATTATTCTAGAAATTGAGCAGCTCCAAACTTTTAAGAGCTACTTTTAAGTAAGAACTGTCCCTATCAGGCTTTTAAACTGCTAACAACAGAAAGCCCTGACATTCTTCTGTCAACATTTTCCTGAACCACAAATTGCTCATGCATTAGAAATTCACTTGAAATGGCATAAAAAGGCTGTGAAGTAAATGTATTCCTGAAGCCTGGGTCTGCAAGCCAGTGTAATTTCAGAAAACACCATACAGGCTGGAAAGACAGCAGATGCAAGGACTGAATTTAACTACATATGATAACTCAATTTATTTTCTCTGTAGTCTAGTAACTCAATAAGTCTTTAGCAGTTTTGTAAATAAACAGATGGATGCCATCAAAGGCCAAAGAATGATAAATCTGATTGGTCTCTGTATAATTTTGGACAGCTTTATCCCAAAAATAGGCAGTAGAAGCATCTTACTCCAAGAGCATGATAAAATAAACGTGTGAAGGTAGATTATGGGCAATTGCACTGTCCCAGTAATGAACAAAACTTCCCATGATGCCAGGACTAAGAATCAGGACAGATCTCAATGTAACTCTTTCGAGCTGAAGATTGACTTCTGTTGATTAAAGAAAAAAAAGCTGCTTCTCAAGGGATTCAAAGTTAGAGTAAAGAGAAATAGGTGATGGGACCCCTGCTGAAAGATTTAATTCATATATAACTTTAACTTTGAAAGGTTTATGGTTCTAATTTAGCTGTAAGCCATCTGCTCCACATAGTATGTGTTGACTGAATATAAAACCAGACCACCAATTTCACGTAGGAAGGACACTTATCATCCAGTATGTCACTTGAACAGGGATTTGTTCACTTTACCTAATTTTACACCTCTAACTAGACATCTGTTGAATCCTCAAAGTTTAAGAGCACAAAGTTAAAAAAGATGCTCTGCTAGGCTGAGGTGTACGTTCACATGGGCCCTACTGCTGCCCATTTTCCATGTAAGAAACACTGTGTCTTTGTGCTAAGAGAAGGAGAACAAAATGCTGCTTTACAGCATTATCTGATCAGCAATGTTCCCACTTGAGTGAAATAAATAATACTATTAAAAGATTTTTTTTCACATTAAAATCCACATAAGTATTGTATAACCCCTCTCAGCAAAATTCTCAAGTGAGAACTTCCCATGTTTGTTAGTTGCCTTTATCATTTTTTTATTTCTTTTCCTTTCCTTTGTTGACGTCTGTATCATTCATGTCAAAAGAAGAAAAGCACACTATGATTTCTTTCAACTAGGGAAAGCTTAGCCTTGCAGAGGGCCTAAGGCTCTGCCTGGGAGACAATCAAATTTGAAGACCTAAGTTTACAGCCTTTAAATTCAGAAAGCCTATGAAAATGGCTAAAAAGCATCAAGCAACAAAGTAGGCTTTTACAGGCAAAGACATGTAAGAGCCAAATAAGAATTGTCAAAAGTCAAGATGAGTTAGACCTTGCAAAGGTTTAGTAAAACAAACATCTAAAGATTTTCACTGTCTCTAACTAAGAGACCAAGCAGGACAGAGTCATTACGTAGAAATAATGAAGCAGAGATCAGGTATTTTCTAGATACTTTCTCAGGAGTGAATTGGATGGTTTTCAAGGAGGGAGACAATGTTTATCAAAGATGGTGCCATCAATATGGATAATGGAATGAGGATATGGAAACAGAAGAAACAGAAGTTTTATGAAATGACATTAGGGTAATCAGAACACTAATTCTGTAAGAATACCAGAAAACAAAGGCTGGTAAGAGGGAAATTTAATAATCTGTCATGTCAGATGCACACAAATTGAGAACAGTAACTGCTGTTTCTTTCAAACTAAATATTGTCTAGATTCAAGGAAAAGTATATTCAGTTATTTACTGATCTATTAATCAGACTCAGCTAGCTATGAGGTACTTTGCAAGAACGAATAATTAAAGGCAGGTAAATGGAAAACAGGTCAAAATGCAACATTTCATCAAAGATTGTGCCAGAACACCCTGATAGTTTTCTACAATAAGTTAAATGATTTTCTGGGTAAGAACATGCAGATTTTCTAGGTTTCTGAAATCTAATACTATGAGAATTTATCAACAGATAAATTATAAAAAGAGAAGGTAGAGGTGTTATGGAGAGTGAATAATGTCACGAAGGAGAGAAAACAAAACAATTTTGAAGAGAAAGAAGGCTGATGAAGGTATAACATGGAAACAAGAGTCAATCTTTTTACTGCTCATTTTTGTTTTCATTAAAGAGCATGGCATTAAAGCAATTAAATTCAATCATGACAAACATCACTATGTATCATCAATACAGAGAAGGCATAGAAGATAATGCAGAAAGAGATGCATGACCCCAAGAACTTGAGGAATATACATGTAATCAGATTTAACAGCAAAATTCAAAGCCATGTATTCTGGAAACAAGCAGAAACTTATACTCTAAAAGTTTACAGTTAAAGGAAGAAAATAAGTTGGCTGCAGAAATATCAAGTTGGAAAGGGGGGGGAAATTGTTTTAAAAAAGTAAATGTTAAAAGGAATACGGCAACAAAATGTTAATGCCATTGGGCAATGCCAGATGGGACTTCACATGGCACTCTGAGTGCAACCTGGTCATGCAAGGTAAAAAGAGATAAATTGAAGCTGAAACTGGGACAAAGTGCAACAAAGGTGTTCAGAAGACTGAGGAACAGGTTTCAAGCAGACCTCATTTGCCATGGCAAAATGAAGGTGGAGATGAGATACAATTGCTGTGTTAAAACATTGTGGGTCACAGATGAAAATAGCAGCACCCCAAGTACTGCAGATGGTGGTGAGCACACAGGTATGGCTGAGAGATGGTGTTTCTTTCCAGGTTAGAGCCTTTGGTTTGAAGGTTTGGATTCTAGTGCATCTGTTTGTGGCCAGAAGCTTTGGATCACGAGCATTCATCATTGCTTCTCTATTCCCATGACAACAGGGGAGAGGAAACCACCAAATTGCCACCTGGATGCAACCTGACAACAGCTCAGACAACCTCCCCAAAGCTTCCCAACCAGAGGAAGAGATGGACATGGCTGCACTTACACTTCACAGTGTTGAGAATTTTACACCCTCTTCAGACATTCTTTTAGTTCCCTTTATGTAACTAAAGCTGCAAAAAGCCCCAAAAGAAAAAAGTATTCCTAATACTCTGGAGAAACAGTGGCAGTTTTGGATGGAACAATGAATGACTAGTTGTCAAAGATATTTTCACAGTACTTAACAGTTTTTATTAATATGTCTCATTTTATTGAGTCCCCTTAGGGCAGGAAATCCAGTGATAAAGTTGTAAAACAACCATCTCCACCTCCTCTATTCTCCTGCTCTTTTTTTTTTTCCACTTTTTTTCAGCTGATGGCTCCACAGCACGCAGGTTTTACTGTCCAATCAATAAGTTACTTTTGCCAAGATGTGTGGAAGACACATTGCTAACATCATACTGCATGTTCTTCATATTAAAATGTTTATGTCCTTTTCACGTATATTCCTCAGAATTTAAAGGAATCAAGTTTCTATGGCTAGAATGATGTAAAAACTAATTCATTACAGAGCCACCTAAAATTCTGTAAAAGACCAGACAAAATCAATACCTCATTCTTCATCACTTAGAAAGCTTTCTGTGCTAAGAACCCCCATACTTTTCAAGTAGACTTTATCCTGCATGTTGCAGAAGTAATTGCTTTGGGTTTGGGCTGGAGTAGGGGTGGTGGTGGCTAGCAGGTCTTATTATCTACTTTGTTTTTGCTATTGCCATAAATATTTTTTAAGTAATCATCAGCACCATCTGCCACTTACCACTGTGTTCTTTTCACAGTGTCAATACTATAAACACAGTCTGCTCCCTCATTTGATGCAGTGCAGAAGGATGGAATTAAGCAGAAAATAGTCACTCCAAAAATAGGCCTTACTGCTCAAAAGGAAGCAACTCCTTCAGTAAAATGATCTTGGGAATTGATGATTTTAGTTTACACCAAGTCTTAGAGCTATTTTGTTAAGCATCTCCAGCTAACTGAAAAGAACCCCAGATTTTACAGTCTCAGTGTCAGTAAGTTGAAGTTACTGCTTAATATACTAATTAGGAGTTTAGTTTTAGTTGTAGTCATTAAAACTCTTACAAAGACCATTTTGATTTCCTCCCACAATGTTAATGTTTTCTATTTTTTTTTTTTTTTGAGCATTTAACTGGCATCATGTTGGTAACTAATATTGAGTATCCCTCAATACAATTACCAAAATTACATTTCTATACAAAATGCTCTAGCCATTCCTTAGGTTAGAGAGAAAGATTAAACCCAGTCCTCACACAGTCTAAACTGTAAAAGGAAACTCAAAAATTTCTGTTCCTCACTGATACTTTGATAGTATTTCAGTTTATCTGTAGAGCTTCTGTTCAAATGAACATGACTGTGCCACTTTGAATAAATAAAATTTCTGACTCACCCCTGTATTTTAACACAAGTTCTAAACATCCACACTGTTTTTGTGTAATACATAGTTTCACTTATTTCCAGTTGCATGTTGGGACTTCAGAGGAAATAAGAGAATTGAGTTTGGTTGGTTTTTTGGTGGTTTTTTGGATAGTTCATTATTGGAAAAATCTTGCTATTCATGACGGGGGAGGTGTCTCTTCTAGGGGTGTTGTATAACTACTTTCGCTCAGTTTTTTAGTAATGTTTTCTCTGTTTACATGCCACTTTATCCTATCTAAACAGTACTGTTAGATTACAAATATAAAATATACTTTGGTGAATCAATGTCAATAAAACAGCAAATAATGAAAATAAGCCAATATTCTGTCTCCAAAACTACAAAGGAGAGACAACATTTAATCTAGAGAAGTTGATTGCTACAGAACAAAGAACAGGATGACACACAGAAATATGCTTGCTTAAATAAAAAGTAGGATGTTACTTTGTAGGGCCTGATAAGCCAGCTGGGAAAAACAGAATGCAGAGCTATGTTTGTTCTTATCTAGACATCTATCATATTTCAGATTTCCCTTCTCCTTTTGCAATATCAATTTCAGGTTACTTTTTTAGATGCTTAGGAATCTAAATAACTGAATATCTTCCTGTTTCTATGTCTACCATCACTTTTCTTCTCCCCACTTTCAGTACTCAGTTTTTCTTCAGTAAAGCAAAGATTCGAGCCTCTTCTGTGTGTCCTAATTACAGTGTATTTTCTGCTACATCTTTTACTTATATTTTCAACAGGAAAATCTACACTCATCCTTGTAGCACTACTGACTTTATTGAGTTATTTTGCAAGTACGAAAGGACCGAGCAAAGGAATGAGTTCATAGCAGGTAGAAATTCATGGGACTTGCATGCCCCAGTGTATGTCTGCAACCAGTCCTGCATAGTGAGATAGGTACACATACGAACCCATTCTACAAATGAAAAGCCATAAGCTATGGTTTTGTTTCCAAGGGTCAGAAAAACTGAGCAATAAAATTAAATATAATACTCTATAAAAACTATTAGTTAATTCATATTTATGTTAATGTGCCTCTTATGATATGCATTAGGGTTTTTTGTATTTTAATCAGAGAAAATTATAAATACAATCAAGAAAGCCTTGTTACTGTTTTCAACCAGAGCTAATTGTCTTGTAGAACACTTAATGAGTCATTATTCATTATGATGGTGAAGACAGGGAAGGCAGATGGCACGGTAGTTTTATTGATTCTGTGATCCTACTGTAGCTTGCTGATTAAGTAGAATTGAACGCCACAGTTAACGCGGACAGAGTTACACAAAATTCTGGTTTGAGCCAAGGATATCAGACAGGAACTTTCAGACAGCACTGTTCAGAGGCCTGCCATTCTAATTTATACTTATAACAACGGAATATTGCACGTAGTCTTCCATTTCCATTTCCATTTAATTTCCAAGTGTTATTTGATGGATTAAGTTAGATTCACCTCACCCAGTCACAGCCATTGAGGTGTTAAGAGATCCACTAAGGTTTAATAGAGAGACTCATCTGTGCACACCTGCAGAGACCATTCAGCTCACTGTCTCAATAGGGAAGCTCCTCAACTCAGTGCTCTATCACTTTTACCCTCTTGGTAGATAAGAAAGCGCTGCTGTGTGAAAGTAAAATAATCTGTAAATAATTCAGAAATTACATCCCTTGATTCCTAATTATTTTGAAGTGGTTTAATATTCTCATTTCTCTTTGTGCTTTACAGCACAAAGTGGCCTTATCCAAGAATGATGCAAGCATTGCTTTATAAACTTACTGTACAATAACTCAATACCTGAAAGCATGAGATTTAGTTGGCTTTAGTAGTAATAATGACATGGTCACAGTTCTTTTAACAAAATTTATCACATTACCAAGCTATTCTTTTTGTATTGCCCAATATATCACCAGAGCTGTATGAAGACCTTGAAGGAGTTTTTCTTGGGCCTTCTACTGCTGATAATTCATAGGCACCTTTTTCTGCATTAAGTTATATATTATCCTCTTTTTTTCAGTCTAACTTGTTTTGTTCAATCCCCTTTGCGACGTATAATTTAGTTTTTTCTAGAGATCTGGTTGCAGCTGCTCTCATTATTAGATCTGCTTTGATATTAAGAAGAGTTTAAGCTATTTAAAGCATGGGGTCAGACACTACAGCAATAAAAGATGATCTCTAGCTTCCAGTGTATCATAAAACTTGTAAGTCACATACGAACTACACTGATTCATTTGTATTGATATACATGGGAATCCTACAGCCAATTGCTATTTTTCTGAACCCTAATTTTGATCTGATTAGGTACAGGTACAGGTACAATACAGTGAATGAGACAGTTGAAGAATGAAGAAAGCATATGTTCTATCAGTCAATCCAAACTGAGAAATTTAACTTAATGTTTTCATTGATCATTCTAATTTATACTTTGGTTCTAATTTCTTTCATTTAAAAACAGTGGTTACTTCAGAGAATTGTAATTTAATTGTTTGCTTACACCCAAAAGAAAATGTAAGGTCTGCTGAGAAACACCTAACCTACCATGGTGGCAACATTTTGTGACTTTCCAGATTTGCAGGATATTTAATTCTACAAATAGCTGCTTCATTGAAAAAAATCCCTTTTGAAAACATGAATCAGAATGATTAGTGTTGCTTTTTTTTGCAATAAATTCATTTTTATCAATATTTTGACTGAATCTATGCGATCAATCTGTATAAAATCTATCTTAAATCACAGATTAAGTGGTTTATCTGTTTAACTTATCCAATTAGCAAGCAATATTGTAAATAAATAAACAATATTGTTGAAAGTCTGTAAAGTTCTGAGCATTTTCTGCAGGAAGCAGAGAACACACAGATCTCCACTGGGACATATGGTCTCTCCTAGAGAAGTTTTTGCCATGCATAGCCTTTGGCCAAAGCCCACCATCTGTAGCTTCAACTTTTCTCCCAGCTGCAGATAAAGGTGAAATATAGAACATATGCTGCACAAAGAGTAACCTTTACATTAGGGTTTAGTTTATTCATTGGTTTGTTGGGGGTTTTTTTGGTTTTTTTTTAATATTCAGAGACATTTTTCAACAAAATATTTGTTTATGTAAAACTCAGAAAACTGAAACTCAGATTCAGAGCTTAAACAATTAGGGATACAACTAAGAACTCCAGTGGAGCATAGATTAGTTATTTATGTAAAGAATTTGCTTCCTCAGTTTTGGAGAAGATGTGATGCAGGACAATAAAAATACAGGCATTCCCTTCTTATATTTGGGACATACATATAGAAGGAATGAAACCCACACTCTCCCATTGTGAACTGGGAAAGAGTATCATTGATCTATCATTTAAACAAAGATGCTTGACACACTCAGTTTTATCCTAGAACAATCCCAACGAGCTGGAAAATGGCTGTGTGCAAGTAATAGAGGATTCTAATATTACTTGGCAAGACATAATTATCGAGCACATGACTTCCATCCACCTCCATATCATTGGCTTTGTCTAACTTAGGTCATAAGGGAAACCAACTGCATAGGAACGTGTGTGCTGCTCAAAGTTTTCTCATCATTTCCAAAAACTTGGCAGTGTTCACAGCACCTGCTCCCAGGCAGCCCAGGGAAGAAGCAGCAGGTAGTGCTGCAGGACAGGAATGGAGTGAATTAGTAGAGCTGCAGGTATGCCAACAAACTCGCATAATAGCTCCTGCCTGGCCGAGGCACGGTTACATAGAGCAATCCACGAGTACCAAAACTCATTATGCACAAGAAAAAATTATTACAGCCACATAATCTAATATACTCTAATGGTTGAACCAGCGTGGCTGAACACCTCGAGCATTTCTATTCGCTTTCGACCCCGAACAAAGTGGAAGTTGTAGGACTAAAACATTTATATATTTTTGAACACTAAGTGGCTGACAGATATCATAATAACAAATGGAGGAATGGCATTCCAAATACATGCTTACAGGGCTGATGGAAGCTGATGGAGAAGACAGAATATAACACATTTAAAAAGGAGGTGTATTCTTTCACAGGCTGATAAACATGCAGAATGACATGTCTGACATGTTGTAGAACCCAAGTCCTGTTTCAAAAAAACCTATTCCTTCCATGCTTTACACACAGAAAAGATCAGCAATTACTTTTCAAAGACTCCTTTATATGGTAAAAAGAAGCCGATTATGAAGAAACTAAATGAATACACTTTTACTGACAAGATGCACATCATAGGTAAATTTGAAAACAACAAAAACCTCTATCCAAAAACACTTTAAGTGTCAGTTTCAACAATTACTTTTAATTTCCTTTCATAATGTTTTTTTTCTTGTTGCAAGACTATAAACACCTTCATTTCTCTTTCATTTCCTTAAAACATGAACAGGGAATAAGCTAAACGTCCTTCCTCTCTCATTGCTCTCTTCAGAGCACTTATATTTATATATTTCTTCCAGGAAATGTATTTGACAAAGCATCAGTAACACTTTTATTTTCATAGCACTTCCAAAAATGATATTCCAAGCCATAAACAGCATTTTAAGAACTAAGTCCTCATCTCAGAACTCAGAGGGAAGAAAATATAACACCCCTCACCCTCAAAAAATGAACTAAAACTCCCAAATAAATAACAGATAGTGATCAGGCCAAAAGAAGAACACCCGGCTGAGCTTATTTCCAACATAAGTCAACTGAGTTTGCCCTCATCATTACTCAATACTTTTTAATCTCTTAAATGGATTTTTGAAGGTTAAAAGGATATCTTTTTTGGCTCTTAATGATAAAAGTTAGCCTGAAAGCGTATTTTCTGGTTTATTCCTGCATTTTGGGCACAGACCATGCAGTCTACTCTTCCTTACAAAGGTGCTCATTTTGGCTCCAGCTCTAGTGAATTCTGAATGAGTAAACTGGGCACGTGTGCAGTGTCACATTGCTGCCTTCCCTCTCTTGTCATGGCTCTGTTATATTACATCATGGTGGGCAGTTAATTAAAGGATTTTAAAGGTGTAGGTAGGTACCTCCTGCTTAGGAAGTATTTTATGAGAATGTTTTTGTACAATGATCTAGCATAGAAGGGAGATCACCACAAGAGGTGCTTCCAGGTAATGCAAGTGCTACTTTAAAATGAGCTGGGATCATTTCCAAAGTGAATACGTCCCTACAGAAGCATTCACTCACACAATTCCAGGTTTTATCTGACAGGCATTCTGGGAAATACTAGTATTTTAATTGAGTCCCAGCCAGCAAAGTGTTGGGATTTATGGTGCAAACTAGACTGCACTAAATTTTAGCCTGAAGTGAAAATACTCACTCGTATTCCCCGTACAGCCTCATTTCCAGCAGCTTGAACTGAAACCATGGAAGTGTCTGCATATGAATTTTTTCCCCTGAGAGATAATGTTGGGGCATCTTGACATGCACAGGTATTGCTTCAGGAAGTCCTAATGAAATGTGGCTGGCTTAATCACTGGGCTTTTTATTTGGCTACGACACCAAATTCCCAAGAAAAATTAAACACTGGGGCTAAACTTAACATCAGCTCGACCGAGCAGCTCCTCGTATCCATCTGCTGCGCTATTATTTTGAATCTGTGAGGGTGATTTTGCCCAGGCAGAGTGTGCAGAAGGAGACAGACACAACACCCACCACAGCAGCCTTACCTGACTGCCCGGGCGGTGGAACTCCCGACGCTCCCCTGGGCAGACACAAAAACACCGTCAGGACGGCGGCTCTGTTTCCTGAGCACGGCTCGATGGCAATCGGCTTAGGAGCACCCTGGAAAAGGAAGACATCCAGGTTAACCTTAGAGATTCCCATTCCATTTTTACTTGTGCATCTTTAGTTTATTTTAAGGCACACTCTAATGGCAGGAAGATATTTTTCCTGATTGGTTCTTCGCATTCAAACGGATTGTCCAAACCATGTTAATCGACTTAAAAATGGGCTCTGACAGCCCACGCTGCAGATCTAACAAAACAAAAAAATAAACTATCATAAAGACAACAAAATTTCACTGAATTTTATAGCTTGCTAAATGCAGTAATATCAAATTAAAGCCTAGAAAACAGCAAAACTTTTCGATATACACATTGGTGCCTGAGAGTAGCCCTACTCAAGGAAGAAGTATCCATGTGAAAGAATTGTGCTTCAACAGCATCCATCACCTAGCCTGCCTAATGCCAAAACTATAAAATGAGAGCAAATCTATATTATAGACCAATAGCTAGAAATAGCCAATCCCTCTTAACATCCCCAGACCAGGAATTCTGCCTTCTCGCTTTCTGTCCTGCTAAGCAAACGATTTCTTCAAGGCAGGACCTTCCTGCTTGTTTTTGCAGATGCAAAAAATAGGTGCAGTGCTATTGTATTTAGAAATACATATACATATACTTAGAAACTCTCTGAAAATGTTGCCTGTGTGATTATCGCCTTTCTTTATCTTATATAAAGCTATGATAGCAGTGGTGCTGATGGCAGGGGGTTTGTGCTGTTACCAAACTCTCATTAACTATATAGATAATTTAATTTGCAGTTAGCTTTCAACTAAATGGTTGCTGCCATATTGTTCTCGATTTACCAAGGACAGTAGGAGCTGGGAAAAAGGCAAAGCAGTCTACAAAGGCACAGATTAATAAGTTTCTAAGAAGAAAATTTACAATGTTTCTGCATTTCCACGTTTCCAAGTTTTGTGTTTACTAAGGGATAGGCATTTCACATTTGAGAGCTAAACACTTAGTTAAGCACTAAAGATATTTCTAAAAACATTAGGTCAAAATCAGCATAAGCATTTCTTTTCCTTTTTGTAGATTTTCTAAATGTCTGTCATGTTCCAAGGCAAAATATGAGTTCGACATTTTGATTCAAAATTCAAAGCCAGAAAACTTTCTATTTACATACAAAACGCAATGTATACATAAATGTCAACTGATTCAAATATTCTAAGAAAAAATGATATTTTAGCCAAGTTAAATACACTGCAAAGTACCTGACATAATGAAAACAAAGGCACTTCCATCATGTAAAGCAATTATAATTTTCTATTTTTCTACCTCCAAGTAACCAACATCTATTACTGCTCAGTGAAGATAAGGAAATGGAATATAGCAATAAATTGAAAAATAAATATACTTTTTTTTACTTCATGGCCATATTTAAAAGGCATTAGTGTAGATTCTTTTAAAGTGACAGTATTAAAGAACTTCGGTGAAGGATGACACCTAATTTAAAATTGCCATGACATACGGAAGGACAACTTACATTCACCAAAACCTTTACCAAATGATTAAATAGAAAACTGAACCCCCAAAAGCTTCAGCTGGTGTTACTAATGCAAGCAGTAGGGCTTTTAAGTAATCTTTCCTGACTTGTCACAACAGCAAATCAAACTATTTGAAAACACAGAGAAAATGAAATCCTAATTTTAAAATGTAATTCAGAACACCTTATGCAAACACACAACTGAAAGGAACAAATTTACCACTATGAATTTTAATTTGGTGATTACTTTATTATAAGTCCAATTGATGATATTTTCTTTTGCTGTGCAATATAAACCCTTTGATCAACAGGCCCCATCCTTTTCTGTTTGAAGTTCATACTAATGCTCTTCAAAACACAATTGGAGGAAATGATTTCTGATAAATACTTTTCCAAAGGACTTCATCCAAAAATAAAATACAGTAAAAATTTTGTGCCTATATATTCTTTATAAAAAAATTACGACTGCAAAAGCAGATGTCTTATCTTACTTCCTATCCTTCAGGTTCCCTAGCAAAATAACACAGTAGCATAGAGCAAATGATAATAATTTAGATACCCTAAGGTTTGTCAGTTGTTTAAAGATAAATACATAATCATGAATCAAAGTTATTTCACAGTGACATAACATGTTCTCTGAAATGTGCCATTTATCATGCATTTTCCACGGGTTTTTTGGAAGAGATAAGGCACAAGTTTGTTTGCCCAGAGCAGTAAGCTACCATGATTTACTTGCTAGAATTATCTCTTTTTTCCCCCCTTGTAGAGGAAGTGACTTACATTTTTTGCCAAAACCTCAAATGACAATCACAGATTAATAAAACTTTATCAGTGGAAGACATAATAAACAAACACTTCTTTGATAAACTTTTACTCCTATATTCCCCTTTTTACACACACTATGAAAGAAAGAGGTGTGTCAGCTGGGAAGGTGAGAAAGAACATGGCAGAAAACTATGAAGGAATAAAAGGGTCAAAGAACATATATTATTATTGATAGGGAGAACAGAAGAGTAACCCAGAGGATATAGAAAGAAGAAATAAGTGGAGAGGGTAGGGATTAAATCAGGCAATAAAAAACAAATAGATAAAGTTTTATCTACAATTTAAGTGTCTAGTCATGCATTTATTCACAGAAAATAAGTATCAGGAGTCATCTTCATGGGCTCCTAGATTTTCATTAGAGTAAAGGTTCTACATTCTCACAATCTTTTTCTGAAAGTCCTATAAAGACCTAGCCAAAGTTCAGCTACCTGGGTGAGTTTATGAGGAAATAGTGAGCTTTGGGAAGATTCTTTTGGATCTGTTTCTGTAAGAAATACATTTGGGCTGGCTTATTTTTTTTCCTGCATGAAGAACAGATGACAATATTACCATTACTGGCAGAAAAACATATCACAGTGTATGCTATTTTCATGCTTTAAAAAATAAAGTAGATAAACAGGTGGGTATATTTGTTTAAGTATCAATAACCCCTGCAAATCTTGCATTATTGTATTTGTCTGTTTGGGAATAAGAGAGCTGATCAGCTTTAAGAGTGCAGACTGAGAAGAAGCTGGGAAGTGGATTCTGTCCCCCTTGGTGGGTGGGATGGGCAGCAGAGAGCAGTGGCCTGAAGAGGTGAGAAGAGCAGGACAACAGTGACTCAGGGGATGTTCACGCTCTAAGTGTTCAGCACCTCCTTGGGCAAAATGCACTGAAACTTCAGCATCAATTTGTATCTATGAAAATATTTAATACTGCGAATACAAGAAGATGAAAAGTATAAAGTGTTTTGGTTCTACCTCTATTCCAAGAAGTGGTGCCTCTCAGAAGTGCTATAAAACTTTTGATAAGTAATATCCCTCTATATATTTTCTTCAATATTCTAAGTTAGGCGCATCCAATTTTTAAAAGTGCATTATTATACCATAAGACAAATAGTTCATGTAAGACTAAATGGCTCCAAACTCATGCCAAAAAAGCAATTAGAAAATTGAATCAAGGAATTAAGGATTAATGTGAGCATGTTCCACCTGTCAGAAGCAATAAGTATTTTGACAAGAACAGAATAAAGTTTGACAGTGTGCACAAATACAGGTCTGATATATAAATCAAGTATTAAAATGCAAACAGCTATGCATTAATCACTGTAATGGTTCCTAACTAAAATGCTCTTAGTTGTACTTACAAGAATTCATTATAAATAAAACTTCAGTTCTTCTTTAAAAACAGCTCAAATTACACTTTTTTTGTTGTATTAATTAATTATGTCAATTTAAACTTTGTTTTTAATCATATTATTAAAACAGCATTAATCTGGTGAATTCCACATAAACTAAGCTAGATGAATTGGCAAATAAACAATCAAATCTGTTGTTGCAACAGGATTAGTACCAGAGTCAGAATGTAAACAGACGCTTTTCTGGATTTTTAATGTGCAAGACTTCAGAGGAAGGGAGAGGAAAAAAAAAAGACTGTGTCCTCTGGAGAGGTAAGAGATACAGAAAAGGAGGAAACATAAAATTCAGGCTGTTATACTACAAGTATTCACATCTTCATTTGCTCTCAGCTTCAGGTGTTTTTCCTAAATTCGTTGGTTATTTTCTGAGTCACTTGATTTATTAGCAATACACAAGTTTCAGATTCCAAAATGGCCTTGAATACCCAGGCTGGATTTGGTCACATTCAGATGCCTACATACAAATCCAAAAAGCCTCAAAAACCTGTTAATCTTACTATTAGCATTCAAAATTTCCCAAGAGCTGAAAGTTGTCTCTACCTGTCAGGCACATTTTGGGCTCTTCTATGTCCACTCAGGATTCACTGGCATTCCTGCAGATGCCCTGAATGTAGAGCTTGATCTAGGTAGCTGTTCCCAAAACATCCTTATCAAATTAGGTTTTTACAATACAGCTATGGCTACTTTCTTTTAAATCACAGTTGAAAGCAGATATTAACTCTGGTTTTTATGGCAAGAGGGTGAATCCGGGTTACCCTATTTTGCTTTTACTAAATGCATGTTTGAGGCGAAATACTGAGACCTGTAATTAAAGATGAAGGGTCAAATGCTGTGGTTGTTCTGACCATTCTCAGTGCAGTAAAGGCAGACTTCTCAGCAGGGCTAAGGAAGAAAAGAAATGTCACCCTTTCAAAATCAGAATTCCAGTGATGTCATTTGGTTGGGGCCGTTTTGGCCATTTTCCTGGAGAAACTCCAACTGTCCCTTGTGCAGCTATCCTGCCAGGAGAAGGAGATGGCAGACTCCCACCTGTAGACAACCTCAATCCAATCTCCACGTGATTCTTTCCATGGTCATTTACCAAGAGAATCAAACCCAGCAGTAATGTCAGAGGAAAGAAATGCCATCTGCTCCTCCCAGGAAAATCCCACCACTTTCACAGCACTTGCTGCTGCCCTAAGGAGAACCTGACACTTCCAGAGTGCTGGAGATAAGGCAAAGCCTTAGCAAGGAACAAAGCCTGACATCAGCACTGCTGGTTCTGGAGACTATCAGTGCTGCACCACATTCCTATTCTAAGTGTTGGGTGAACTAATGAACTAATGAACTAATGCTCATTAACATACTTTTGAGTATGAGCTTCCCACCCACCCACAAGTTTTGACAATTTTCTCCAGATTTTTTCCGTGAGTAATGAGCCTTGATGATAGTGTAACACAAAAGGAAAAAAAAGCTTTCACAAAACATCATTTGTGTGAGGGAGAAATATACTTCAGGAAACACTGAGACAGAATAAACAAGGCTGGGGTACTGAACATTTCCTGTGGCTGGCAGAGGAAACACCAGCTCTTCATATGACTCCAGGGTTTTACAGAAATTCTGAGCATATACAGAAGATTTTCATTTAATACATCACATAAAGTTCCTCTCTTGCAATTAATGAGTGGAAAGCTTCACCTCATTTAAACCTGCAAGAATGGCCCTGAGCCCGAGTGTCCTCAGCACTCTGAGTTTCTACACTGCACCTTCTTTTGCCTGAGGATTTCTAAGTGATTTCTAGTTTTGGCTAACGAGGTCCCACTAACCTACGGGAGGTACATGACCACATTACCTACAGCAGCAGAAGCTAGTGAACTTTTTTGGTGTATCTCATAATTTTTCTACCTAATACTCGAAGAGACTTGAGGTAACTGCCTTGCTTCTGTGACCAAGTCATCCAGCAGCACCAACCTGCTGGGAGGACTCTACCAACTCCCCTAGACCTTCAACATGAACAAGTTTTCCCTGAAAGCTTCTGTCATGTCTAATAAAGCTGAGATCAAAGGATTTATTGGTAATTAAATGTAACCCAACCAAAATTACACTAATATTTCTCATTACTTTTTAAACAGCAAATTATCTTTCCATTTTAATTCTGCCCCACTGTTTTTGCAGAACACAAATCATTAATTTCCTCGTTTCAAAATAGAAATGGAAAACTCAGACTGTACTGGAACATTATTTTCCATAAGAAAAACAGTGGGAATGAACAATAAATAGAATACATTATGATTACCAAGCTGTGATTATGGCCCCAGTGCACAAACTGCATTGTTATCCTTTGATTTATTGTCTTGCTCCTCTATCTCAGCTCTAACAATGATAGACTGCATTCTTTCATGCAGTCTTTTCTGAATAGAATACGGTTGTTAGTTCTGTACTGATCTTAAATTTATATATTACTCTTAAAGTGTTTAAGCTCAGAAGAGTCATATTTTTATTATAAGAACTATGTTTATTTGCAACAAAGTTACCCTCAGCTAATTCAGTAAGGGACTTCATTTCAAAACATAATACTATGTCATGTAGCATTTCATTAGCAAGAGAGTTATGAAATTGACATTCTGATTAAAACTGATTTATTAAGACAAAGCTATGAGAAACAACTGCAGATGCATTTATTTTCAATGGGGTTTCCAGAAGGAACTCCTTGTCAAGTTTCCTATTCAGCTTTTATCCTACTGCCTAGAGGTTGTTTTTCCTGAACTGTGACATCAGTGCGCACCATCTCGGAATTTTCATGATTTTCACGCGTACCTGAACAGAGAACAAGACACTGAATCTAAGTTAAAACATCAGGTGGCTGCAAGGAACATTGCATTTCTTTATCTGTGTGCCCATGTATGCAGTTCCCTGTGTCTTCATACTGTTAAATAAACTTGGTTTTACTTTACTATTACATCTTGCCCATTAATGAGGGTAATTTCAGGTTAATATGGAAAATATTGAACGTAACTTAGAGCGGATGGTGTGTGTAGTAGCTGTACTGGATTACTGCCAGAGATATCCCCAAGAGCTTCCAGAACATTCCCCTATTAAGCTGTATGAGTCTGATTAAAGGCTGGCAGTGCCAGCGTCCAGTTTGTGAAAAGAAATTTATCTTGGCAGCATCCAGGTAGATCCTGTTGGGAAAAGCACCTGAGACTCTGTGTCTGTGGCATATACCAGGAATCATGTATCCCCAGGTACCTTCCTGTAAATTCTTCTGACTGCCATCCTGTAAGTCAAAGTGCTGCTGTGCAGTGAAGTGATGCTAATGGGCATTTGTTTCCCAGATGGGCATATCTGCTGGATCTCCAAGGATTAAAAACAAGAAGTAGAGAATTGTATTATTCCTCTACAATTCAGCCTTAAAGACTCATCTATGAAAACTCTTTTTTCCCTGGGGACAAATGACTGACAGTCCATCGCTGTTTGAACTTGGGCTGATCACTTAAGAGCAGAGAGTCACTGCCATATATCACAATGGGTTAACTTTACCCTAGACTGCCTGCAGAAGAGGACATGGTCCCCTCAGAGTCACTACTAACTTTCCACGGTTGGGAAAGATAAAGTACAAGGCACAGATTGAATCCTGCCTCACTTGCAGGATGACAGTGTGGCTGTGGTAATAGGCAGGGCTAAGTATGAGCACTGTACAGTTGCTTTCATCGGGAACAAGTAAATTGAGTCAGCTGCAGGCTTTTGAAGTGTCCATGAGGAGCCCAGAAGGGCTGTCCTGTGCTCGGGGTGGATCATGAAGTTTCAACCTGGCATTGTGACAATGAAACAGACAGAAGGCAGAAGTTCTGACAAACAGTTACCTTTTGTGACTGCAGAGATCTTATTCCTGTAGCTCTGCAGAACCCCAGAGTCATAAAAGATAAGGTTTGATCATCATTTAGGAGATGTATGCCAGACGTGAGGGTTAGGAAAGGCAAGTGTCCTGAAAGGATTATGCTGTATTTTGCATTTCTTGCAAAATTGGAAAGAAAATATAGTACCCTGTATGTCATCCAAAATACAGTGTTAGTGAACTTTTCCTCAGCAATGCCTTTTCAAGTTCTTTTTTAACCTCCTGGCCACATGCAGAATGCCTAGTGAATGATAAATTAAAACATTTCTACCTGGAATCATAATAATAAAAAAGAGAACTAAATCAAGACATTGTGGAAACTAGCTGTCAGCAGAAGGGATTAAAGTGCAAACTTGGCAATATTCTTAATGCAGGAAAAAAATGTTAATGGCACCAGAATAACAAATTACTTTCTATCATGACAACTTACACAGATCACAGACTAGAGAATTTAGGGAGGACACGAACGAACGTCTGAAAGCGTGACATAGCTTTTATTTTCATCGTCCTTGCCACGGTCCAAGGACAGCTGTAAAGTGTGTACACCAGAGCCAAAACCATTCTGAAACAAATGATCCCTATTTAAGGTTTGCAAGTCTATAGAAGTTTTCATCCCAGTGACTGCATGTGGACATTGTGGATCCCATCGTAGCTGCTCCAGCGGCGGGAAGAGCAACAATAAATCAAAGATTTCTGTTATCCCAGGAAAAGGTGTGAGACAGCAGCAAAAGGGAGGCTGGTTTTGCTCTGCTATTTGGTGGTGGCAGCAGCATGTGTTAAACTGTTCTGACAGTGGTTGCTGCCAGCGAGGGGAAAAGGGAGAGGGCAGATTGGGAGGAGTGTGAAAGCACAAACCAGACCTTACCTAAGGTGCTGCAAGACACATGTCTCACTTCACTCTCTTGAGGACCTTCATCACCTACTCTGCCCATTCACCAATTTGAAAGCATAACTGAGTAGTTTTTCACTCAAATCTTATGAATTAATTCAAATCCTAAATATCAGCTGCTTAAATCAGCACGGCACTCAAGTAGCAGCAGAACTATTTTGATTTACACCAGCTGCAAATCTGACACTATGTTATTCATTTCTTAATAGTGTCCTTGAAAAATCCTGCAAATAAACTCAAGCTCAAGTATTATCACTTAATGTTGCTTTCTGAGATGCTCCCCATCAGGATTGTTAGTACTTACTGTGCTCATATTCAGAACATCACTGAAAATGCACAAAAAAATGGAAGTTACAGGATCTAATCTGACAAATAGACACATGAGAATTAGTGCTTGGAGAAACTTTTCATTAAAGCAAACACGATTACTTGCATGAATGAAACTATTTATTCTTTTTACTCATGTTAACTTGACATATCTGATGGAACACTTTTTTTTTTTAAAGAGACAGATTTTTTTACTATTAAAAAAAGAAAAAAAAGACTGCTCCTTTAAAATATTACAAAACCTGTATAATTTTTACTAAGCCAGTATAGCTGTACAGTTTAAGCATTTGCTGAATCCCACGTAAATGGAAAGTAAGTGGTTTTGGTTTTTTTAATTTTTGGTTTTGTGGGGTTTTGGGTGTTTTTTTTTTGGTATCATATTCCAATCTTGCTTAGGCTCTTGGGCATAGCTAACTGAAAATGAGTGCCATGGAAATGTAGCCCAGCTCAACTCACACTTCTGTTCCACACATATTTCCTATGGCACAGCAGAACTTCTGATTATGTCATATCTTTAGTTTTCTCTTCATTAAGGAGGTACTCAGTCACCACCAACAAAAATCATGATTCACATTAAGTTCTATAGTCCCAATCCTTATTGCATGGAAGTATTTGTTATTTTGCTTCAGGAAATTTTCTCACTTTAAATTTTACATTGCAAAATTTAGCAGCAGTGATGATGCTTTTAGCATCTTTTTTTTTAAAAGAAATACCATTTTCACAGCAGATTGCCCACCTTTTTGAAAGAGTTTCCTTGAAAGTTCTCAGATTTGTGAACTTTTCACTGGTGTTTCCTTCAGAGCCTTGCATTCCATGAAGATTTGCATCCTGTCCATATATTTTTCATATCTAACCAAATGAGTTCTCTTCCCATAAGTTTATGCATAAAGTTTAAATCAGTGACAAGAGTAAAGCAGTGTAATGTTTGTCCTGTACATCAGCCAACAGAATGGTGAAACACATTTACTTTTGGTCTCTGTGTAAACTCTGATTTATTTTAGCAGTGACTAAAGGGCAAAGCGGCAAATAACTCTTTTTACCCTTGTTTTCTGATTCCTCCTGCCTTTTCCCACTCCTTCCCAACACATTCCTCAGCCCTATGGAAATAAATGCCCTGTATCAAATGCCACTGGCTAGCAATAACCAGAAGGAGCACAGGATCTCATTCACTCCAACAAGAGTTGAGATTTGAGATCAGTCACCAGGCAGATGTTATTTCTGAAGCTGAAAGTATTCGTGATGATTGTTACTATAGAAACCAAGCTTTGTAAAATATTCCAAACAAACACTTCTTTATTACCCTGGGCTGTAACTACAGTGCTCTGCATCAAGGCTGCATCCCACGGTAAGTTTTCATCTGCGTACATTTTCTTTGTGTTTATTTGCTTTCAGTAGTAACCACAAGACAGGGCTTCTATAGGCCTTAGAAGAGACTGTATCACAGTACCAGCCATCCATAAAATGACACACACTGTACTCATTCAGCACTAAACTCCTGCCTCTTTCATTTCCCCCCTCCTGTGGGCAGCCACTCAAATCAGTGTTTTCCTGTTCAGCAACAGTGAAAAACAGGAACCCACTGCTAATTCCTGTGGTTAGATCAGCAGCACAAAACCAGCAGTGGTTACTAAATGCCAGCCCCAGCCTCTTTAGCAATTAAACCATTCTTCATTCTTAGTAGACTTTGTGAAGCCCGTGCGTCACCCAGAAAGCATCTCTCAGTGGCCTGCCATGTCATAACCACAAGTTTCAGACTTGCTGCTCTCCTTGCTGATCATGCTAGAAGAGTGAAAACTTGGATCCCAGGTCCCGTGAAGACAGTGGGACTTCAGGAGTGCAGGATCCCTGGCCCTGAGTGCACCCACAGGGAGAGGGCAGCACAGGGCACAGATGTCACTGCTGGTGACCTGGAAGCACCATGGGCTGTGCCAGTGGGAAGGGGCAGGTGAAGTCCCACAGCCCAACCTGTGCCTGGTGTCTTAACCACCTCTCCCCCTTGCTACAATTCAATTCCCATAGACAGGAAACAGGACAAACTTCAAACAGAGGTTAAGAAGTGGCAGCTGGCTTCTTATAACACATGTAAAGGAGAACTGCACTTAAGGCTATACAAGGAAATTAGGAGGAATTTTATTACAGAATGAATGTACCATGTGGACACTGAACATTTGTTGTCTGAGGCCTTTCTGTTTCCTCTTACAGAGAAGGCCTTATAAAGGATAAAATGATACTACTATTTCAAAATATAGTTATGTTCAAGAGAGGTATGGTCACAAGTTCTGATTATTACAATTAAAATTCCAAAGCCTTTTTCATTCTCAACTTATTGTCATGTGCTCATAGTCTCCTTTAACTTTTTATGCTGTTTTTCTGTTCAAATAGGACAATTTTGCCCCAGTCTTTCAGAAACTTCTCAGTTATCTTTGAGATGTGTGACAATTACATTTTTTCCCTAATACCAGCTCCATCCAGGGCTTAGAATTTAATTTAAAACTTGGCCTTGACTTGGGTAACATTAAGGATTCCTGCCTTTCGTTATTGTAAAACAAATCTGTTTTAAAATACAGCGATGCAATCAGAGCACAATTAGATTTCCATAAGAATATACAGAAGTATGGGACTGTGTATCTATTATAACACACAATACCACCAGAGCAGGAAAGCATCAAGCAAAAGAGCACAACTAAAAAGCCAGTTAAAGAGTTTTGGTTGTGGTGATTTGTTCTCTTGCAATGGTGTGCTGAAGATAATAATAAAATTAAAAATATTTATAAAAGATTTTAAGCATGAGAAATGTGTGGCATAAGATACTCTGGGGCAAGGTGGCAGACAAAGCAGGCATGTTTTATGAAGATAGAGCTACAGTCTGGAAGTGATTGTGTGGGACTGAATACAGAGAATGCAGTGAAGTCATGGCACATGTCCTGCTGGAGCAATGTCCAGACAGGGAAGTGCTGTACTTAAATATTGCGGTTACAGGAAGGTTAAGGGTCTGGAGAAGGTGCAAACTGTCTTTTCACTGGCAGCTACCTATGGATACCCAGAACATCTTGAAAGATTTCATGTCTGTGACATAGGTTGTGCTTTCTCCATGAAGAAGAAGTTACGGATGGCTGGGCCTAATGTGGCCAAAGCAAAATCCTCTGGATAGGGGCACTCAAGGGATCACAACAGCCATGCAAGAAATCCAACTGCCTCCTACTTCCCAGCTTCATTGAGTAAGTCCCATTTAAGGCCATAACGATTTAAAGTGACTTTCCCCAAACATATGGAATTGTACATATAGGCAGGCAGGCTACATACACAAAAAATCCTGTCATTATTTCTTCTTGTGCTATCAGAAATCTCTGGAATATGACGCTGGAGGAAAAATTTAAGCATCATAAAAGCTACATCAAAGACCTTGAAAGAAAAATCTTCTTGAAAACCTCCTGAGTCCCAGACAGAGCAATTTCTCATAATTCCCCAAATGTCTATTGAAATGAGTTGCACTAAAAGGTTCTAGAGCCATCAATATATTTAAGAATTTAATAGATGTCTTTTAGTTCTCTTTGATCATAAATTGCCAGAATGGTTTCTACCCTCTCCAGTTTCCTTGTCCCTGATTTTTTGCTGTGACATTTCTGGATGACTTCCAGTTCTGATTGTTGTAAAGTCCTTGTTTTTGCAGAATCACCTAGTGTAGAAATTTGCAATTCCAAACACTATCTTTTTTGCTCTGTTTATCAGCTAACATTCTTTGCTCAAGCAATCTTTGCCCTTCACATTCCAATTGGTTTTGTCCTTATTCAAACTTTTATGAATTTACCAAAAGTAATGTAATTTAAAACATAAATTAATATTTTTCTTCATTTAAGAAAAAAAATATCTTTGAACAATCTTCAGTTATGAGAAGTATTTGAAGATATACATAATGACAGACTTAACTTGGATCATTAACATTTCACCCATTCAATCTTTATAATATTGAGGTTTATTTTTATGTTTTCTTTATATATTTAAAACATTTCTTTATGTTCACATGAAAGGCCTCTTTGTATAGTTATAATTTTCCTCCAGTTTGCCTGGTTTTGTTCATTAGAGTTTCCTAATTTTCTGTGAACTGCTGAGCAAGCTGAAGATTTTAATTGGATATATCACTTTATTTTATCTCGTAAGAGCATCTTATTAAAGGCTACTCATGTAGATGATATAGATGTTAATCAACTTGCATCTGTCCTTCTAAAAGATTCAGTTAGGTCCCTAATTAACCATCTGTAAACAAACCCTTGCTCAATAACAGGGCTCAGGCATTTGTTGTGAGGTAGCAAAGGCTGGTGAGGGCTTCCTGCTACCTCTCAGCTCTGCTGTAAATATTTGACTTCTCTCGGTATACAGAAAGTAATTGGAAAAAGACAAGTGACTCACAGTCTAGATTGCAGATCACTGGATTCTCTCTAATTGAGTCACTGTTATTACGAGAAAGATTTAAAAATTGCAGGTGTCTGTTGCTCCCAGGAGGTGTCAGGTGCTTTAGCAGCACTAAGAGTTGTGTATTCCAGAGCTGTAAGGAGTGAGGATAGAGAAGACCATGTATTTCCTATGATGAAAGTCATGAGAGCCAGTCTTTAAAAATCAAATTACTTCCTCAGATAAAAAAACAGGGTTTTTTTTCCCCCCCTAGAAAGAAAGGCACATTATTCTGTGCATTTGCCAAGATCCTGGTCTTCCAGAATACCAACGGTCACAAGAAAATTATTTCATATTTTTGATTTTTAATCAATAAGTATATTGGTCAGTCTCCTTGAAGATTGGTTTCAAAGCTCATAGCTCCCTGATTTAATATTGTAGCACTTTGTACACTCTGCAGTGATAACAGGAGTTTCTCAGCAGCTTCAGGAAGGGTAACTAACCTCTCTAATAAATCTGGTCTCTCACAACCTCCCCGTGAGCACATGGATACTTCATGTGCCAATGCAATAAGGGCATCCTTTTTTCTTATAATATATTTGGCATTATATACTTAAAGCACTCTATATTTATATCTATCCCATTCCCAGCATGCTGTTATGGACCACATATGCTCACAAAGACTTGATGCACACCCTGTAGCTCTTTTCTTATGGGCTGCTCACAGCCCTGACAGAGACAGACACTGTTATTGTCCATGCTTAGGAGCAATTTCTAGCACAAAAGGAAACCATCTTCTCTGTTCTTACAAGCAGATAACTCACTGACGTGTGTCAGGAGGTATTATTCATTTTTACCACACAGAAGCCCATCAAGGGTGCCACTCAATCACATGGAAGGGATTACAGCTACTCGGAGGCACTTCCAGTCCTGCCATCATATCTATTTCTCATCCTTCCCTCTTCTGTTCAGCACCTTACTATAAATTACAAGTATTACCTACATTCCTGTTAATCCACACCTAAAGGGATTTTGTGTGATGACCACAAATACTGGACCATTCGCACGAAACACATGGAGGTGACTCCTTTTCCACAGCACGTCCTGCGAGCAGGAAACATGACAGAATCCATGTAACTTGCAACACATGACTTTAGAGGCAAATGCTCATTTTGATTTAGTACTAACATTTCAGTGGTACTGTTTTATGCTTTCCACCAATATTTCAGCAAGTAATCATTGTGACTCTCATGTTCAAACCACTTTATTTTGTCTTTAATTCTCCTGTTGATAGAACTGTTTTCTGGACAGCACTTGTATGTAATTAAGTCCCTATTATATAGTTTCTAGGAGCTGAGAAGGATCATTAGGAGTTGAAAAGAAAATAAAGACATAAAATGAACTTGCTAATCACCAAAGGTTGAAAACAAAAAATCTATGAAGGGAGAAAGCAGAGCCACAAATCAGAGATCTAACCTTTTTCTGCATTCTATGTTTCTCAGACTCAGTGATCTCCCTCAAGATCCAGATTTGTTACAGCACATCCATTTCATATTGATTGCAACAGATTGTGTAACACGAGGCATCTTGTCTTTGCAATTTTCCAGATTCTTCTGAAAGTAAACTCATCAAATCATCTAAAAACATGTTACCAGAGCTCTTCAATATTGCATCTATCACGTCTTTCCTTCCCATTACCACGTACATGCAGATGATTAAATTAACGCTCTCCCATATCCCACACAGACCATCACCACAGCTGTTGTGTCAGATATAATCCATTGCACCTCTGTTCACCCATTCCACACTTAGAGGGCAAAAAAACCTCCTCTTTGGGAGATGCAGACTGATTTTAAAAATATCTAAATATGTTTCATAACAGTTTTGCCCAGCTCTAAATGTCAAGGGACTTTTCAGTTCTTAAGATCTGGAACTTATCTAAAAGCTCATGATATATACACTTGATATTTCACTTAGCACCAGTGAGCACTTTTGGCCCTGCTACCTAATGGTCCTGGGAGCTGGAAATTAAAAGGTTGGATAACCTAAACTGGGAGATTCACAGCGTTCCACTACAACACACAACACCTGCTTTGGCTCTTTATATTTAGGCTGATACAAAGGAAGAAATTAGCTTCATAATCTAAGAATATGAGAAGTAAATCCATATCACAGTCTCTAATTTCCATTTTTTTCTGCTGTGAAATGTAGCATATGCATAATGTATGGCAATGTGATCTACAGAGCTTTTATTGATGACTGTTTGGTGTGATCTATAACTCATATATTGCTCATTTGTGAGTAATGCAGTCCTCCCAAACTCTTGCTCACACACAGATAAAAGATGAAAACATTCAATGAATATCACTTTAGGAAGGCCACATTATTCCTGAATGTCACAGCTTATGCAAGTCCTGCTGTAGAAAGCATAGAACTAACTGACATCACAAAATTACCCACTCTAAATGCATTATACATTTAAGAAAAAGAAGTAATTTAGAAATGTGAATTTTTTTCCCCTCAGAAAAGTTTCTGATTTTTTTAAAATCTTTGAATCTAAAGCCACTTTCTGTTAATTCAACTGCATAATCACAGAATGGGCCAGGAAGGAACCACAGTGGAGCCCTGCTCAAGCAGGGTCATCCCAGAGCACATGGCACATGGTTATGCTGAAAAACAGAAAACTGTAAAATTCTCAGAGTTTATAATTTAATTTATAAGTTACACCAAAAAAAAATCATCATTTTTCTTGTCTGGGTAGCATTTGATAAATAAGAGAGTCTTTTTATAGCATGTGTTTTTAATTCCTTTTTTTTTTTTGGTGGTACCAAGGCTCTATAACTTCCAGTGCATTCACCACCACCACCTCTGCAGCACATAATGACTGGGGAAAGATTTTTACACGCTTAATTTTTTTTGAATTTTGAAGTATTAAGGTCAGGAGATATGATTATTTTTGTCTATATTTGTTTACTATGATTTCTCTAAAAATTCCAGATATCCAAAATTTTATGAAGCTGCATCACATGGCCCAATAATCTGGGAGGAAGGGATGCTCTTCCATTAGTCCATAAAAAAAGCAGAACACAGAAATACGATGCAAAAGAAAATAGATGCAATTATCTATTACAAGAAGAATAGATGTAAAAAAAATAAAGTGAGCTCTTCAGAACTAAGGAAAATTAAATTTAAACCAACACTATAATACTGTATTCTTGACGAACACCCAAATGATGGAATGTCACTTTTCTTTCAATGTCTATGCTCAGCATGAAATAAAGACAGCACTTTAATATAATTTACAAATGTATGTTAGCTATTACAACATCATTTGTTTCAGTCACTCATTACTAATACCTAAACACAAAGTAAAAGTTCAACAGCTCCGCTGACAGCATGATAAATTACAAGAAACCAAATGAGTAAAGCATACTACACTTGCCATCACACAACCAGGGAGATTGTAAAAATAACAGAAATCTTTAATTAACTCAGGAAATTAAAAGGTGAGTTTAATAAAGAAGCTTAATAACAAGACACACTCAGATGAACTCACGAGCACATGTTAATCAAGAACAAGGAATAATTTCAGGTACATGACTAGATACTTTTACACAGCTTAAATTAAACGAAAGATAAATATTTTAAAGTGGTATCCACACACTGATGAACCTAGGATGTTAAAGAATGTAAACACAGGCACTGACCATAAGTGTCTAATAACAAAAAACAGGGGGCGGGGATGATTCCTCAGTGACCACAAGTTAAATGACAAACCACTCTGAGACCCACTCTGTGGTTTACATCAGAGAAGATACTTATTGTCCTGTGTTTACATGTAGATAATAAAAACTTTTCTTTTGTAGGTGGGGGTTTTCAGAACAGAACTGCACCAGCATTCAATTAACTACTGCAGCAAACCTGAGATTAATATAGTCCTAAATTTTATTTCTGATAGTGCCTCACTGTAATTCCTTTGGTTTCAACAATCATATTTACTGAATGTGCACTATAAAAACAGACAAGAAGTAGCACTTGTTGGGCTCTCACTGAGCACAACTCTGAAAACTCACTGTACACACTCAATAGGTGTTTACATAGGAACAGTAGTATGGTTCTTTTCTATTCAAATACACTGAAAACTACCAACATTAGGAAGAAATTTAATTTGAAAAAAACAGGAAATTTTACAGTGTTTGAAGTGTTCAAAGACATAGCATTGCTACTTCACTGATATTCTTAATGGATAACAATTGAAAACAAGATATTTCAATTAAGAGTCCCTACAATCAATTGAATGACTTAACTAAAAAACCTCCCTATAAATAACTTATAGCCTTCTGAAATTAGAGCATCTAAAACACAGAATGAAAACATCATCATCCTGCATTTAATGGGTAAAACTATTACTAAGTTATTCATTAAATAGCACCAAGTATTAGTATTGTCCTTCTTCAGCCATGTGGAAAATGTTCAGAAAGGTTCAGTCTCTCCAGATCTAACACAACTTTCAGGAAATAGCCACAGGGTTCAGCAGTTTTACACTTCCCTGGTAGATTTTCAGTTCCAAACAAAGGTAACTCTTGTCTAGCCCAAGCCTTACAAAATTGTTATCAGCTGGAGCACTCCAGACGCTGCTTTCAGTGGCAAAATGCAAATTCAATGAAAATAAAGTTCACGTTGAAAAAAAGAGAATTATATTTGAAATATGTCTCAACATTGTATGTACATGTGGCTTTGATAGTGATGAACTACCAAGTGACTTTTAATATGGGAGTACTCTCTTAATGAACATTTACAAATGATCTCTTGGCTTTTCTAATCTCAGTCCTTATTCATCTTAGAAATTCTGCTTTTGTTCTTCCTACAAAACGTGTTCCATGAGCTACAGAATTGAACTTACTCAATTTATAACCCATAGTTTTTAACTCGTTCAAATAAATTTGGCAATGTACGGTGGTGCCACATTTATTCTCAGCAGCCATGCCTCCCCCTCCCCCACACCCCCCAGTTTATTCATTTCCTAGAGGAAATTGCAAGTTAATAGAAAAAGCAGCACTGGAACTGCCTCACATCCTATAGTTATTAATTAAGTAAAGTCTGGTTCAGTAACTCTGGATACTAAAAATACAGAGTTAAACAAAGCCTAGTGCTTTTTGAAATGAAGTTTCGACTTCACCAGTAATTCTACAAAATTTATGCATTAACATCTATCTTTCCTTTAAGAAAATTTTCACAAAATCTCAGACAGGAAAAAAAAACCCAAACAGCTCTCGACCATTTCTTTTGAAGGACTGAACTACCAAAGTTATGTTACTGTTGTGTAAGAGCCACTAGCTGTGTAATTCTCCTGTACCCCTATATACAGATTATTTCCCTGCAATTAATAAAACAAGAAGGTGCACTACTGGTTTTGTTGACAACGTACAGTAGTTAGTAAAGCTTAAAATCCACTAGTGTGAGAAACTTTTAAGTGTTCCTGATATCTGAAGATCTTACAGGATAATTATAGTTGCAGCTGGAATTGAATGTTAAGTCAGCAGGTAGCATGCTGGGAAAAATGCACATAAACTTAGGTTATAACAACCCTATTCCTTTGAAGTGAACCCTTTCTTAAAAGTGAACAGGCTATTATTAAAGTGATTTTTTTGGAAATGAGGACAATAATGGGTTCAACAGCTATGTCAAATATTTTTTAAATTCTGAATGGAATTAAGTATATAAAAAGATTATGGCAAGTTTAAAAGTTGGGAACAACTGGTGTTATAAATGCAAGAAGAAGTAAGAAATATTGATGAATTTCATCTTTGAATATGTACATTACAGAGAATACTTAAACACATCACTTTGTATCCTATGGAGGAATTGAGTCCCCTCTTCCCTCAGGCAAAATAATGGATGGGAGCCTCTAATTGACAAGCAAAACCTAGGAAAGAAAAATGCCATAAAAGACAGGATTTTATGATAGATTAAATGAAATTGTTTATTATAGATGGACTAGCATCCACCTTTGATTAAGCAGTAAATATTTAGGTTGCTTTGCTCTCATATCTGCTTTTATACTCCAAACAAGATACTTGAGTCACAAAAGGAGTTTGCTGTGTTTGTTCAAAGTTACCCAGCTGTGCTCTGCCTTCAGAGGCTGAGCTGTGCCCTCAGTGTCACAGCTGAGGAAGGGGAAAAGTGAGGTGCTGCAGAGAAAGCATTCCTCATGGGAAGGGGAACAAAATTCCGGGCAAGGGACTGCAGGGCAGATGTGAGGCCAACCCCCTGCACCTGCCACTGAAGCCACCGAAGCAGCACTGGCATTTCTCCTGCTCAAGAAGAGCTGCCAGCTTGTGCTCCTCTTCTTCAGCTGCAGGGGCTTGGGGGCTTTTTGTCCCAAGGAAGCAGGAGCCTGTCCCCAGCCCTGTCTCTGGCTGTTGGCACCTCCATCTGCCAGGTCCTGCAATAACAAGGGGTCTGTGCTGAACTCCTGTGGAAACACAGCCCTGGTGGCAGCCACACACCACACTGAATGGATCACACCAGAGCAGGGTTTACAGCAACAAGGGAAAAAAAGGGGGAATTAAAGATCACTTATAACAGTAAAGCACAAAGGTTAGGGTTAGCCAGCATCCAAGTTTTGCTAACTGCTACCTTAAATTGAAAAAACCACAAAACCCACAAATGCAAACAACCTCTAAACCACTGAATATAAACCCAAAGCAACAAATAGAATTGTATTATGAACAGCTTTTCTTGTAGAGGTTTTAATTCTGTTCCGTCAGCTTGGCTACACATAACATGAGAGAGTTTATGAAAAGGGATGAGTGCTGAAGGACTACTTTCCAGATCTGCTGTTGCTTTCCACGTATTTAGGACAATTAGCCCCCTTTTCTTTCTCTCAAGTGGATGCAAACAATCATGTTGTGCATCAGTAAATCTTCTCATAATTTATACTGCCTTTTAGCTTATTTTCTTCCGTGAAAAAGCTCTTATACTGAGCAGTAGATACACTGAATACTTCAAATAGTATGGAAGAAAGGCAATTAACTCAAATTAATTTCAATTTTTTCGTTCCTAACAGACACTTTTGCTCTATTGCACCTGAGCTCCAGTCCCCTTCTTCCCTGCCAAACATACTCAGGCCCTAAGGGCTTTTGGATACTTTTGAAAATCTGTTATAATGACAGTTTTGAATTCTTGTCTGGAGGCTGAAGGATATATCCCTCCCTCTCATAGCATGTGCTATGGCACCCCATTCCTGCTGGTGGTACTTTCGTGTAAAAATTACTGTAAATTATTTCATATGGAAGAAAACACGGAGTTAGGATATCAGCTTTAGAGCACAGCATCTCCTTTAAAATTCCCTGTGCACTGACTGCTCAGCTCTTGGGTTGGGGATTGACGCTTCCTTTGTCATCCCTGCACCACAGCACATTGCCCTGCTACATTTCCCAGCACAACTATTCACCCCGAAAGCTGCACTGCTGCAATGATCTGCCTTAAAAATAACCCAGAAAAAAAAAAAAAAGAAGAAAGCAAATTGAGGTATTTTTTAGAGTACAATACTTCCTCAATTCATTTCACAGAGGTATTGTTCAAGCACTTGGGGGGCACCAGTAAAAGTGCACAGGCAAAAGATGCAAATGATAGAGCCTGAAAATATTAAGAGACAGTGGTGCTGCTAACCAGCCAAGAACATCAAACTGCACACTCCTTACCTAGTCTGCATTTTTGTTTACAGGAGTTAATCTCACCAAAGCTATCCATTTATGTTACACTAATCAAACTTGTTTACGATCTGCATTTAAGCAGAAGGTTGTAATTTCTTTTTTCAGACTTCGAGAGGTCTTGTTTCCCTGAAAGCTGGCCTGGTTTTTTATTTCAGAAATACATTAGTTAGTTTAATAAAATATATGGCTTTTCTGGGAAATCTTTCTTTTCCTACAGAGTATGTGATTAACAGGCTGGTGAGTTAAATTTTATGTAAGCAGGATATATATCTCCAACCTCTTAAGCATCTTGTCTCAGTTTTCTCTGGAAGAGTAGGTCTGTTGCAGGAAAAATGACCACTAATTCCCTACCAGGGAGAGGCTTTTTAATATATCAGCTCTTTATCCTCCTTGATCTAAAAAACCCCTCAACTTTCCCAGTGAAGAAAACCAGGAGGCCAAAGTAACTCCTCTCACTACTTGCTCACAGCAAGGGAAAAGCACCATGTGCTTCCAGAGCTCCATGGCATTGCTCACTTTTCTGCAATTAAAACCAGGTTCCCAGGTACTGCTGTTTTGAGAGATTGTATAATGCTGTAGGGAAGCATTATACATTTAAGTAGGGAAATAAATTAGGCACAGCCTGCCATTATAACCTTCAGTTATGAGTGACACAAGAACTGGAAGGTTTTATTGACCTGGGACAAGCTAGAACAGAAAATTGAGAAATGAAAAGAGATCTCTTTCCAAAATCATAAAATCTTCCTCTCAGCAAGTGTGCTAAAGAAAAAGGAAGTTGTAACAATAAATTAATTCACCTGGATATGATACACAATTACTTGAAACAGCTGCTTATGTACTTGAGTTACTGACTTGCTGTGCGAAAAGACTAATTAAAAGTAGATTGAGAGAAGATAGCACTGACATTTGCATTTTCTGCAAGGTCACTCCTAAAAATTATTACTGTAATCCAGGTAAGATGCACAGCTTAATGCTTTTTTTGGGTAGTTTGTTCACATTTTCTTATTTAATGACAATGCTCAGCCCAGTACTGTTTAACTCTTTCTTTCAGACATTATATAATATGCCATGGAAAAATATTACCATAAATTTCACTTGTAAGAGGATTAAAACCAAAGCAGTTCTATCCAAATTAATTTAGGTAAGTACACTAGATAAATAAATCAGCACCCTTCAGCTCTGAGAAAGCACTTCAGGCAATTTCAAGTCATTAAAAATACTTTTAGTTCCAACATTTTGGCTCTTAGAACAGTCTTAATGGTTATATGACAGTATGTTCTACTACTGGCAGTATGGCTTTTATTGCATGCCCTGATCTATTTGATGATCACGGCAGCTTTTTAGGGAACTACAAAGAAAAGCTGAAATAATGAATTATTTTTCAGACAAGACTAATAAAAGTGTTAATCAAAAATACCATAAATGTCAGAAGCTCTCATAAATTCTACTTTTATATATTCCTCCTTCTAAACATTCAACCAGTAGAAGAAAAATCCTAAAAGGGGGATGAAAAAGAGAGGGTGCAAGCCAAAAAAGAGCACCGTATACTCCATGAGCACTTAAAAAAATCTCAGCACTTTATTTAACTGATCTCATTTACTGATTTATGAAGTAGTATTATTCTCCTATGACTTAATTCCTGACAGCTTATAAACATCTCATATAGATTAATATGATTATGTTTGATTTCTGGTTAGATTATAAGGTATCCCCATATGACAAGATACAGTCAATTATTTCCCCCTTATGCCACTATTATGAAATATTACTGGGTTTTAATATACTTACATCAGAATAAGAATCACTCCCCAACACATTTTCCAGTGACTTGCACATCACTGATCCTGAGACAACAGTAAGAATTTCAAAGTACAGCTTGAAATGTATCTATCCAATTTATAATGACAATTTTCCTATTTTTTTGGTGACATTTATCAAGATTAAATGATATTTGACCCTCTTTCCATCTACTTTTATATTGTCCTTGAAAGGAAATTCTCACTGGCAATTGAGGAGAATATAACTACATATTGCATTGTGGATTTGTTAGCAAGAATTCGTTTTGAATTTTTATGAGGTTCCAAGAACATTATGTTGGAAAGTAAAATTATAGAGCTGTCAGTTATGTCTGTTGGATGGCGTACTTATGTTAGTGCAACGCTAGGAAGTTTCACTAATTTTTTTGAGGGGTTTCTATAGAGCTCTGCAGATGCTTTGTTCTACCTATGGTGCAAATACCTGCTAATTTGCTTCGCTTTCTAACCAAAAGCATTGAATTAAAAAAAAAGAATAAGTAACACTTAAGATATATATAATGAGCAGGGAAAAAGATGGAGCCTTGTAAGAGAAATCAGAGAGGCTTTAGGGTCCCTTGATAACAGTGGTGCAATAGATGGCCACTTTCGGTCACAATATATATTTTCCTTTGCCATCCACACACACATAAACACCTCTGGCAACAGCTATAAAAATAAGTTGCCACTGACTTGAGCATGCATTAGCTTCTGTTTCTCTCACAGCGCAGTCTCATGTGAACACAGATCACATATATATATATATTTTTTTTTTTTACATCTTACAGCAATTCCACAGAATTATTCCATAACCTCCATGGCCAGAGGAGAGTCCACTTATTTAAAATGCATGATTCTTGGTGTGAAAAGTGAAATCCATACAAAAAAAAATTCCATGGAGTACTTTTGGGAGTGCAGTGTGACCCTTCAGAGAGTGCTGCTCTAATGCAGGATACATCAAAAGATATACACAGTCCCTCTGTTTGAAAACTGTGGCAACAGATGCTTCTCTGCAGTTCCCTGTTTTATAAAATAACCAGTGGCAGAAATTGTCACCATATGCTCAATGTTTCATCAGACATCCAACCTGGCTCATTATATATACTTGTACATTTTTTCAAAATGTGTACATTTCTTAATTTTATTCCTTTCCCTATATATTTCATACCATTAATATTATCGACCAAACAAGTTTTACTGTAAGTCATGCAAGAACACTGAAAAAATAAAATTGACTTTTTCTCCTGAAGTCTTTTTCATCAGTATAGGCTTAATCTTTTAACAAGTGATTCTGATAAGGGCAATTTTTAGTCTTTGGAAAGAAACGTAACACCTATTGAACATTTTCCCTCATTTTTCAAAAAACATTATTTTAGGAGAACAGGGTGTGAGAATTCAGGGAATAGTGCATTTCAATATTGCATTATTTTCTTAAGTAGGAAAAATCTGTACTCATCACCTGATTAGTTGCATCCATACTTTATTAAGGTTTGATGGATTTAGAGCAACCAGATCATTATGTTCAGAGAAATCAATACGTGAAGGGGCAATTCCAAACAAAACTTTCTGTACTGAGTCACTGCAGTCTTAAGCATGGGTTTTTTTTTTTTTTTTTCCAGTGTATGAAGAGCTATGACTAACCAGAAAAGCAGCTTGGTTTTGTAGATTGAAGCCTGGGCTGCTGTCAGCTGGGAGATGAAATGCTGTGCTTTAGGTCGGCACAACCCACGTTTGCAGGGACTTTTCAACCCAAGCTTCACCTGCTCTATCTGCCACAACAGCAGCTCCAGTGGAATATGATCCTTTCGAGCTGAGATTTATTTCACTTCATTCTAATTAACCTGATTACTATCTAGCCATACACATCTGTTAACATGAGACACCAAAAAACCCACACGTTTCTATCGTCATCTGCAGCAAATGCCATGACACTGTCTAAACATAGCACGCTGCCAGGGATTTGAAATGTCAGAGGAAGAGGGTGAATCAGACTATCTGATTAAAAGAGAGTGACATGAGTTAGGAAAAGGAGATTACTGAACAGTGCAGGGTTACTGAGTTCTGTTTAGATTATTGGAGAGAACCCGGCACTTAAGTTTGAGTAATACAGTACAAATAGATAATGGACAAGTTCACACATACTGATTGCAGCATTAGCCCGAAGAACAAATCACACACTTTAACACAGAGATCATTAGCAAGATGCAATATTGACCAAAGTACTTGCTATCAAAATTCAGGTTCAACTTCCAATGAAATGCACAAACTAAGCGGATTTTCTTTTAGTCTGTGTTTCAAACTTGGGGAAAGACCACACGAAGAAGCCTATTATAATATTATTTGTAATTTGGTATAACCTTTGCCAAAAGCCTGGGAGGAAAGAACAGGGTAGACTTTTATACCAATTTCAGTGATCTTAGAAGAAAACTAAGGCGGCAGTGGTATCATAAGGCTATTACTAATTACTTCAGATCTCAAGAGGTGCCAGTCAAGAATTAGAAGTGACCTATCATAAATACTTTGGAGCTTTAAATACAATTTATATCTGGAAGCAATATGTGAGTCTTACAAAGAAAAAGAAAAATGGAGGAAAAGAGAAACCAAGAGAGGGAATTCACTATTATTTACTTAACCTGAGTCATTGTTTTGCTCTGAGCAAGCTTGTTTTGTTTTATCAGATCTCTACCTAAAGCAGAAGGAGAGATCCCAGACTGCTGAGTTCAACCTCACCTGATTGGATCATCCCAGGAAATCTTGCTGGGAAAAATCTCTGCTCTGCCACTTAACTGTTCTGCTAAGCAACATCACCTCTGTGTGGTTCCATTTCCTAGCCCACTTCTGTTCAACTACAAAATAAACACATCAGGGTAAGGATTCTTCTTACCACACGCTTGCACTTGTCCCTTGGGAATTCTGATTTCACTTGGAATTGCAATTGTGTAACAATCCAAACTGAGCATAACACTTTATCAAATTATGCAAAGACAAAAATATGAAAGACCAGCAAGAGAAAAAATTAATAAATTTATCTGGTTTTTAAAAACCCACTGAGAAGATTTAGATAGTGCCGTGAGTAGTGCTGAATAAATGCACTTAGCTGAAAACCTTATTTATTAATTGATTATTATAAGCAGACATGCCAGTTCTTAATGAATGGCTCCTTCCAAGATGACACAGGAAAAACTAGATTTTTTTTCTTTTATTTTTATCCTATTGACATTAGCCTCACCAGTATCTGTCCCAGATGGAGGTCTGGTAGCAGATGTCTGCCTGTATGCCGAGATCATTGACCTCTGAAATCTGAGCTCCATATGTAAGGCTTTAAGAATGAATCTTTCTTTTAAAGGAGAAAATAACCTCTTTTTTTTCTAAAAGAGGAAAGAAAAATCCACAACAATAAAAACTTAATTTTATTATGACCCTAAATCCTTACAAGAACTTAGTTCCACTGACTTCCCTTTGATAATAAAGTTTCACTGTTATTCTACAGAGAGTCCAGGGTAAGGAGTGCAAATTTGTACCTGAAAATTTAGGGAAGTTTTATTTAAAATTTCTATTTTCACAAACCCAGATCCCCAGCAAGATCAGAGTTACAGTATTCTGCCTCAGACCTCTTGTGATTTAGAAAATCTAAAAGGTCTACTGTTTTAACCAGCAACTTTTCTAACTCATCATCCCTTGTTTGGCTCATCCTGTTGTTAAATCTGACAGTGATCAGGCTGCTGTGAAGGGGCTGCCATGAGATCATGCAAAATGCACCAGTGGAGCTTAATGTGTGCAATGACAGAGGTACAGGAAATAACTAATTTCTCATTTTCTGCCTCTTCCTCTCTTTCCTGTCAAAATTCTAATTACATTAAAAAAAATGCATTTTACTGACATTGTGTCAAGTAGTCATAACTATTACCCAATATAAGTGTTTGACTCTGGCTCCCAAATAATAATGTTAATGAGATAACACAGAGCAGAGGGAGTGTGGGCTGCCAAGCCTGTGCAGCAAGCTACAGAACACTTCTAATGCAAATTGTTTCCTCCTGGACACAACTGCATTCGATTTGAAGATTTCTTAGTGTATTCATTTTCAGGCTATACCATCCAACACGCTGCTTATATCATCATCACTTTGCACAATCTTGCTTTCTGCCAAAAAGAAGTTTTAAAAATAACATAAAGTCATGGTAGAAATCAGACCATTTCAACAGGCCACTTTAATGTTCTTTCAACACTGCCTTGCTCCAAATTGCATATTCTCAACCATAATTTTCAACCTACATCATTCACCTCTCTCCTACAGCAGTGCTTACATTAATTGTCTTGGGAAGTTATTTTACTGTATTGCACCATCATATCCAATGTGCGTTTTTCCTCCTTAATAAAAGTGGGATTTGTCCTTTAATGTCTTTGGATTTAATTGTAGCACCATCCTCCGCTCTTTGACTAAAGAAAATAGCTAAAGTAGATCTTACTGGACAAAAGTAATCTCTCATCAGACCTCTCTTTCTAAAACCAGAAAAAAAATAATTGTACTGCCTCCCATCCTACTTTAATTATACCCACACCAAATGTCTTCAAGTTAACCAGTTTAAGAAAAAAAGGCTTTGTAGTAATTGCACACTCAGCTGGGCTCTTTGTAATTCTGTCCCTAATGGCACTTGGAGGTCCCTTGACTCCTAGAATTCTGTACAGGCATCAGGGACTGGATAAAAGGGATAAAATCCTACTGGTGAAAATGCAAAACTGAACAGAATCAGTTCCTTGCCATCCTTTTTCAGAAGCCTTACATGTGCAGGGTCAAAAGAACAAACTACAAGTTGCACACTATTTGCATTCCTTAATGAACAGCTGGAGGCAATTGGGAGACTGTAATAATGAAAACAACCTAAACAGAACATAATTTAAAAAAAGCTTTTTTGTTTGTGTTTTTTAATACTGCAGTTAACACCAGAGACACAGAAAACATGCTGCAGTTAACACCAGAGACACAGAAAACATGCCTTTCTATTTTGAAAGTGCTTTTAAAATGACCTTTTCATCCTCAAAGATGCATTCTGTATGCCAGGCAACCTAGGTAAGGATCTATGGTCTCTCTTCTGATTTACAATTAATTTGTTTTGTTTTCAGGTAAGATAATATATTTATGACAGGCTTTATGATGTTCTATACCCTCTTCTCCCTCTTGCTACCTGCTCCATTTCAACATTCAGTAACCACAGGGATTTTGCAACCACCCTTCCCAGAGACTCTTCTGTCTAACTTTTCATTACAGAGGCAGGAGCTGTACACCTGCAATTAAGGTAAAAGTTAGCACTAAAAGAAGAAATTACATTTCTTTCTTACATGTGAATAATAAATAGAATAAATACATGATGAATGCCACAGTGCTTTCCCTACTACTGTATCTGAACTTCCCTAGAGGTAAAATGAATTGTTATTTTTCCTTTCGAGAAAAAAGCCAAACACATCCCTCCGAAAAAAAACCAAACCACAAAACCCCCACCAATAATACCCTAAAAAAATTTTAAAACTAACCACAAACACCACATAGAAAACCACCAAACACCCACCAAAATGAGGATTTTTTTTTTAACGAGTTAAATCCCAGAGAAGCGGTCACAGCACTGAGCTTGACAGAGTTCAAGAAAATAAAAGAAATCTCCTCCCACCACCCCCCTATATAATTTAAAATCTTCCAATCTTGTGCTTATTTCTCTTTCAAATCGTGTTCTCTGAATGTAACAGTGGTTTTCCCACACAGATCTTTACAACTACTATGTATTTTTCCTTCAGTACTGCCAAATAGAACTGTTCTGTTCCAGAATACACAGGAGGAACCACTCTGGATCTCTTGCTGCTCTCCCTGGAACTGAAACACGGTGCTGACTGCAAGGGGCCACTTAGAGAAAGACTTTCATCTCCTCCAGTGCTCCCTGAAGCTGTTTCTCCCTCGGCTCAAAGCACAGGAGACCATCAGTGAGGGGCAATGCAAGAAAAATCAAAGGTGATGGCCTTGCTAAAGGAGGACAATTCCTCATAAGCTTTTTCAGATAGGAAAGATTTTTATATTTTAGCCTTTCTTGACATATTTCTGACTCCTCTGTTTAGGACTGACATGGCTGCTGAGCACAAGAATCATTCCTGATGTGCCTATCACAGAAGAACCTGACAACAGAAGGAATTAAAATACAGCATTGTGTAGGACATAACCGTACTGGTAAAAAAAGGGCATGTCAGATTAGAAATATTCTGCAAGGCACTAGGAAAATCAAAATTTTAAATGTAGATATAACTTTGTTTTGCAATAAGAATGTAAAACAAAAAACATGAAACTATCCCCTCTCTTAGTGAAGTTAATAATTCTTTATCAGCTTCCATTTTTAGCAAAGATGACCTCAGAAAATCTTCTTTTTTTTTTTTTTTCTGCAGCTAGAGAGTGTAAGCCAAGACAATTGAACCATTTTAGTAGCAATGCTGGGTGCTCAGAGAGGAACTCTCAAGTACTATTATTCCTGATAGCATCAAACACTATAGTTTGTGCTGCGTGTAGCAGTTTTGAAATGTGTCACGGAGATGGAACAATTCATACTTCGTATTTTTCTTGACAATAGATGTTAATATTTTCTGGTATTTAGAGTGTCAGCTTTTTGACAACTTATATTGCATTTTGGGCTTGTTTGGGGTTTTTCTTGTGCTATCTGAAAACAAAATTGTGTATGACTTGGTACAAAATGAAGCCAATCACTTGACTACTTCTAGCCTCTCTTCTTGTGGATATTTTCACAAAGTAAATATTCTTGTGAGAAGGCAATGACATCTTGGGGAGTGAGGTGGGATGAGGGGATGAAGGAGAAAAATGGGAAAAAATAAGGATCACAAAAATGTTTGCATCGCAGTCTGAACAATGAATTTTGAAGATGGTTTTCTTGAGGGTAGAAAAGAAACATCTGCTAAGTCATGGTCATTAAAGCACTTCACATCTTGTTTTGATACTCCTATCTATAAAAATCCTGCTACCCAAGAACTGCGATATAAGTTGAGACGTAAAATAACACAAGGTCTTCCTCTGGCATCTCACCTCAGGATATTCAAAAGTAATGCTTAAATTGCTAGAGTGATTCCTGAAAATTGAGTTAAAACTTCCACGGAAAAGTTGGGATAGAATTTATGTGGACACATGCTTTCCCCAAATTTGCATGTCAACTTCAGAGTGCCCTCCAAGGCCCCATGCAAAGCTCCCAGGTAACACTAACTGTACCTGGGGAAAAAAAATTAAATCTCAATATTCAAGTCTGAGTTCTGCTCTTTTAAAAGCTGTGTTTTACCCTTCTTGCTTGGAAGCAGCAGCATGAAATAGTCAGCTGCAAGGCTCTGAAGCACATACCTATTTTACCATAGCTAAGAACTTCTCATAGGATGTTAAGGGGTTGGAAGGGACCCTAAAGATTTTTGAAGCATTGTTGAGGAGCAGCAGAATATGAAAGTTCATACAAAGGAGAAGTGTCAAAATGTGACATTTCAATAACGAGGAGGAAGCATGGCTTGTTACAAAGCTCAACACACAAAGGAGAAGAATTACAGACCAATTCCAGAACTGCAGCCTGGTCTCATACACCCTAAAAGGCTTTGCCTTCAAAGCTGGCTGTGACATGCCAGGAGCACATGGGACAATAGAAGAAAGGGACAATGAGACCGGCAGAGCTGCTGTGTTTGGTCCTGGTGTCAAGAGCCTTTCACAGTTCATGCTTTGCCTGCAGAAACTCTCCAGGAGCAAATTGCCTCTTTCAGGCTCTCAAAAAAACACCTGTTAATGTGTTGAAGGAAAATCTTTCCCTGACTCCCAGAGTAAAATTATCCCCTGCAGATCCTTGTACTCTCTCCCTCTCTCCCCTTCCTCCCACATCACATAGCAATAGCAGCTCATGAAAGCAGAGTGGCTGCTCCTATCAGAAGGAGGAGTATTGGATATGTATCAATAAAAGTTAATAATGTGACCATATTTACAGTAACAGACTTCCACAATAAAAATACACATGATAAAAACAGGTTCCAGCTTTCCCAGGAAGGAAAAGAGATCTAGTAGGACAAGAAATTATTACAAAGTTATAACCTGGTAATTTCTCTGATATCTCTTATCTAAAAACTGAGGCTGTAAAAGTGAAGTTAAAGAGATGAGGGGTAAGTAACAGCACTGGTTAAAAGACCAACACAAAGATATTCATTACATGAGGTCAACATCATGGGATAGGGCTAAGGGAAAGGCCGGTAACATACTAACTTCATCTCTGAAACCTAAAAAGGCTTTCTGTTCCAGAATGACAAAAGTGGGTTGATCATTGCAGAACTTATCCAGTTTCAGTTGTCTCTGCACAGGTCAGACACACAAAAACACAGAAAGAAAAAAAAAAGGCAAGATTAGTAAGATCTGGGAGACCATCAAGTATCTCCAGGAATAAAAAAGAATTACTACCCAGAGCAGAAAAACACCTCTAGACCATCTCTGAAATTGTGGAAAACAACTGGAAATTATATGAAGATACCAGTAAAAACCAGCAATTTGAAAATAGCCAAATTTATGAGACAAGCTCTGTAGTCCGAAAAGATTCTCATTAACTATGTGCAGAAACAAGAACTATGAAGAATAAGATGCTACAATGGGAAGACTATGATTGCACATAAACATTCATGAGACATCTCAGTTTGCAAGATCGATTTTGTAATTTGGCTAATTTAAAACCATAATTTCCAAAGGGAGTTGTTCTGTCCAGCATTAAGGTCATGCAGGGTCCACGGCTATAACATGTTTGTAATCCAGCAGTGTTGGAGATGATGCTGTGACTAAATCCTGCAACAGACATCATGTGATAGCCGAGTTCTACTTAGTGGGAATCCTGTGAACATATCCAGTTGAAATCCAGGAAATTTACCCTTTTTTTGGAGCATGGGTGCCACAGCTGTAGGCCTCAGCTGTCACTTCAGAAAAAGCAGGGCCCAGGCACCAGCCTGAGGAGCAACATTCCCCCCACCAAATAATAAAACAAAAAATAATAATTTAAAAAATAAAATTAAAAGAAATAAATAAATAACCAGTCCCAGAAGCAAAATCTCTTACTCTCTGCTTGCCAGCAGGGGTTGGTGCCCTAATTTCCAGTTTGCCAGGATTTTCTCTCCTGCAGCGTTTCTGACCAGTGGCAACAACAGTGCCCCAGCCCCAGGTAAGGGACTGGCAAACTATCACAACATAGATATTGCCATGGTAGCTGTGTCCCTCTTCTGACACTTAGGGTTAAAACCCTCAGCCAGAAAAGTACCTAGAGCCCCCAGGTCTTTCTGGGTAACTGTTTCTGCCATCAAAGAAAGAATTCCACATCACCAACATCACCCCTGTGAGCGCACAGTTCTGACCTGTGAAGACAAGAGCTGTTGCAAAGTTTTTTCCGAGTCTTCTGCCTACCCGAAGGCATCCATCTGCCTCATCAGACATTACTGAGATCTCACAGATACAAGGTTACCCTTAATAAAATTAACTCTACGATTTGTCATACACATCCTCTATGCCAGCAGCACAAGGTGCAGTTGCTTTAGGTTCTATTTTAATATTTTTTTCCAAGTACCACCTCTATAGAGAAAGTCTAATCTTACTTTTATACAATAACTACTACTATTTGTGGTATTATAGCACCCATAGCTGACTCATCCTGCATAAAGAAAAGGGCAAACCTCCTTCATTCAATAATTTTTGCATCAGGCTTAGCTGCTTGCTCTTGGGGCAGCTCCTCTTTTAGAAAGATATGCAGTTTTGTTCAAAGACTTCGACTAATGGAAAATCTATCATATTCCCTGAATGATGTATTCCAATAATAAAATACTTTGGCTTCTGAAAATGTGCATCGTCTTTCCTGATCAAATTTTCTGACTTTCAGGCTCAGCCTCAGGATCTTGTTATGTTGTGTCTTCATGATAAATGAATCCCCAATACCAAGCATCCACTCTGTGTGGAGTAGATATGTCACCCCTTATGCTTTTCTTTGAGAAACAAAAGTGAACAGGAGAAAACAGGAGCAAAAAGAAGGCCCCCATATAAATTTGTTTAAGGTTGGCTCAATGTTTTTAGACAAAAGATGAGTAAGCCTCATCTTGCATCACCTCCTAACCAAGAGTTAAGCACCGGAGTTCAGATTTAAAGGAAGTCAAAAAGGAGATTCATTGCATACCCCTTCCCCTGAAAAAAATTTAAAAGGCAAAAAAAAGAAGAAGAGGATTTAATAGAAGACTTTTTTCCCCCCTGTCCTTTCTATGTGAAGACAGACCTATCAGAGAAGATTGAAGTAAAGATATTCTAAGCACGGCCACCAAAGGGGAAATACAAGAAATCCTCACGTGCAAGATTATCAAGGAATTCTCTTTCTAGTGTTCCTTCAGAATTGTATCATGATTTGCAGTACTCTTAATTATATGGAGTAGTAGTAAATAAGCATAGGAATTTCCATCCAAGCAAGACAAAGCTACACAAGAGACCAAGGAGATGAACACAAAGCATCATTTTGCCAACACAGCAGTACTACTGATGCTTAAAACAAGGTGAAAAAAGGTGGATATGGGGAATATCTGGAAAACATGTGAAAAAGGAAACATGTTGTGGTCTAATTCTGACTGCTATTCACCCCTTGGGAGCAGCAACAGATCTTTAACAGAGCATGGTAGCTCCAGCATCAGAAGAGCAAAGCACTAAGCTCGACTGAAAGCCACGTATCTGACTTGCAAACTTCTCTGCTTCAGTAGGCAAAGCAAAGTGTTAACTGCAACCACATAGAAAGTAACTCTGTGAAAAGAGCAAATACTCCCCTGCTGACCCAGAAAGAGAAGAAGCTCTAATCTTAGGAAAAGGTGCACAGTCACACAAAAACATTATCTGACGTGGAAGAAAATTTCAAAATCAGAAATGCTGCTCAATTTTAATGATAAGCAACAGAGAGGAGAAGTTAAATTCACATAGATATTTCAAGTTAATCCATGACTGACTTCGTTTTGGGCATGATCACTGTAAAAAACACATTGCTTTGGTCAAGCCAGACATATCTTGTGGTATTTTGTCTTCTATTTGCGAAATACCCTGGGCCTCTTTGCCATACACACTACTCAATAGCAAAGCATTGTTAAGGGTTTCTTTTATTAGGTCAGTAACAAAACAGCATCAGTACATTAATAACCAATGATAAACAATGGAGTTTAACTGCTCAGCACCTAGATATCCCACATTCTAGCTTTCTTTATGTGTACACACATTCCAATAGTCTCAATGCATTTTTACAAGTTGGTAGCAGCTTACGTTAACAATTTGCACACACAATCGCACACGTATAAACCTCAGCAGGAATCATTTTGTATTAATCAGCCCAGCAAAGAGAACCTGCAGTAACTGGAATTTCCAGTAGTCATGCACAATTTGTAAGAACAGTGAAGGCCGGATAAGAGGGGGAGAGGAGGAGACACGGGGAGACACAAGGAGAAAAGCAAGCAAAGCCACCAGATGCAGACAGGCTGCTGTCTTCCAGTTCTTCAGGTAAAAATCTATGGTTGTTAAGAGGCAGTTGTCCATATCATCATATGGAAAAGTCTGCTTGGCTAAAAACAGCTTTTAGAACTGCATTTGTAAAGCTAGACCAGCTGGGAGGGCAAGGGAAAAAAAGCTAACGAAGAAAAACCCTAAGTTGCAGAGCATGTTTAGGAGAATTAATATGTCCTCATCTGGGTAGTTTAGGCTCACCTAAGCTACCCTGGAGGAGGATGCACTTTTTTTGATGAAAGAGGTTCTGTTCAGGTCTGTCCTTTGAGAAGCATGGGACAACATGGGCTTGGGGTCACATTTAGAAAAGAGATACTGTAAATTCTTGCAGACCTACTAAGCAAGCCCTGTTGGCACAAAAGGTACTATGATGAGGGTGTTAGTATGAAAACAAGAGAATTACATCACTCTACCCAGGACAGTGACAATCACTAAACCTCTCTCCATGTGGACTGATACAAGGAGAGACAAAGGCAAAGTGAGCCCTTTAACTTTGGTACAGTATTTCTCTGTATGCAGTAATTGCCTTTCTACACATTAGCAGAATTACTTAGGTAACCAATGTGGTCAGGCAATGTGTCTTTATACAGACACACTTTGAAGGTCAACCTTAGCAAACACTGTGGTTCAAGTCATTCTGAGATATTAAACATAACTGGTCTAGCAGAGCTGCAATTTATTATAAAGTGAAAATAAGGACACTTCAAGAGGTGAAATAATTAAATGTATAATCAAGTTTCAAGCATTGAATATTTAGTCAGGAAATGTACAAAGATATCCTCCTATTGACTTAACACAGAGGTTCAAGGAAGAAATCTGTTTGAATGCCCAGGCAGCCGTGGCTGACCATATTGTGAATGTCAGCTCATTGACTCAGGTAGTGAACTCTTGCCATTTTAAACTTAGGCAAGTCATTAACCATGAACAAAAGCTAAGATTATTAGTTAACTGCCTGTTCAGTTGCAGGTACAAGCATGGTATAACCTGATGAAGCAAGCATAAATAACTATCTTCTGCATTTTAGAGCTACACATGACATACAGAAACCCCAGAGGTGCTACCATCATTGCAGAAACTATGTAATTAAAATTTGCTGATATAATTTGCAAATAGAAAGCAGAAAAATAATAAAATGTGTGTGAGGCTTTTGGGGAGTCCCAGGAGACTGGTAAGGGATACAAGCACGTGACATTCCACAGCACTGAGGCAGGCTGGCTGCGTGCCACTGTCAGCCACTTAACTGCACCCTGCAAGAATTCAGCTGCAAATCTTTGCTTCCTTTATGTCTTTCATATCTTTGCAATTCTCAAGGCAAAAGGCAAAGACAAAGTCGGGGGGCTGGAGTTCTTTCATCCAAGAACATTCTTCACCCAAGGCCAAAGGTTCACCATATCCTTAAAAGGCCTTTGGATCTGCATGTTCAGTCATCTTCATCCAAACGTATTTCTTTGGGAGCATTATTCAGTCCTTGTGGCCGATCCTAAAAGAACACCAATAAAAACTATCTTCATTCCTTTAAATACAATCTTCAATGGCTTTATCTCTAGGACCACTGTACGAGAGCATTGTGTCAAAGGTGCAAAATGGATTCAGGGATATTTCAATTAAAACCACAGCACACTGAAACATTTTTCTACAGTTTTTGGAGTTTTAGTTTTGGTCAACTCTCTAGTTAAGGTTTCCAAGGTGAAATGGGCTTTCTGGAAAACCACATATATAAACACAATATTTTTCCCCTGTGCTGACAGCTGTTTAAAAAGACTACCCCATTAGCTTTCCTAGGACAATATTTCTAAGGGGATAAACATTGGGATATAAGATATAGCTGTATATTACACAAGTACAAAGTACTTTGAATATAAAACTCTAGAATACAAGGAGGTTCTGTATCCACTTAAATTACTTTACTGGAGTAGGAAGAAGCAATGTTTCCTCTGGGAGGAAACAAGACAGTTATTTAATGGGGCATGATAATGCCATAGAACACAAAGCAAAAACTCCTGCAATTGTAACTTGTGATTGTCTGAAATAAAAAAGGTGTCAGCTAATCTTGGTTTCAAACACATACCATTCTTTAACTTGTCCATCGTTATTCCACATCATCTAGCTCACTTACACGTCCTCCAACTTTTCTTATGTATATATGAAGTTTGCCAATCCTTTCTGTCCTTTTTAAAAAATATTTTCCCAAGTCATCTATTCACCTCTTCCTTTCGTCCTTCTGTCTAAATATCTTCTGTTGTTTTTCTCTTCAGGTAGCCTCTCCCTGATACTCTTCTTTTCAATTCCATGAGCTCCTTCAAGATTTTAGTCTTGGCCTTCCTGTCTGCATCATTCACAACTCTGTTTTGGTCTCCAGAGTTTCTCTGCCCATTCTGGATCTCCTGACCTTTTTCAGCCTAATTCTCCACAGTCACCTCCAGCTCTTTTCTTTATTATTTTTTATTCTTCACTTCTCTTCCTATCCCTCTTTCACCCAAAGCCATTGTAGCTTCAGTTTTATTTCTTTTTCTTTGGATGTTACCAAGCTTCTGCTATTGCACCACCCTGCCAGACTCGGTCACAAACTGTTTCTAGAATGAAGGGTCAATCGTGCCTTGTTCTAACAGTATGAAAAGACTAAACTAGAGGAGAGTCAATCTTCAGCACAATTAAAAAAAACCAAACAACACAACACCACAAAACTTTTCTCCTTAAATGCAGTACTGTCAGTTTATTATTACAAGACTTGAAATAATTAATTTTATTACTACTGTGTCTGCAACTTCTGAAGGACTTCCATAAAAAAAACTTATTCCAAAGCAAATTACAAGTTTCAATAGTTACAAGAAAAGCATGAAACATGCTCCTTAGCTAAGTAAATCGCAAGTGAGAAAAAGTATAATTCAACCCTAATATTTTAAAGTGTTCAATTTTTAAGACAGCTGTACAACTATCAGCATTCCTACTCACAGGGGCACACACAAACCTGATCTGAATAGAATAGCAGACTGTGGAAAAGCTTAAATCTATACCTGATTTTGAACTATTCTGAGTTAACACTGTTTGGTCAGAATATTAAAGGAAGGAAAGGGAAAAAAGGAAATCTGATCTCTAGCAGTAACCACATGAATGCCATTAAAATGACACTCATCAGACTAAAGATGTAAAGGGAGGCAGGAAGGTTGTCTCAGTAACTTCTAGACAATTTTGGATGGAAATGATCAGCAGTGACAAGTGTTTGGTACTTTGCAGATTTCAAACTAGTAGGAAATGGTGCTTCTAAGCACAGATTTCTGCATCAGTTTGTGATATTTGTTCCTATCAAAAGTCATTTCTTGATCTCAAATTAGAAGCCATTTCGCCTGCAATGGGAAATAAACAGGTCAGATAAATGATATTTATGAGGATTACTTTTTCTTTGGATGGAATGTAATCAATACCCTTCATTAGGTTAAAGCAAGATGATGGGGAGTAAAAAGGTGCTGAGGTGAATTTAAAGGTTCTGAAGGGTTCAGAAATCAAATCTTTTATAACATTAACTTTTTGAAAGATGTTAACAAGTCGTATTAGCTCAAACAGAAGCTTCCTATTGACTCTCTATTCTGCCTTCAAGGCTCAACCAAAGCAGATATCAGATTCTAAATCTGATAAAACTCAAATGGGATTTGGTTTGCAAAAAAACACCTCTTTGTTTAAAGTTTATTAATTCTTTAGTGTCCTTTGTTCTTTAGCTTTTAATGTGTAAACTAGACTTCTGTGCATCAGAGTCAATAAAAAACTTTCAGCTGAAAGGGGATAGTGATATAAGGTACTATGTATCTTCTTGTGAAACCAAAAATCTTGAATAAGCTTGTTTTAACATCAAGCTAAACATAAAAAGAGAAATTGAAGTTGCTATACATTAGCAACAGGCTGAAGGAAGACTGAAGGCAAAATGAGAAGGTGTGCTCTTATTTTTTTCCCAGCAAATTTCAGGCCTATCAGATCTTGGACCTAGTATATTATACACTTAAGGATCATTCTTTTGGATGCTGAGGCCTTCCTAAATTTATTCATAACCATATCTAAGCTATTGCTTTCTGTCCTGGCACTGACGTTAAATAGTCCTCAATTTTCCCCAGCTGACTCCTGAAAAACAGTAAAATCAAAAGGTGCCAACAGCAAGCTTGGTGCTGGGTCAATGTTCTCTCTGCAGTGTGAAAACAAACTGTGAAATACCGTGAAGTACTTGGAAGCACTCACAAACAATTTTCTCAGTGTTCCCCTCTCAGCACTGGAGGTGGCTGTGGGTCAAGCCAGTGCTAAGACAAATCTGAGCTTTACAGCTGTTGAAATTCTTAAACCACACCAGACTTTAAAGTTATGTCATGGCAGTGGAGTTATTAGTTGCCTGCCACAGGATGTGCTGATGGCAGTTGAAGTTCTTATTTATCAAGGGGCCCAAATAATTGAAGCAATCCATCTGCTCCGTGCACTCCCCCCTGCCTATCCTGTGAGTACTTACTGCCCTGTGATATTTGCCAGTGATGTCACACTTAAGCAATTGGCAGCCCGTTAGATCTCCTGAGAACCGTGCTGTGATGGAGCAGAGGTAACTAAAATATTCCACCTGTTCCAAGTTTTCCCTCTGCAAAAACCTGATGGGGCGTGATACATGGCAGCGACTGTCATAACTGGTCAAGCAGTTGCCAGACTCTTGCATATTTCCTGAAGGCTGCTGCTGTTTTTCATCGTGAATTCCAGATAATTAAAATAATTGACCTGCTCTAAGGCCCTGCTTTGACTCCAGCGTTTTCAGCATTGGAACATTTGCCTGTTGTCATATTTGGTTAAGAGCAGCAGAGGCTTTGATTACTCTTTCACAACGTGTCACAGAACCACAAAGTGACCTTATTTGCACAGTTTGTGTTACTGAACTGCCAGACACCCTTCTGCCCTCTGCACTCACCCCACGGCTCACAAGTGCAACATCCATCCAAGTGTTAGAAAGGTAGAGGAAGAGGAAATGAAGGAAAGCATGCAAGCAGTTTTGCAAGCAAGCTGATAATGGGAGTCCTCCTACTGCTCCCATGTGATGAGTAATTTAAACACCCCAGTGCTCTGTTGCTTAAATGAACTTCCATTAAGGTTTTTTTCAGTAGTTAAGGAGCCTACAAATGTTTTACAGGGGATCAGATACCCAAACTTATACTTTTCACCACTTATTATGTAGTTAAAGGACGGGCTTGTGTGTTGATTGATATACAGATCTTTAGAATAGTCCAATTAACTGTACTAGCCATAAAAAGCTTTGATGTGTTCTTCTGCTGAGGGGTATAGATCTTACTTGTAGTCAGATTATATTGCTCATTTTTATTTGAGAAGAACAAAAACACCCGTTCCCTCACCAGATCACATCCCACTCCTGAATTTACTGTATTCATTTCAAGGACGGATGATCAATTGTGATCTTTGCTCTGCATAGAATCTGAGCAGGTCACAGACTGACTGACAGTGACTGTAGAAGTCTTTCCAACACTTTCATTAAGATCTAACATTTCTGCAGCTGTACTTTAAGGCATTCTATATTTTGCCCTGCACAAAATACAGATACAGAATTATTTTTAAAAGACCACTTCTAACATATCATCCACTTCTAATAATGCTCAGCTTTTCTAAAGTCCAAGGTTTTCTTTATCTGTAGCTTTTTCTTTTCAGCTCTTTATCTTCAAACAGATAACACTGAAATGAATAAAGAGAAAAGCTGTTTTTAAAGGGAAAAAGCTGCCAAATCTTATACAGATATACAGCTAGGAATGATATCAACAACATTAGAGTTACAATTATCTACCCACTTAAATAAAATTTTTATTTTTTTTTAAATTTGAATGTAAATGAAACCAACTCAGAAAGTCAAGATGATCTGTTAAGAATAACAGTTTACAAGTAAACTATTTGATAGAAGGAGCACTTTTTCCTTATCTTGCATCAAGCTTTTTAGACTAGAAAGTGCTCATTGTTTCTTGAGCAGAAAGGCTTGATGTGTATTAGTTTAAAGATAAAGTCAAATCCTGACATCCAGAAGAAATTTAGGTTTCCATCAAAAATGAGAGTCAGCACATGCAGAGAGGGACAAAAGGTTCACTGCAGCTCTGTGGCCCAGAGAGCAGCTGGGATTGCTCCTGACCATCGGGGGTCCCTTTTAACCTTCAAGTTCTTGTAGCAACACGGCACATATTTCCCATCGAGAAATATCTTAATTAAAAGAAGAACCTCACCTAGTGGTAGTTTTAAATTTCAAATTTATAGAGAAAAGTTTTTCTAGGAAGACTCAATACCCTACTCCAGTGAGTCTTTGTCAATCATCACTTAATTGAGGTAAAAGAAGATGACAGAAAAGACACTGCTGTAATTCATGTACACAACTGTGGAGTGAGAGAAATTCACCTTTTGATGAAATAGCTTTTTTTTTTTTTACGTACACTGGTGATGATTGATTGTAGAAAATTCAAAAGGGTGACTTTACAGATAATTGGCCCTGACTAACAAAAGCAAACAACATTGCAGCTTTTTGTCAGCAGTGGGATGCAATTATGCACCATTAATTAAACTGGCATGCCAATGAAAGGTCAGATAAAACAACATAAAGGAAGAAGAAAGTAGTTCTATACTTTGAAAATTTTATTGCTTGAAAACGTTTGTGCTTATACAGCACTCTTGGAGTGGGAGGAAACCATTCTTCATTTAAATCAGGTGAAAATTTGGAGTCAGATTCCGGTCTGGCTTAAATACAAGAACATGAAATAAAACAAGGTGATGGAACTAAGCAAGGTGTTGCAAACTTTAAGGTACCCACCTATCCTTTCATCCTGAACTGGCAGATCTGCTCACGAATGGGCACATAATACAAGGCAGAACATTTTCACTTAGCAGGGGGTCAGTAACCTTGCAAATACTAATTTAATTCAAAGCAGAAGACCTAACTTTACTTATGACTGCATATACTTTGATTAAGATAATCTACTGCTCTCAATGCTATTTTTATTCAGTGCCTTCTCCCAGTGACCAGTTTGATCACTCCCAGGGCCAACATTTTAGGAGGTATATTTGCCATTTGTCATGCTGTGCATCACAAAACTTGAGCCACAATTTAAGAAAAAGAACAAAAAAATAATCTTTTTTAGCAGTAAATAATTTTTTTTCCACAAGAGAAGTCACTTTTAGCTGGATTTCTCCCTGTCCATCAAATTGCTTTCCCCCAGTTACTTTATTTGCACAGACTAATCTGCCAGTGAATGATAAATGGCAGCAAGCTTTGTGTCTTTGTACATGTATGTCAAATACACTAGTAAAAAAAAGGCACAGTAACTTATGATATCATCTCTGCATGCAATATATATGGCTTTTTCTGATTCTTTCCATTTTTCTTAATTGATTAGAAATAAATATGCAACCTTGAAGGCCAAAAGCTTCTGAAGTAAAAAGCACAGAGTGTTCTAATGTTTATCACTAATGGAGTCAAGTGTGTCTCTTTGCCAGGATGAAAGAGACTTGCAAAGATATTCCAATACTGCTGCTTCCTCTCCCAAAGTGGAATTGAGACTTGGCAACAGGTAAAGATGGGCAAAGTTGTGCCAAAGAACATCTCAGGGACGTGCCTTCTCCTTGGCCGGCTGGAGTTGGGTCAGGTTATCTACTGGAAGAACAACAGAAGTTGACAGCATTTGATTTCTCAAGTTCAGGCTAGAAAGTTTGGGGTCTTGGCAGGGGTGGGGGGAGGGGTGGGGGGGTGGTGTTCTTTAAAAACAACAACAAAAAGCAAAACAAAGCAAATAACCCAACAAAACCCAGCCAGTCTACCCCTATCTACCCATACTCTGTCACATTCCCCCCTCCCTTCCAAAAGAACACCAGATTCAGTTAAATATTGAAGTGATTAGATTGCTGACAGGGAACAGAAATGGACTGAATTAAAAATATTTTCATTTTTCTTTCCAGTTTAGTAGAGAAATCTTGTTTTCAACACTACCATTTCATGCACAAACCTCCCTTGACATACTAAAAAACCTGAATCTGTCTCCTTTCTTCATGTTATTTTAACTTTTCACATAATTACAGAGAAATTGCTAATGGTCATGCTGAGCACTTAAATCTAATTTATCAATAAGGCAAGTCAAACTTCCACAGCAAGTTAAGTTATGCAGGATATGTATTTCAATACAGCACCATACCATCACTTGGTAACTTAAAGGCAAGCATTTAATTGCATGAAAATTTTTGAGAGAAGGTGAGGGAATCAGTGTAATGAGATTATCTTTGAACAAGCTTTGTGGAATAAGCATTGATAAAAATATCAGAGAACTGATGTTGAAAGTTGAATTAAGTCAGAATAAGGTAAGTCCCAATTCCTGGAGTTTAACTTGATTCAAAATCTAAGCAGAAGGGAACTTGAAAACTAGGTTAACCTCTCTTTCACTTTGCATTTCTTTCTACATTGAAGTTGGGGGTTATTTTAAACCTGTGATTTTGTCTAACTGCACATCTCCTCAAATGGCAAATATCTCTTCCTTTTCAAGTCTCCAGGTTGCTAGAGAACACTTTTTATACTATTCACTGTATCCAGCCTTGTGTTTGGCAGTGAATGCTCCTCTTAGGTAATGGTTATCTTGAGTAGCTATAGCATCATTAACTTGTCTCAAATGCCCCATTTTTAGAGATTGTCCTTGTTAGGAACAATTTTGAAAGAGCACAGAAGAGCTGAAAAGGACTGAGTATTTTAGATTACGCTATTATAGTAAAATTGAGTATCCCAATCAAGTTCTTTGGTATCTAAACTGATTTATCACATCCTAGCCCTCCTCTGTTAAAAGACGTCTGAAAAAAGTATGAACCAGAAATTTTGTAGCATTTCATGTTAGGCTTCCTCCATTCCCACAGGTCAGATTCTGATTTAGATTAAATTATCCACTAGAAAAAAATAAAATCCTCCACCGTAATATTATATTAGTATATCAAAGAGATGTGTCTGACATCTCTCAGGCTCAGTCTATTCGACAGTAATTAGGAGACAATGGAAGTGATTTTGAGAGAATCCCTGATTGTTTCTAAGGTAAGGAAGCAACAAAGGAGAAGATATTTGGGGTATTCCTTCTGAGGCAGCTCAACTACCACAGCACCTCTTCCTCAGATACGTAGCCCAGGTTTCTTTCCACCTTCTCCTCCAGCCAGTTCTAGCAAGCAGACATTTGGATGACTTCTGTGTGCCTTTCACCTCCCTGAAACAATGACTCAGAAAATGAAAATTGTCTTATTTCACTGCTAAAATTCTTGTCCTGTATTCAGTTATTCAGTGACCAAGTAAAGAGGTACCCTCCACACATCATACATCATTAGAATATTTGAAAAAGCTTTCAAAACCAGGACACCCAGTACAAAGTGCTGAAGAAAACCAGAGGTAAACAGAATTGTACCCAAACGTTACTAATGGACCTAAATAAAACACATAACCCTCCTGATTACCACCTAGACAAGACTAATATTAGTTTTTAAACCTAGAGTTCTCTCAGAAGCAGCAACTTCTACTTCTTTCCATGAAAAAAAGGCCATTATTCATACAAAGGTGGTCAGGGTCATTCTCCTAATTTGCAAGGGGAATGCTGTCTTTACATGGGTGAAGCAGGGCTCTGGGCCAGGACTTGTGTTTAAAAAGACAAGAGTTCATCTAACAGAATTTAAGGGTTTAATATTATGTAATTAACTTTTTGTCAACACAAATCAAAATGTTAATGTAGGTTCTGATACTGCAGTCAGAGGCAGGCGAGCAGACCCTCGCTGTCCAGGGAAGCCCTTTTGACTCCAAGGGTGCTCCAAGCTGATGAATCCTGGCATTCTCTGCACTGTCGCTGCAGTCACGTTCTCAGAGCATCTGTCCATAATGATCTGGCAGCGGGACGGATTTGCTCCTCTGCAATTTTGAATTCTAAGAAAGCCTTATTTAAATATGAGGGAAGATGCAAATAGTTATTAGATAGCCTTAGCAGAACATGATTTGATGGTGCTTTTCATCATAATATTGCTGATGATTACTCCCTCAAGTCTCTTCAGAAGAGGCTAGGACTTTCCACATGCACCCAAGCAGCTTTCAAGAGGAAATGCAAGACTAAACATTCTGTTTTGAAATCCTGCATAATGATATGTATTATAGAATCAGTTTTTGTTGTGTGTTTTTCAATTTAGCATGAATAATTTTCAGTTTTGCTAGTAATTCACAAAGCTTTAATGCTTACTTAATTAGTCTAAGCTTGGTAATTCAGCCAATGAAAACTAAAGTGTTTAAGTTACATTAATTGTAAATGATGTTAACAGTTAATTTTCTGAATGATGGAGCAACATATAAACAAACTTGAATAACACTAGGATTAATTAATTGATTAGCTAGTTTCTGTTGAGAATTATATTCAATAAGAGTCTGTCAATACAAATTGCTATCAATTGCAACTTTATGAAGTGCCAAGAATAATGGGTTCAGGTACATACTAGAACTAGTTGTCATGAATGCCAATTTACCGCAGAGAAATGGATTGTTTATCACCTAATTTAATTTCAGACAGCTAACTCACTTGTAATAACTCATTTTAGCATTGAATTTTCAAGAACTTGAGTGTTGTTAAAAGCAGCAGCTTGCTGTAATAAGTTTGCAAATTTAAATTCTTCTGTAAATAATTTAAAGCAGACTGTAACTCAATTTTGCCATTGACTACTTGGAAAATATTTAGCAATTTTATTCACCACCAGACACCCTATTCTTCCCACTGGCAGCATGTTTCATTACAAATGCCTGCCTACGGCTGCAGTATTAGACTTGAGTCTGTGCTTTTAATAACACTGGGATGGATGCAGTGTCCTCTCTTGCTTCTGGCTGACTCAGCCAAAACACTCTGTGGAAGTATTTAATACATATTCAGTTTGATTTCCAGATGCTGAAGAAGAAAATGTAGAGAAGGTTCACAGCAGACTGAAAGGACACAGAAGTCCTCTGGTTTGGGGATGGGTTTAGCTTATACTGTGCTTTCTCCATCCTCTCTCTTAAGTCTTTTAGGTTATTTGATGGCAAGTGGGAACAAGAGAAGTTAAGAAAAAAGCAGCCTACTTGGAGCCTTTGAGAAATTATGCAGAACATCAATTTCTTAAAGGCTCTGAGGAAGCTGTCAGCTAGAAACAATTTAATAATCTTATGGAAAGACCTTCCCCTTCCAGATTTTCAACAGTCACCGAATTCATTTACAATGCCTGGGTAAAAACATGCAGTTACATTACAGTGAAGAAGTGAGATGGCACAATAATGTAAGGGTTTATTAATCTGCATAAAGCTTTACATCCAGGAACCGTGTCAGTCCATGCCTACCCCTGTAAACATACATTCCCATAAATCAATATGCTATCAGCCTTTCTTGCTTTGCTTTTCAAACAAGGCAGTGAAACCAATCAATGTTCCAGCACACCTGCAATAGGTACCTGGCAGAGCCCACCACCTTGCACTCACAGCTGTCAAACACTACTGAGTGTAAAGGTTCCTGCCAGTTTCATGCACTTACTGCATTTAACTCACACTAGTCTGCAGTGTGCTCATTAGTCAAGGCAGATCACTTCATATTTCAAAATATGTATTAACACCCTCCGGTAATCTGTGACTTCAAGGAAGACCAACCACACCTGCAAACAAGCCTAAATAAACTAAAATATTTAGAAAGCCTTTTCAACTTTCCTAGAGTAACATGAATTATTTTAATAAAATAAAAAGTCCAACAGCAAAAGCTTTGAAATGCCATCTCAAAAATAGGTCAGACTCTTACTTCCTATCTTCTCTCTAACAGCATGAAAAGCTGTCTGTGCTTTGCCTCATGACTTTTCTCCTTATGGGAGCTTCCACAAATCATTTCTGTTAGCAAAAAGTAATCCATGGACTAAGCCTGTCCTAGAGCTACAGACTGAGCTTCCACTGGGAAGATGCTGCAGGCTGAACACAGATGTTGAACAACCTAGTTAAAAATTGAACAGCACATAACCAGCACTACAGCAGCACCACTGTTTACTAGACATCACTCAAAACCTCTTCGTAAGTGAGGAAGTATTTTAACTTTAGCTTAAAGTCAGACTAACAACATGACATTTTACTTCAACTCAAAACTCTTCTGTAAGTCTGATATTTCCCTCCCCAAAAACATTAAATGGATTTTCTAGATTCACAGCTATACAGACACAAATGAGGAGGTAATCAGAGATTTAATTTAGTATCATTACCCAAGCTAACACCTCACAGATCTGTGCTGACATGAATCAAATGGTTATTCCCACCTGTCAGCAAGAGTTTGATAGCTGAAAGGCAGGGGGAAATAGGGTATTTGACATTTTCTTTCTAGCAGGAGGCTCAGTTAAGAGCTTATAAATTTATTATAAACACACAAAAGAGGTTAAAAGAAAATTATCTATATTCAGTAAATCAAGATAATAGTTTGATAGATTTAAAATGTACTCTCCACCCCCTCAGTATGTTGGGAACTTAGTAAAACTACTTAATGCTTCAGTTTTGAAAAGGTTTCGAAGAAATTTTCTGTAAAGAAATATGGTCATACTTTATTAGTTAAACTCGTACAAAATTAGAACTATAAAAATTTGCAATTATAACAGAACAAAAAAGGTTGTATTTCAAGGTTGCAAGGCACTAGCACATGACTGAAAACCTATGAGTGGATCTTACTTTCAGTTCAGCACCAGAACTGACTGACCCAAGTAGGAGTATACATCAAAATGCAGGCAGGTTTTAACAAAGAGTATTTGTGATGAAGTATCAGCTACTATTTCTATTGCCATCCTATAACAACTGATACTTGAGCCCATAAAACCCATTACTTTAATCATTACATGGGAACGAACTCTTTCTAATAAAGCTTTCAGATTATAAATAACATTGATCTGTATGAAATTGATATTTACCATTGATGGACACAATGTACAAGACAACGTTAAGGAGGATTTATGTATCACAACACAGCTGAACACAAGGTCGTACCTAAACACAGAATCCATTCACCCTTAAGGGGGAACTGGGAAACAGTAGCAGAAAAGTGCAGGGATGCTTTTACACAGCATTTTTAAGATTATGTTCATTTTTGACCAAAACCTTACCAAGAATGAAGCATTAACAAAACCATACCAGTTTATGACCAACTCTCAGATTTCATCCTTTGGTACCAGTCTTGGATCACAAAAGGGAGACAGAAAATGGAGAACTTCAATGCATTCAGAGAAGAGCTCCAAAACAAACTGGGGTCTGGAAATACGCTCTGAAGTGTCAAGAACTCTATTTGCTTTACTCAACAACTTTTAAAAGACTATTAAATCAAAATCTTCAAGTACCAATAAAAGCACAAGACTCTGAGACCACTTGAATGGATGAAGGCAAGACAACTTTAAGTGGCTCTTAAATTTATCACAGCTCAAGTTAAGGCATAGTTTTAAACAGACCACAAAAAACAAGTTAAAAGTATTAACCATGGGAAGACTGTAGATCCACATCCACAAGGGGCAATCTGACTCAATCTGAAGATGTGTAGAACTGAGATAATTCTGGTGCCTGTTCCTCCACCCTTCTTCCCCTCCCCCCCAAAAAAACCTGACAAAACCACACAAACCAAAAGTCCCCAACAACAACAAAAACTGAAAAGCAAACAACTGTTACTTTACTGATACCTAAGTCCAAAACCAAATAAATTCCTGTTGGTACACAAAGAAACTTTCACACATTCAGAATTTACTGCAGTCTAAACAGAGTTAATGACTTCAGTGTTTATCTCTTACAGAAGGACATGCAGAAAAACAAAAGCAAACATTCTTCTGCTGAAGTTTCCTACGGAACAATGAAAAATTCAGGATTAATTAGACCTGGCCAAAGCACAGTTTTTTAACCTATTTTTATATATTTCTAGAGAGAGACAAAGTTTGTGATTCTGAGTTGAAGGGCAATTTGTGAACTACTCATGACTTCAGTATAACTGGATTAAAGGCTTGGACATCACTCAGTGCAGAGATTACAAAAGCCATCCCCATCTCCTGTCTCCCAGGACAGCAGCTGAGGTCACAGGTCATTTTTCCACCAAATTCGCTAAGTTCAAGAACCCTTTTCTTCACAATAGCAGAGTCACAGTTACGGCAGCAAATGACAAGAGCACCCTACAGCCTCACATTCAGGTCACAGAAATGATTCTCTCACTGCTGGCTGATGACAGCCTGGAACACCCATCTCCTCTATTTTCAGTGACTGTCTGAGGCACTGAACTGCTGCACAAAGTAGAAACGCAGCAGCTCTCTATCTGTTTTTTGAGAGCAGAAGCACGAGCACAACTCCAGGAGAGCATTTTTAGATGTAAATCCTGACTTGACAGAATCAGCTTTCTGCGGTGTTTGAGGTTCTTTTGAAGAGGCATCCCTTTTCAGTATTCCCTGTTGGCTCTGCTCCACACATGGCTCTGGATTCAGTTCTGAGTCAGGCATCTAAAAATGGATTACTACTGCAATAGGCATTACAATAGCAAAATCTTCTGGGAGAAATTTATCCCAACACTACATTTTGTGTTTTTAAATTGACAACGTATTTCTGAATGAGCTCTAGTTAAGCCTTGTATTTTTAGGAAAAGCTGTGGTAATTACTGGGTTATATTTTATTGCCTCTCTCATGCTGAAAGCCATATCTAGATTGAAGATGGAAAGGACCAATATAAATACTGTCACTTATGAGTAGGTCACTGGATAAGGAGCAAAAAAAACCTGGGCTTGCTTCCAATTGTTCTCTGTCAGTTTTTCTGAGTGTAAAGGGGGATGGATATCTACTAATACACAAGAAGCATTTCTAAACCTAAACATGAAATAAACATCATTTACCATAGACTGTTTTAAATAGCTACAAGGCTACTGAAAAACTATATTTGCTTTCCCTCAAAGGTTCTCATCTGCATTGTACAGATTTTACCACTTAAATTATGCAAAACTATAAGTCAGCAAAAGCACATTCACACTTCAGGGAGCCTGACTCCATACCCCAGAGATACTTCTCAGTTTATAAAAATTACTCTTAGATAATGCCAGAATGACCTCACTTAGATAATTATGACACTTTAGACAATCTGGAGCATTAAAAGAATTTCAAACATTTTTGGGGCCAAACCCTTAGAACAGTGATAACTCAGCGTCACATTATAAGGCAGGAAACATGAAGTATAATGGTGTCAATTTTCTCTGAACATGCAAATACATCAATGGGATGCTTCAGATAGTGTTCATAGAAGAGGAATATTTGTTCCACTCCACAGAATATCTTTTATTCCTTTGAAATTCCTACTTTGAATCTGAATCTGTCACGTGTAGAAATATCTATGACTCCATTTCAAGCACTGCTGATGAAAAGCTACACGTCTTTTCAAATACAGTCTGTTTAAACACTATTGCAATTTATGAGGAAACTAGTAAGTTTCATGCATTCATTTTTATGAGAAACCTTTATTTCTAGAGAAGACTCTAGAGATCCTCTTTACGCAAATACATTGAAAAATACTTAAAAAAAAGTTTTCTCCTCAGAGTAAGTAACAAAGTCTTATGAACTTCAAGAGATTTCAGAAAGCTAAAAGTATTGATATTCTTCCCCCTTTATTCTACTTAAGTGTGAGATTCCTGCCAAACAACTGTTAAAGCACCGCATGCAAATATCATAGGCATGACTTGACTGTTTTCAGTAAGATGCTATTGAACATAGCCAGGTATGCAATAATTCTGCTTTTTAATCGAGAGTTTGAACACAAAATCATAAACCAAGAGTTACATTTTCACCTGAGAAATTAAAGAGGGTCATACTGTGGCTTTCCTGTGAATAAGTCTATGTTTTGTCTTTCCCCACTCCTGCATGAAGCAGCACAACCCCGTTTGTGTCCACCTCTTTTCAAGCCGACAGCACTTTGCAGCTGTGGACTTGATCCTCAGTACACCTCACCTGTGTGCAGGTTCCCAGCACTGTAACAAAAGCTGCCCCACAGCCCTCTTAGGCTCCATCCCCTCCAACACGCACCACCTTCCTCACTCCCCTGTCTTACACACATTTTGTGGTCACACAGGAGCACTTTGCATAAAGGGTAGGTGCTTTGAGGTTCCCCTTCCTGCTGCTTTTCAACAGTTTTCTCTACATGTTACTGCAGCTCCTGCAATGGGGCAGGATTTGGATTAATCAAAGATTTTACCCACTCCACCACTCACCATTTCACAACTTTCCACCCTTTTATTTATGGTGGGTAAATTGAAACATTTTTATTTACCCGATACTCCCAGTTTTAGAGATTGGAATGATTTAACTTCTATTTAACTTCTGGTATCAAACAGCTACATCCTACTGAACCTCAGACCATGGTAACATGCAAGAGGAAAGATCGGGATCTCCACTCGATGTGGGAAGCCTCATTCCCATTGCACAGATCATTTCGAAGGCCCCCATATCACAGGGTCAGTGATGCATGTTAGGTTCTATAAGCCACAAAGGACTTTTAGATACTTGGGAACAATTGTTTTATTTTTAGCCTTTTTAAAAAGACAAAGCTGGCATTGTTTGAGTCACTGTGGAAGTGACCAGAGGTGAACCAAACTGCCTTTCTTTAATTCCCATGAGCATTCCATTAGTCCTCATAATAATAAATACTACTGTTGACTAAAGCCATCACTTTCAAAAGTTTTCTCCATCTTAAAACTTACTTTAGAACCATCATTTTAATGTTGTATTCTGTGACGAGAGCTTATATAGGAGTGTAACATAAGAGTTCATTTGGCCCTACATCTCTGATAATGGGCACTTTATGAAATATGAACTTCCTTATCTGTGATATATTATCTTTTCCTTGAAATATGGCTAATTACTGTCATTCATTAGGGATGAGACATTGGAGTATCATTTCTCGTGTCACATTGACTTCGAGTTGCTTATGATTGCATTAAATTAGTGACAGGGAATTTCTGAATACAGATTTTAAAAGATTCACTATGTATCTCATAATTATTAATGTGCTGTCTTAACTGACATTTCCAGTTGAGGAACAGGGTACCAATACTAGCACTTAACAACTTCATTGTCACATTCATTGTGGATTAAAACATCTATAGAAGTAGATCAGTATCTGCACCAGTAACATCGGGGCACAGACAGAGGACAGTTTCTCAGTTTGTAGGTTCAAGTATTTGTAACCAACACTGTGGATTCATTTTCTAAGACAGCCGCTTCTCCAATTTTAAATAATGTTTTGTATCACATACTCAAGGGTTTTCTTCCAAAAAACAGATACAATACTCACAAAAGTAGTTCTGTTTGTAAATCCTAACATAGTGCAACCAACTACAAAATTGTTTGATCTGAATTTTACTCCAAAGGACAGGACTGCATGAGAACATGCTTGGAAGATTAGGACATGCATTACATTATTTACAACTCCAAGTTAACATAGAGCAGAGGTTGTCATTGAATATGGCTTATCTGTTGAAAGAGTTGAAATGAAGAGATGTTGATTAGAAGGATACTGCTAAATCAGAGCTCAGACACCCTAACCACATCTGTTGTGAAAGCAATTGAAGCATATTTTTATCACCCTGACTCTTCTGTTCATATGCTTTAATGATCTAACATGCTTAGTAGAAAGGTATTTGGGGTGATTCACTCTACAATACCTGGGAGTTCACAATTCCAACATTTCTGGTGGACAACCAGAGCCATTACTAAGATACAGCTCATGTTATTCAGATGTGTGTATGTATCAATCATATTTGTAATTATATTTGTTAGCACACCTGTTGACTTAAAATACACAGTCTAGGCTCTCATGGACTGAAATGTGTCAATAAATCACTGAAAGATGATGCCTTTAGGATGGTGTTGAGACTTTCTAATTAGTCAAATGAATGCAAATATTCCAAAAAGGAGGTACCATCTATTTAAATAAAATTTTATTACTATTAAGAAGAGTGGTCAGGCTAATTCAGAGAAGATACTTGTAAAGAAATACTAGCATGCCCTAAAAAGAGATGATTTTTAATGCTGGGCTCTCTTAAAACGCAGCTGACAAATACAAATAAGACTATAATTGACATGTTTCCAAGAAAAGAAGAAAAAGGAAAAATCAAAGAAACAAAAACCAATGTAGGAAAAAAAATTTCTCATTTACACTTTGTAACAGGCACCTGAATTCTACTTTCTCTTTTGTTTCTTCTTTGAAGAACTAAAATAGCATTGCCAATTTGTACAGTACAGAAAGCAGCTTTAGTGTAGTTCCCCTTATCTTTAAATTGAACTCCAGCCAAGACACCCTGCTTTAAAAAAGAAAAAAAAAGAAAAAAAAAAGAAAAAAAAAAAAACAACCAAAAACAAAGGAAACATTCCCTTCCCTACCTCACCCCATTTCCAGGATGCTTTCCATGGTCAACTATTGCTCCTCACACAAAGTTCTTCTGCAAAATTGATGTTTATTGGGCTCTAAGCTTCAGTATGCTTTTCTAGGTTAGTGCCATTTTGAACTGTGCCTAATTTACCACAAAGCTTGTAAAACCAAAAAAAAAAAAAAAAAAAAAAACAACCCCACCACCTCAAACTTGTCTCACCATACAAATAACTCATAATTCCCAACTGTGGTTTGTAACTGCAGATGCACTACCAAAATTTAAACACATTTTAAAAAACACTGTGTATAGTAAACAAAGGTTCACATTGCAACTACTAAAACATAAAGGCCAGGAAAAAAGGAAAGGAATTTAGGGGCTGGCATAAGGGAAAAACTTGGGAAATATTTCTTACCAGTATCAGCAGAAAAAAAGACACTGAGCACTCTTACATGATGCTACTGAAGGAAGTGCCTTTACAGCAGTTCTTTGATTAAATTAACATCAAAACTTCTCTAGTTCTTGCAAGAACTTCATATCCAACTTTTTTCCACACACACAAAAGAACCTCAAATCCTGAGCAACACAGATTTTGGTTTTTGCTCATGTTTTACATCTGGTTGAGTCAGAGAAATAATGAGCTGGGGAACCACTTAAATTGGATACAGACAACTCCCCAGGAACAGATGGGATACTGGGAACTGAGCAACGTCATTGAGAAAATGCTGATATCTTTGACTGGTTGTGGTGATCAAGGGAAATTCCTGATCTCTATAAAAAGGCAAGAGTTACACATGTCTTTAAGAAAGGCAAGAAGGAACACCTGGGGAAATTCAGACTGCTCAATCTAACCTGCTCCCCACCATCCTTGGGAAGACCATGGAAGGAAATCCCCCTAAAAGCCCTGTCCCGGCACATGAAGGACAAGAATTTGACTAGAAATAGACAGCATGGATTTATGAAAGACAAAGTTTGCCTCACCAACCTGGTTAATTTTGGTAATGGTATGACAGAGTCAGAGGAAGACAATACTGGATGGTGTTAACCTTGACTTCAGCAAGACTCTCAAAAAAAAAAAAAATTTCCACTATATCTTTGCAAACAAAACAATGAGATATAGGCAGCCTAGGCATTAGAAGAAAAGTCTGACAGTAGAGGATTTGTTCTGTCTTAAAAGGACAAACCTAAGTTGGGATCTTTTGCTGACTCTGATAATTCCATCCTTTTCGCACAAGGATAAGATAATGGGGAGTAGAAAGAAGTTTCAAGAAGAGAGATTCTCATGAGATATTAGGAAAGGCTTTTCACAGTGAGAGAAGTCAAACAATTGAACAGGACCCAGTGAGTTTGCAGAATCAGCTTCTTTAATACTATTCAAAACACTGTCAAACAGGGCCCTAAAGAATCTCACCAAAGGTGGCTTGACTCTGTTCAAGGGTTTGGCTCATCCCCAGTCTCTTTGACTGATGTATGATGATAGAAGGTTCCTTCCACCCTAAATTATCTATGATTCTATTGTGCATGATGAATGCTATCATCTAAAGATTAGATTTACAGCCTAATTCAAATTTAGTAAGTGAAAATATTGAATTTCAGCTTAACATGAGCTTTCCTAAAAAGGATCAGTTCCTTGGTCCTATTAAAGTAAAACAGCTGATGAGAAGATGATCTCTAGTGCTGTAAATACTCAGCTAACAAATAGCTGCATTTGTTTGTCAGAGGTGCTCACCCTGTAACAAACTTAATGATCATAATGTTAGAACAAAATGCTGTTTGGAGAAGATCTGCCTACTAGAGAAAAGCTGGTTAGAGTTAAAAATGGCTAAGACAGGTGAGCAGGGGGAAGCACATGGAAGACCCTACAATTATGCAGATGTACCAAGCAATGACCAATTATAACCCACTGTAGAGAAGAGCTTTTGAATTTCTCCTTCAGTCCCAGCTCTCATTAACCACTTCTGAATACTCCTTCTTAAGCACTTCTGAATAATGCTTTCTGACTTTCCCAGCTGATTTAAAATTGTTGCCCCACATAATGAGTTGATTGTGCTACTTTCACCTCTTAAGGGCAGCTTCAGTTCTGTGATACACTTGGACATTTTAAGGCCTTTGAAAAACTGTCTGAAACAGAGTAATAGAGCACACCTCCAGCAAAGGCTAGTAGAGAGATTGCTGCAAAAACATCAGCTCTACCCTTTGCTTTCTGTGCTGGCTTTCTAAAGAATATAAATTCAAGGTTTTAGACCTTATCCTCAAGATGCTCAGTGGCTAAGACAGCACATCTAAAACACTGCCTAAAGTCTGTAATCAAACCTTTTTCTATTTTTTTTTCCTCATCTTGCACAGTAGAACTTTTTGGAACAAATCCAATTCCAAGTATTACAAGATATATAAGTTTTTTTGGATTAGGTCAATAATGTTACTGAAATATTAGCTGGTCTGCAGACTTTTACAAACCCCCCTATTCCTTCATCCCAAATCCTAGACAAGTTTCTCTGACTTTGCCCTCTCACATAAATTCAAGCCCAAATGTATGTGTAAAACAAAACCCCCAAAGCCTGACATCACACACTAAATGCACTGGATTTCTGCCAGTTCCAGTTGTGGATGTCAATGGCTATATGAAGTGCACATGTACCTACACTGTTTGAGTACTCATTTCCATTCTCTTACTTCCTTTTCACCTTGAGCTATTACATCTTCACAGAATTAAAAGTCACTAATGAGACAGACATCTGGGTCAGTTTATTTAAATACTTCTTTAGCTATTTCTTTTGCAAAGTAGTTGCAAACTCATTATAAACTGTTGCTAGATCAAAAACATGCTGTATATTGCTGTCATTTCAATGAATACTGTCCATGAAAATGTCCTAATAGAATAAGAAGAGATGCTCTAACTATTCTGGAGAAAAATAAAATTAAATATTCAGATTGTAGCACTTCTTCTACCATTTAATTATACCAGGAAACGAGAAAACTGAAACATTTTTTTAAATTTAAAAAAAGCGTATTTCTGCAATTACTCTGTATTTAACCATACACACAAATCCACTACTCCTCAATAAATCCAGCAAAGTAGAGTTTTTCACTACTTTCCTTTTAATGGTACAATGGCAGATCTATATTGTGCTGTATTTGGACCTGGTGCAACTCTACCTTGAGTTCAGCAAGTGAGTGACGGGAGAATGTAATTCAAATAACATTCATGATCAATGCCTGAAGGTACAGAGAAGTACATGAGAGTTTGCTTTAGAGATTATTTTTTATGTTTGTCTCAATTTATAAGAAAATGGTAGTATTTTCTTATTTTAAATATAATTTCAAAATTTCCTTCATGAAAAATAAATGAACAAGAGAGACACACTTTACAGCATCCATATGCCCAGAAGGAAATGATCTCACTGGATCCAATTGCCAAAGTCATGTCAGTGACTCTTGGTATATTTCATGGTGATCTTAAAGATCGCCCTGCACTTGTGTGCTTGGTGTTGCAAAACATAAATTATGTTTGTGAGTCATTAGATAATGCTCCTTCCTGCACATAAAATGACATTTAAACATGTTCAGAAGGGTATATTTTATTCCTTCTGATTCCTACAACTTGAAAATTTTCTCAATATAAAATAAATTGCTTGCCTACTTTTCCAACAGCCCAGTGACTTTTCCTTTAATAACTATTAAGTTGTTTGTAGAAAAGAATAACTATTTATTAACTCCAGCTGTTTCAATATTTATACATCATTTTTAAAGGCCTAAACAGTTGAGAGAAGATGACAGCAAGTACTTCCATAAACTTTCCAGTTTCTTACTGAAAGCTGGATAATAAAGATAAGAAAAAGGTCATTTTGCCAAGGATATAGTAAAAGGAATGGCACTCAGAAAGGCAAAATTGTACTTTAAATAAAATTCTAATAAGATGAATATATACCAAAGATGAAAAAAGGTAAAGTTTTATTTCTTACATATCTGTTAAAAACTTTAGTGCTTCACACTAATGTTTTACAGTCTTTGTTATAGGAAGATCTAATAGATTTGTAAAGTACTCTACATTTATATCTGGAAGTGATCACATATCACAAATACTGCTGATTTTTTAGAGGAGATAGCCCTGATACAAACTTACTGTTCTTCCTAATTTCACTGCAGTCTAACTGCCTTTTAAACTTCTACTTTACTGCAGAGTTTAGTTTATTGCAGTGTACCGTTTCATAATCTTTTGATTTCCAAAAGAAATTGTCCAAGGAGAAGGTTCCTTCAGTACCATTAAAGAATCATACCATTGGGCTGTAAACCCCAATTGAGCCCACTCATTTTCCAAATTCCAGTATTTTGCTATTTTTTCTGTTATGAAAAGATAATTCTTCAGATTATTACAGAAATGAACACTTTATACAATGTTTCTACCTCTGCTTTGCTAAAGCCAGTGAATGGAATCCACACCCTTTAACTTACATAACCAGCCTCCCCATAGTTTATTTGAAAATTTGAGTTGGGCACACCAAAGTGATCCAGTCTGCCTGTAAGTACTCTCACACCTTCCAGAACAACCAGTGGAAAGGCAGAAACTGCCTCTCACAAACCGCAGGGGGAAAAACAGGATGGCTTTTCTTCAGCACGGAAAGGACGTGGACCTGTTAGAGTGGATCCAGAGGAGGGCTACAACAATTACCAGAGAGATGTAACACCTCTCCTGTGAGGAAAAGCTAAGAGAGTTGTGGTTGTTCAGTCTGGAGAAGAGAAAGCTCTGGGGAGATGTTTAAGGGAGCTGATAAGAAACACAGGGACAAACTTTCTAATAGGGCACATAGTGATAGACAGCAGAACAGTGGGGGCTCATGGTCTACCTAAAAAGGAAAAAGCATCATCCTTTACCTTGAAATTGAGCCACCATGCAACCAGAAATTCAAGAATTATGATTTCCAATGCACAGCAGACAAGAACCAAGTAGATCAAGAAGGGAAGTGCCTGCTGGGTTAAACAGTCATGGAAAACAAGCACAGTGGATGGCTCTCCGAAGTCTGGGTGAGGTTTTAGTCAACTGCTGTCCAAGACGGGCAATTCCTTCTATGCAATTAATTCATATTCACTTCAGGCACAAATTCAGTGTGATAGATGGTACAGAACAATAAAAATTCAGTGAAAACAGGCATAATTTATACGATTGCCTAACTACATGCAGGTTGCCAAGTTTTGTGAAGAAAAGCCAAGGCAGTACACTTGTCTTGTGTCTGCTGCAGTTTCCATAGGTATTGTTGGCAGGTAGAACTGAATCTCAAGCACAGAGCCAGGAAGAAGCACGAAGGTAAAGTCTCTGAAGCAGAGCTAAGGACTGCAAGTTGCTAAATACCAAACCGCACCCCCCAGTACCCAGCTCCTCCTGGAAACGTGGGAAATGGCCAATGAAAGACTATAGTTTCTGCATCTATTTCTTCTCCTCTCTCCTTTTAAAGACAGAAATGTCGAACTTTAATGATGAGAAATAACTTGTGATCTAAAACCAAAAGAAATACTAAGAAAATACAAATAACTAGAAAGAGCAGCCAGTCAGAGAATGGCATGTACAAATCAGGTGTACAGAAAGGTCCAGTAAACAGAGAAATATTCCCATCTTTTTCATAGTTATTCCGATAGCATAATTATTTCCATGCTTTGGGTATGTTCAGTTTAAATAATTCTGGAAATCTCATTGTCATGGATTTCACATCCAAAGGCAAGATTCCCATGACCAAGCCTTGTTCAAGGAGAGTCCTAGGGGTACTTATAAATAAAAGTATATAAATATTGCTTTGTATTTGTTGAATTTTGTACTAGTCTACCTTATGAAATAAGATGTTGCAAAAATTGAATTTATTAAAAGGTACAGTGTCATTATTCATAACATTTACAGACACATATAAACACTTCTGCTTGAAAACTATCAGAATAATTACTTTGATACTCTGGATTTGCAATTATGCATAATACAATGATTTAAGAGCTCTATTCAAAGCATGCCAATACCACTGAAACACCTACACTTAGCTGGTAAGTTGGCAAGCCAAAATTCCTCTGATTGAGCATGAAATCTCTCTGCAATTTTGTTCAACACAAATCACATATTTCTATCCAAACAATTTCTGTAGTCATCTGATTATGCAGTACATGTGTCAAATACATTTTGTGAAGTGGAAAGATACATTTTTATCAAAAAACCTACACAAAATCAGGTTCTTGGAACTAATTGGGAATTTACAGATCCTACAGCTCACAAGGTAATAAGCAAAGGTTTTACTCTCCTGTTAGGATGAAATATTAGTACATCAACCTCCATCTATACAAACCTCCTATACATCATGTTTAAGGTGTTCTCACAATGTCCGTTTGCCCATGAGGGAAGAAATAAACAAGCAGAGAAAAGAACATGGGGATTAAAAAATATTTTTTTGCACATTTAGAGACTGAGTACACTTTAGAACTGATCTAGAATTTTTTAAAACTTTAAGTTGAGGACTCAAGCAAACAGGTTTTGAAGTGTTAGTGTATATTTTAGGAATAAACACACACAAATATGGTCGATATGAAAAAGTAGCTTACTCTAGGCAGCATTTCTCGGATTATTTTTAGATTTCCCATATGCCAGAGAAGAAAAACACTACTTAGAAATCTTAAAGTATTGCTAATGTAATTCTGTGCAATGACTTGAAGATCTATACATTTTAAATTGATTTAGTATACACAACACACACAAAAATTACAGCTGTGACCAGTATGCATGAGCAGCTAGGTGAGGTATTTGTTCTGAATCATAGCCTCAGAACACTCATACATTTCTAGACATAAATTTTAAGGGAAGCAATAAAAATCTTACCCAAATATAAAGATATTTAACTGGGCAGAGCAACACTATTGTACATAACCACTGAATAAGGAGCAAAATAGTGTGAAATCTAAACCTTTATTTCATTAAAAACTTCCTATAAGGAAGGAGGTGGTGCAAACCAAACAATGCTGCTTTTGGGTAAATGCTTTTCTCTAGCAGAAGAACCACTAAATGTGAATTCTGGTGATATAACATCCCTTGCATATAATATCACAAAAAACACACACAATGTGAAGCAATCATTTACAAAGAAAAGTATTGGCAAGTAGGATTTAAAATAAAGTGACTCAATAGCTCAGGAGGAAGTTTTCTGGATGAACAGTACTGAGGGAGTGGGCAGAGAAGGCAGTGAGCCATCAAGGTTGAAGTGTAGCACAAGATAATGGAGTTCTTGAGGCAGTGGACAGCAAATTTAACACTATCTTTGAGCAATACAGAAAAGCAGAAAATGTGATTCAATATGGATTCTTCTCTTCAGTGTCAGGTGTGTTATCTGACTACATTTCTCTGAGATCTAGTAGTTTAAGAGGCAGGAATTTTGAAATATTATAAAAATGGCAGTGCACTTGGTTAAGACAAAAAAAAAAAAAATTACATCATTAGTACAGACTTCAAGGAGAATATTCAAGCTATTCCAGAAAGGATGGAGATCATGTTTGGCAGACCTACAGTCAGGGAGAGGCTGGGGTCAGAGATGACTTAACAGTTTCTGATCTTGTGAGAAAACTGAGGATGTAAGTCAATGAACAAAACAGAAAAAGTGAAAAGAAGGGTCATAAATATTCAGTAACAGAAAACTAACAGTGCAGTGAAGGTAATTAAGGTGTTCAAACAACAGAAATGGAACATTTTCAGAGAGCCTGAAGAAGGAAGAGCTAGGGAGCAATCAGAATAATAATACAGACAGAGCTGAAAGGAGGTATCTAATGCAGCTATGGGACATGATACCTGAGAAATGTTTGTCCATCCTGCTCTAAAAAGCTTCCAATAAAAAAATTCCATGGCCTCCCTAGGCAATTGCTTTCAGTGACTCAGCTTTATTATGAGAAGCTTTTCCCGATACCTTTCTAAACCTCCCCTACTACAATTTAAGTCCATTACACCTTTGTCACCTGCAGTACATGCAAGGAAGATTGTTGCCCTCCTGATTGCTACTAACCTTTTGCATATCTGCAAGTTATTATTTTGACTCCTTTCAAATAGCCTACTCCAATTTCCTTGACTTTTCATTGTAGTTATATTTTCTAAGTCTCTGATTGTTCACATTGTTCCCATCTAGATTCCCTCTCCCCTGGTCCCCCCTTGAGCTACAGTGAACAGCTCAAGACTATGACATGACTTTTCAGTAAGCAAGAAGTGCAAATATAATGGCCTTTGATAGTTGCTGTTGCTAAATGCATATTGCCTTATGGTCACTGGAAACCAGATGACCATTCTAGGGAAAATTTCACCATTATCTAAAATAAATTATCACTTTTTCACAAGGGCCGCGAAATTATCCTCTGATACTGAGACTAATATTTGGAACTGAGTGCATCAAGAGGAAAGCTAATGATCTAAAGAGTACCCAAGAGTTGGGAATAGCCTGTTCCTCGGCATTAGACATTATGTCATCAATACAATGCAGGTGCAATGCTGATGAAGTATGCAACTAGTTTAATTTTGTTCAAAATAAGGTAGGCTGCATTTTCAAAAATTACTCACTGATTGATTCAAATTATACAAGGAAATGAACCCATCTTAACTAGATTTATTTGTAGACCAAGCTAAAAAGTCTCTTTATTGGCAAGAGAAGCCAGTAGCACAACTTATTAATATATACTACAATTACTTAAACTCTACTAATATCCACTACAGGACTTTAATGCGTTTTGATATGTCACTCTGATTTCCAGCAGCCATTCTTTGTATAAAATGATAGCTGCTTGTGTCAGTGCACTCCTCCTATTTTTTTACTCAAATTAATGACAAAAAATGACCAAAATTTGCTTCATTCTTATAAAAAGTGCCTGAAATTTAAAACTTATTTAATGTATCATAAATATTACTCACTAGAGAACATTATTTACTAGAGAAACAAACATAGATTTTATTTGAAATTCAAAGTTCTTGACATCATCTTACCTTGTCAGAAGTAGAGAACAGTCTAATATCTATGACAGTTCCAGCAGAAATACAGTAATTTAATGGGAAAATGACTGAAGGATCTACTGTGTGCTTTTCTACAGAAATAATTATGAAAGAACATTGATTTGCAAAAAAAATTTAAAAATATATCCAAGTAACACTATGAAAATAATAGAGATATAAATATCAAATGGATGATCATCACCAGGAATAAATCTGTTCTTGGTTCTTCTGCAGGAAAAAACACACCTGTCTTTACTCCAGCAGATGCAGCACAGTAGATGCTGCCGTCCAGAGTCTTAGCATGACCGGACACAAAGAGTTTACAGCAGTGTCTACCTTATCTCACAGGCCTAAAGAAACAATCTGTCCCCACTTCCAAAAAAATTATTAAAAAACCCCAGGGGCTCTAAATGAACTGAAAAATACCAAGAAATTAGGCAAAGAGGAAAAAAAATTGTTTTACTTCTCAATTAATATATAGATTAACTGAAATGACTGTCAGCAGCACAGTACAGGGAACTCTTCAAAAGTGATTTACATTTTAGGGAAAAAATTTGTGCCTAAAGGAGGTTTAGAATATGAAGATAGCCTAAATGATTTAGCTTTTAGTATATACTGAAAAGTAAAAAGCAACCACATCTGGAAATAGCTCAGATGTCTAGAAAAAAAGAAATGAAAGGAGTAAAGAACATTTTAACACTGAGGGCACTGAGTGCCAAGAAGCTCAGCAATGAGTATCTATTGATCTATGCCACTACTTTTGATTTTTTTTTTGTGATTCTGATACTGAAAAAAATTATGGTGGTATCAAAAAACCAGGAAATATTCTCAAACTCTCTGGACAGGGTGCTTTGGTTGTTTTCTGGCTCTGCCCTTAACAGCCTGTGCTATATGCTGCTGCTGACAAGGGGCCCTTGGGAATTCTCTCTCTTCTTTTACCTTCCTCTGGGACACCAGTGGCTGCACTAGAGCTGAGCTTGACTGTTCCTCTCTTGGGATCCAGAGGGTCACTGCCTTCCAGACTTCCCTTCCCCTCCTCCACCACAGTAACTTTAGGCTGTGCTTGTTCCCCCCAGGATGGAGGAGGAAGAGTAAGGGGTGTTCTGCCTCCAGCCTCACCTTCCTCGTAAGGGCTCACCCAGACTTCAGCACTTCTAAGTAGTGCAATTGAAATCATAATGGAAGCAGATGGAGACAGAGATTAGGACTAGCATGGGTTAAATGTAATTCTGCATGGCATTAATATCATGAATATCACAGCACAACAGGAGTGGGTATTGCTTGGTGCATTTGGAATTGGGATACTAACATCCTGTCAATATCATTAGCAAGGTAGTGGTTGGTGTGATAGAGGAGAGAAGGAGACCAAGGGAAAAACTGAGTCTGATCTCCTTTGTGTTAAGTTTAAACCGACAATAAAACATTTAAGAGTTGTTATAAAGCCAACATGACAGAATAGAGAGACTGGTTAATGTCAGAAAGGTGGCCTGAGGAGGTAAAGGCTGATGAATAATATTGTTTCAATGGGTAAGAATGAAGGCTATTGCCAATGCCTAAAAACCCACTCAGAAAGCAGGGAAGAGGAGGAATGTGATGCAGATTAAAGTATTTGAAGGAGTTAATATTGAGATGCTGTCATTTTGTTTGCAAAACATTAAGAAAGATAGACTGATAGGTTGATAAAGACTCCAAAATAACAGAGGTTCAACTCTCCTCTGTAGTGTTTTCAGGATTTTATTTTAATCTGTTGCAAATTGCTGCTAACTGAAAATAGACCCAAATATTATCAGTTGTATTTTAAGTATCTAAACTAGGCAACCATTTTAAGCACAGTATTTATACTCTGGGGGTTTTTTATCTTTTCTGAACACTAGGTAAAACATGCCTTATGACTGCAAACTAAACCTCTACAGTTAAACAGCTGCTGTGGATATTTACCAATAAATGCAGAATATAGAAGTTAACCAAACAGCATATCCTGGCATTACCATGTGCAGACGTATCAATACTGCCACGTACCAGGGCATCAGTATTAATGTGGAACACCAGTTGTACAAAACCACCACCACGAGAGGCAGGTGACATTAACAAACAGCAGCTTTACTCAATGGGAGACTTGCAGCACTGTCTGGAAGAGTTCAGTGACATTACACAGTGCCCAAAAGGCCCCCGGATCAATGCAGTGTCACTGGAAGTGTCGGAGTTATTACAACGTCAATAAAAGTATAACAACAATGTCCAAAGTATCAGCGAGTAACACACGACGTCAATAAAAGTGTGAGCAGAGGGAATGCAATGCACCATCATTAAAACTGGAAGCCCTGGTATATCAGGGCAAGATCTCTGTAATGCCAGCAGAACATTCTGAAGTTACCATATATCCTCCTTTTTTCATAAAGGATCTCTAGCTTTAAGCCTCCCAATGGGCATCAGATATAACAAAATTATTAAAGCAGTTTAATGAATCCAAATTAATGCAACAAAATGAAATGTACAGCTCTTTCACACTATTCTATTCTTAAGCATTGCACCCTGGAAATGTGTGACTCAGATTCCCCTCAGTCCAAAAGAGCAGAATATGAAGAACAGAATGGCAACTAAAACTTTTAGTGTCCTTTCGCAAAGAAGCTTAATACAGCTCCTTTATTTTTTACAGAATATATGCCAAAGGAAAACCACTAATTGAATCATATTAATTTAATCCTCAGCACAATGCCTTTTTTTGGATATAGATCAGTATATTATCATTCCAAGGAAATCTTGAATGGACTTCATTCTGTGTATAACTATGTATTAATTAGGAAAAAAAAACACTATGGAGGCTGAATTCTAAACAATTGCTAGAAAATGCTTGGCTAGGAAAAAAGAAGGTAAAAAAACTGTAAAATATAATTAAATATTTTAGGATCTACCTCTTTTAGTGCTAAAAAAAAGACATGAGAAAGAAAGTGTAGCAATTAACTTGTGATGTTTACTTCTAAAGTTTAATTAAATAATCAGTATGTACAAAATTAGAGTTTGGATGCCTCGTCTTCCACTCACTGCCTCCATTTGAAAAGACAACATTAAAAAAAAATCTTCTCAGATACCAGTGCAAAGAAAATGAAATCACATTCCACAGAAGTTTACTTATAACTGCAGTGCAATGTGTCCTCAGCTTGGGGAGCTGGAGAGCTCTTCTGTTCCAAGATAAAAGGAGACAGAAGTAAGGTAATTTTGGTGAAGAATGCGAGGGGTCTAGTATTTGGTCAGAAAATAACAAAGCTTCCCCAAAGAGATATGTCATTTTTATTCCCCATCTATTCCAAATATTTAAATTATGACAGTAAGAACAATTGTGATTACTTCCTGTACAGTAGCAGGACAGAGCACCTCAGTTTGATAAGTACTCAAGAGCTGAATCTTTCTGTTTCTGCTATGCATTTGTTTTTCACATAGCTCATTCTCCATGAACCTTGGAGATCTGATACATTGTATTTAATCTTTCAGTGAGATTGGTTTTTAAGAAAAATAAGAGAAGCTTTGAATTTAAGAAGAATTAGTAGCAATGAAGAGTAAGATCTTGAAAGATTCCAGAGCTAGCACACCTCATTCCCAGGTCCCACCATAAATAGGGTAAAGTAATAACTGTAAACACAATATTGTAAACAAAGTTAAAGGAGTAGAAGAGTAGAGAATCATCCCCCAAAAGCTGAATCTTGATTAGATATTCATTACTATCCACATATTTTAATTATCCCTCTATTTTCAGGTGAAACTTCTAGAATCCATTTCATGCATTATTACATCATTCCAATACCATATTGCTTTGCATATTACTATTTCTGTTCCACTGTACTGCAAATGCAATAAAAGAATGCAGTAACACAGTCATTTCCTACAAACAAAACCATGCAGTACAGTCTGTATGCTTTAAACCCCTGTGTATAAACAACACTGAATTTTGACTCTAAGGTGCTTTAGTTAGTTTGTTTCCTGTAATCTCTCTTAATTAAGAGAGATGTTAACTAGATGGCACTGTGCACTTGAAGGACTGAGCATGACATTTGCTGCCCCCTTAATGCCCAAGTCCTGCATTCCTTCAGCTCGCATCCATCACGACAGGACTGCCAGGTGAGCTGACTCTCACTCCAGCCCAGGCTAATAGATTCTCCAGTGGCTTTTGGTCCAGCTTATGTCATGAGATTAAAACTCTGCGCCTTGGAAATGACATAACACACGTAGCTGAGCCTTGTCAGCTCCAGGTAAATCAGATGCTGCTTGGTTTCAGAAGCAGATGCAGATGAGACTGGCAATATAAATACACAAATCACAATGGTCCCTTGTCAGCACCACTGTTCCTACCTCTAATGGCCCTCGTAGAAAGTCTGTTTGCTCAGCTCCTACTTCCAGTGCTACATCGACAGAAGCAAAGGGGCGGCTGGCCATCTGCTGTCGCTCCCGCATAAGTTGCTGATGAGGAAAAAATGATGTTTTAACAAAACATTAAAAAATGCATCAGATATCAGTCTGCCCTACTATACCTCCCATTAAAACATAAGAATGCAAACAGCAGCCACACAGTCATATTTGTGATATTAAAGTGAGAAAGTTATACTAAATCATAGTCATCATCATCGTCTATATTTACTCGAGAAATGAGCACAGAAGGTTATGATGCCTACAAATAGCCTTTTAGCTTGATCTCTGACAAAATCCCGAAATGACAGCTTCCCTAACTGACTGTTCTCTCTAAATAATTTTGCTATTTGTGTAAGTTGCAAGCAAATACAGGAAACGGTTGGTAAAAATAGTTAAAGTCTAATTCCACTGATAATGCATGCATTAGAACACCTGCCAAAAACAAGTCCACTTGGCCTTCAAATTTTCATATTCCACAACTAAGACAGATGGAGTTAATAGTGTCAGGACTCAATTTTACGCAGGATCTTTTATGCAGTTACTTTCATATGAAGAATAATGTGTCAGGATTGGGAACTCTGCACCAGTATATTACAGTACACTCAGCTATGCTCACAGAGCTTGTATAATCCCTTCCAATCATACCAGTCTGGACAGAAGTCCCAAGCAAAACCACAAAGTTAACTCATATTTCTTCCTCAGTCTGTAATTATAATGCTTATTAAACCACTATGAATAAAAATTATGACCAGCACTAGATATTACAGATCTTACTCCAGTGGTTCAGTGCAACTAATGAAAGCATTATTAAATATTTAAGGTGAATGAGTCGTGCAATTCAAGTGGTGTGTTCCTTCAGCTGAACAGGATGTCACAGCATCTCTAAGAGACAAAACGCTTGCAAAAATGATTTATTAGAAAAGATCTGTTTCATTTTCTTAACGTTTTTCTCCCTGTTATCTCTGGAAAGCTTAAAGCATTCGAAAGTGGTGTCTGAATGTAAATGACACTAGCACTGTGACATACTGTTCATAAAAGCCTTTGAAATAATAAAAGGTATGCAAGCAAATATTTGCTGGCAGCTCACTAATAAACACTCTTGATTTAAGGTCTGTTACAAAGCAACAAACTCATTTTGTAGAGCTTCTTATGCATTTTGGCTTGACTTGCATTTTAAGATTGTCTATAGAAATTTAAAGACGCACTTGTAACGTTAAAAATCAAAACAGAGCAGTTGCCTCTCAGTGCACAGCCAGTACATTCCCAAGGCCTGGATTTTATAGCCAGGCAGTGTTTGTCAGCAAGCACCTGCACAAACGGGCTCCCAATATATCACACCAAGAGGGCAATCAACATGTCGTCTGTGGGCAAAACTGCATGTTTTATATTGAGAATAAATAAAAGCCAAGTATGAATATCTAGATGGTTAAGAATTATGTTTTTAACCCTTTATTTCGACATGAAACTGGTGGTATCTGTCTAGGATTTACATCAGCACTGATTTGCATCAATACAATTTACTACTAGATTTTACAGCTGCAAAGAACTACTATGACCCTCCAAGCCCCACTAAAAACTTAGTAAAGACCACAAAAACTTAAAGCATGAAATACTGAGTCACTACATCCTGAAATTACTATATGTAGCTCCTTTTCCTCCTACAATAACAAAAATTAAAGAAAACAGTGTTATTAGAGCAGTCCTGCCACATGGAACTCATTACAGTATTCTAAGTCTGCAGAGCTATTGGCAAGTGCTTACTTTTTAATGGGAAACCAAACACTTTGTTTTAAACAAATAGAATTGCTTGAGGAAAATACTTAAATGAGCAGAAAAACCTATGTATGCTCCGAATTCACATACTGCTATTTAAAAGATTTATTTAATGTAGATTATAAAGAAATGTACATCAGATATGTTCTCTGGTTTTTAAGGCCAGCAGGTTTCTCCCCCTCTTCTCCTGGTCAGGCATTCAGCAAAACCTCTTCATTCACAAGACAGCCACTGTAATTTTGATAGTCTGCCATTTGAAAAGAGTAGTACAAAGATTCTTAATTAGCTCTGTAAACAAGAATGAAAACTTTAAAATGTTCAGTTGCCCATAAAGCGCTGCTGATTTTGGGAGCTGAGCACTTGCACATTAAAGATAAGTGCTCTACTCAAAACACTTCTGCTTTCCCTTCAGCATTTTAATGCTCTCTGTAAGGTGCAGGACAGGAAAAACAAGATGCACTGAAGAGAAATACAGGAAGATATTACGATGTTTAAAATCAATTTAGTGGCTGGAAAAGGTCACTGCTTCCCACCATCTGCAACTGTCCATGTACCAATACAGGGACAAAGATCTAGAACTTTCCAGGAACATGGAAACTCTCTAACTATGGGTTTTATGAGAAGAGTGAAAAAGCTTTTCCTTATCAGCAGTCAAAGAGACAAAAAACCCCCAAAATCTCCCCACAGTTTTCATCACAACTGAGGCAGAAAAAACACTGGGTAGTGGAAAGTGGAACTACAATGCTGTTACTTTTATACACTCACGTCCAAAAAATTTAATGAATTTAAAAATCACTGGAAAAAAAACCCCAAACCCATACTTCTCCAGTAATTAGGGATATTCACTTGGAGACATCAGATAAACAGATAGTATTAACATGTAATATTTGAATATTTTATCACAAAGTTAATCTATAAAATTCAGAATGTGGACACATCTCTAAATAGTCACTAAAAAGTATGGGAAATTAAAAACATCATTTTCTAAGCATAGGGCTGAGAAATTCAATGAGCATTTATTTGATTGAGCAGACAACCAATTTCAAGTTCTATCATAATTTTAAAACTCATTAAGTACAAGATTATTGACAAGATTATTTTTTTTAGGCATCTCTCTTATTTTGCAGCAATTCCAAGGTATTAATTTATATCCTATTAAAGAGTTTTTCATGCAAAGTACAGAATTATAGCTGTCTTCAGTGAAGAACAGTAAGATGCTAGGACACTATAAATTAGGTCAATTTCTCACTCAACACCCATATAATTTTAAAATATTTCTTCAAAACCCAACCATTTAGGCATAATTATTTCCCTATCCCAGAAATAAATTTCAGCTGATTCTGCATAAACATGTAGACATCTTACCCTTTAGATTATGGTTATTTTGAGTTTTGGTGTCCTACTCAAGTAAGGATTTTGAAATAGGACCTGCTTTCCCATCTAGAAGTTTATCTCAAGAAAGTATTTGCCTGGGAATGCAATTCAATTTTACCATTGATAAAAAAAAGTTCTCATGGTGGATACTACTCCTCCGATCAATGCAGTTTAGAGTAAATTAAAATGTTCCATGGCATCTTGTATACTCTATTATGAGGAAATGTATTCCCTGCAAAAGTTCTTATTTAAGTAGAAGTGTTTTGATATTTTTTTCTCTTGGTTGATAACACTGCTTTCAAAATATTTTAATGCCTATATTGTACTCATGTACAATAAAACGGTCAATGCAAAATACATATTACAGTGAGTTAACATTAACAGAATACAATACTTCAGCAAACTTAGGCTGACACATTTCAAGTCTTTTGTATTTTAGGAAATGTTACCATTTTGCTTCTTTTTCTTTTCTTTTTTTTTCCTTACGACCTGGCTTTCTCACATGGAATTGGATACTGTTCTTCTGACTACTACTGCTTTTCACCTTCCAGCATAGCTGCCCTGGAAAAGCCCTAATTGGAAAAAAATCCAACAAAGTACATGAGTTGTTAGGAACTAGGACAGGTGTACTTTCTCTTTGTTATACAGTAGCAGACATTCTTGAGAGACTGATAGATTAGGAGAGCTGAAAAGGATAAGGCCACTTCAGTGCCATAAGAGGATGAACAGAGCAATCCTTTCAAAGATCTTTCTGTTGCTGTTTGTCACCTCTAATGGGCTCCTGTAGCCCACAGGCAACCAAAGGTACCTGGAGTGTGCCATGAAGTGTGCACTGACCAGTGTGCACTGACCAGTGCCCGAGGTCATGAGGCAGCTGGACAGCTGGGGCAGGGGCAAGAGGTGGCAAACACCAGAAGAAACGTTCAGGAGATGTCTGACTACCAAACAGAGCCAGGAAGTCTCAGTACACTGTTCCAGAGATAAGGGTATGGCAGTCAAAAAGGTGCCTATTATTTTAACAGCAACTGCCTAGATTTTCTAGCTTCACCTCTTAGATGGGTTTGGTTTTTTTCCTAGATCACATCACTAACAACACTGTACCAGGACATGCATGACTTTGTCAAGGTGAGTATTCAAAACCAAGAAAATGGTAATTCTGCATCTCTCTGAAAACTGCTGTCTAGTCCAGTGCTACACGACCCTCCTGGTGACAAGGATTTTCCAAATGTCTAATTTGAAATTCCTGTTCTGCTTATTCATCCTGCAGCTCTGACTTGTCTGCAGTTACAACTTGGTCACCTCCTTTCCTGCTTCTGTACTGTCAACTGCTGCTGTGAGTAACATCAAAAGGCTACAACAGAAGAGTTAACAATGACATGCATTAAATCTGAGTTTTATTTGATATGTATTTGCAATGAGAAAAACGTCAAAACCTCACGGAGAGTTGCACTGATGAATTTCTGATCACACTGCATTTGACAGGCTCCAAGGCTTAAAAAAATTAAGACTGTATGTAAATGGAGAGCCCTGCAAAACCAGAGCCTCTCTAAACAATGCAATTCACCCATTCATTGAATATTCTTGAGGATTCTTACTGCCACATCCAATCAACAGAAGTAACTTACATGGTCTTACACACATGTGAGTGGTTCACAGATATTTTAGTTAAAAACACAATTTAATTCTCTTCCTAAATCTTAGGTTCTCATTTTCAATTTGAATTATACATAGTGATATTTCAAAGAAGTTCTGATTATCCACTTTAATTTGCACAAGACAAAGCTTGCCTTCTCTGTAAATTTTCTCATTCTAACTCTTGGTGTTGAAAATCTCTTCAGATTAAATTGGCTATTTACATGGCTGGAAAGGAGAGCCATTTCTCATTTATATGTTGAATAAACTATTTGACTTGGTTAATTTCCAAATCAGCTGCTTTCACTGGAATGGCATATCATCATCATTAAATTTTTTTGTTGGGTTTTAGGTGAAATAAGCTCACCATTCCATGACTGCATGAGGTACAGTGATTTTAAGAGATGGATAAAAGCTGGCAAAGGAAACCAAGCAGCAGAAACAACCATAGTTCTGACAGCAGTCTGACAACCCGAATTCGTTCATTCCCTCCATCATGAACTTCCTAAACAATCATTTCCCTCTGCCTCATTTCCCACAGTGCTAAGTGGAAGCTGCCCTGACACAAGAGTGCATTCAGGTAGGCAATGAGATATTACAATGATGGACATCGTATAACATGCTATTTGCACTGCAAAATAGAGTCTGTGGAAACTTCCTGAGATACCAGGGCCTATTCCATGTCACTTTCTTTTAAAATTGCCTGAAGAAAAGGTGCTCTCAGGCGTGTGCAAACGTCTGTCGGGGGGAAAAAAAAAAAAGGAGTTATACCTTTTGTCCTAGCTTTATACTGAATAAAATAAAGGGTTATTTAAACTAGACATAGTCCAGCAAACAACAGCTAAGACATACTTAAAATACAGTGTACACATCCCCAAAAAATAACAGTTCCAAAAGGTCAAGTTTTTATGTATCCCTTTTGGAAACCAAATACCAGTCGTCTGCAATTTCCCTTGAACAAATCAAAAATGAGAAAAAAAAGATGAGCCCTGAAAAGGTCATTTTGTTGCTAGATCCAAGGAACAGATATTTAATGTATTGCACATTAGCAAGCAAAGAACAAAATGTGAATCTACTGTGACTTCAGGTTTTGGAACTTTTTGATTCTGGAATAGAATTCCCATCTCTAAAACACTGAAAGTGGCACCCTGGGTGATGCTCATTTGCCAGTAATTTATGGGGGATCACGTTACAATGAAGTTGTATTTGAGCCTTCATATTTTTTCCCTAAGGATTATTTTGGCATGGGGAGACTTTTTGGATGCTAAGAATCAATAATAAACTCAAAATTCAATTTAGTGCTTTAAAATCTAAAAAGTGCTAAACAAGACCTAATCCTATTACCTCTTTCACTTGGATCACTATGAATCCATGGTGGGGAGGTCTGTAACCACGAACATCTTAAAGGTTCCTAAAGATGCACTTAAGTCTTTCTGTAGGCCTTGCTAACCCCAGAATTGTGCTCTTATCCCTAATCAAGTGGGTTTAAAAAATCCTATCAGCAAACTGTTGCATATTTTGCTGTTAGCTGGCAGAGCAATTTTCAGTTGACAGAAAATTTCTAAAATTGCTTGTTCTGCAAAGTAATTCTGTGTACAGAGAAAAGAGCGAGATCAACTAATTATAGACATTGAAATGTTTCCACAGAACACATTCTGTATTTGCCTTAGGACAGTTATTTATAAGTGAATATATTAAAATATATCTTAAAATTATTTCAGAATATGAAAGAGAGAGTCAAATATCGTATGGTGCAAACTACTCCTTGGAACTCGGTCATCTACAACGGTGCCACATAAATAATGCTTTCAAAATGTCTTCTAAAGAACTATTTAAAAACATAACTACCATTTTTATGAGCGAAATAGTCACAGTGTGAAACTTCCTTAAAGTAACAAAAGCTCAGCCCTTCTATCAACATTGTTAAGCTACGGCCTTTTGACATGAGGCACCATGAATATTATCCATCATTATCATGACTGTTAAAAACCAGCTTTATTTACTGATCCCAATAAACAGATGTCAAGCTGGTAATTCCCAGCTCTTCCTAAAGTAATTCCAATTGATTTAAAGATAGTAAACATGTTCTGATAAAGGAAACTGGGTTTAAGTGGTACCCCATTAGATAACTTGGTCCACCCCTGTGCCTTGCTCCTATACAAGGGCAGTGTGATCACGATTCTTCTGGCAGATGTATGTTTTTTAAAAAAGCCACAGTGGTGGAGGTTCCACAGTCCCTCCAGAAGTGCAGAGCACCTAAATTAAATCTCCATGCTGAAATTTAAGCCAATTGTTTCTTGTACTGTCCACAGAGGAGACCATTCTCTGTCTACAAGTGAGGAGAAATCTCCCCCAAAACTCTTTTGTGTCTTGCAGGAGTTCTTTATAAATTTGAAGTTTCCCTTCAACCTTCTCAACTGTAAACAAATGTGGGTATGTAAATGTTATCTCACCATTCCTTCTCCCATTCTTCAGTGCTCCCTACTGCCTCTTAAATCAACACCAGAATCAGATCCCAGCAGAAGCCAACTTGATGCACCTTTCCCTTATTACAACAAACAGTTTATAATCAACTGCTTCAAGAATACACTTTGACATTCATTTCCTATTTGTCTAAAAGGTTTGTTCACCTGTGGTATCAAGAAATTGAGTTTGGCTTGACAATTTGTGCTTGAAAAAATAACATTAAATGCCTCACTTTGCTTTTTCTACATTCCTACAGATCATATGAAAACTGTTTATATCCCAGTGTCTTCCTAAGAATTAATGATACACTGGCTGGTACCTAATTGCCCAGCCCTTCCTTTGCCCTCTTCTTTTCTAAGACAGGAATTATCACTTGTCATACCTGAAATCTCACAACCCTGACAGGCTCTGGGATCATATATGTGCTAGGTCAACTCTCTAAATATTCTAAAATAAATTTAATCAGGTTTTGAAATATGAAAACATTTAGCAAGTACTCTCCTACCCATTTTTCTACTTTATTGCTTGATATTGTACTCCATTTTCACTGTAGGTGCTTAAGAACCTTTTTAAAGAGGCCCTAACTAAGGCACTTTTTAAAAGAGATTCTTTCCTAGCACAGACAAAGTCAGAAAAAAGCAGTGTACATGCTACTTCTTTAAAGAGAAGCTAAAGTGCAGGACAAGTATATTTTAATTTGCAAACAATGTCAATGTGGTTTTTAACCTACATGACAAAAAAAGGGTAGACACTGGATTTGTTTCTTATGTGAACTGATGTGAAAAGTTGCAGTCCAAATTTTAATGACTGAATTGGAGCTATGCCAATTTATAAAAAGCTAAAGTCTCTGAAATGTACCTGGACCCCAGGCCCCATAGTGACTTCAGGTGATCAAAATCTTCAGTTTTTTTTTCCAGATGACATTGAATTCAAGGCTTATATTTATTTTCCTTCATTTTTTTAATTAAATTGTAGCATGTAAAAAAATTATAAAATTAAATAAATAATAAAGCTGAACAGGAAAACTGGGCTGTTTTCCAAAAAAGGTGAAGTTTGCCTTTATTATTGCCTCTAATTTTTTAAAAAAATCCATTATTTGAGATTACTGCTACGCTGATAAAATGACAGTGTAAATTAAACTTTTAAAGTGCAGCACCACTGACAATCAGACAACTATTCTAAAGTGATCTTTTAGAAGCTCCGTAAAGCCCAAATGATATTACCATTAAGGGAGTTAAACTGGTCATGTACCATGACTGACTGATGCCTTTAAATGCTTTCAAGATTGAACCCTTAGAGTACTAAGCGGAATAACCATAATTGTCACTGCCTTGCAAAGGGGACCAAAAAGAGGTACATTTACCAGTATTTCTGCCTGTTTCAGGATGGAAGTGCCCTGACCCACATGAATCCCCAATGTAAGGAGCTGAATGGTCATGCTACAGTACCTGGTGCTACTGTCTTGGGTGAGGAAAGGCCTTCTACACAATCCCTGCAAAATCTGACCCAGTGTTATGTGGCTGTTAACTCCCTTTCCATTAACAACGAGCCTCATTTTTACCTCAACTGCTGCATCCAAGTAGGAGCTTCAATACCCAGTAATTTTCACACCAACCAGTCAATTGCAAATCATTAGCAAAGACAAGAGTTTTAAGTTATAGCCAGGATCTGAAAAAAAAGTCTGGCCACTCTGACTGTGCAGAAATTCCTTATAACAAATCCCATCCACTTGGCATTTTCACCGAGAAGGGGTTTGGCTAATCAACGTAAAACTAGGATACCAATCTGAAATCTGGGTGCTAGCCAAAGAAATATTCCAAACTTCACAGATTTGCTCACCATACGTGGTACATTCAGGTCAGCAAGAATTTGGCACACACTGCTGGTGGGAAAGGCATGTGGGCACAGCCAGCTCATGCTGTGCAGGGGAGCATGAGGCTCTGAAACAGATGCAGTTCTGCTGTCTGATCAGAGTAATAATGTGAATTAAAGCAGCTCTCCTTTGTTCATGTTGGTTCTGTTCAAAACAACTGATTTAGCAGATGTGAGATGCTACACTTTTAACAGGGGTTGCTCGAGAATACTTGAACAGTTAAGTTGATCGAAAAGCTTTCCACTCCTGCTAGAGAGCTAAGAAATCAAGGCCACTGAGCATCCCTTACCTTTCAAAGAAACCGAGGAACCAAGACAGTTTGCTCTGAGTTCAAATATCTTGAACAAGAAAGTACAAAAATCCAAGAAACTGCTGATAGCAGAAAGCCTGAAACTTGTAACGTTTCACAAAGAATTATTTTAAGAGTTGAATTGCTACCTAGCAAGCTACAGGGACAAGAACCTGTCTAATTTCCTAAAATATTTCAGCTCCATCAGAATTTCAGAAATAGAGGGTTTTCAAGCATTAAATATCCTAAAAAGTTTAAAATTCAGTTCTGAAATAAGAAGCATAATGCTAATTCCAAGAGATTACCCTGGCAATATCTGTACCACCAGAAGTCAGGTTGCTATTCTATTAATCTTAATAATTTTGTGCGCAAACCAGCCACAAACAAGGAAATCTGACTTTCCCTGTACTGTTCCTACAAGGGATTGCACCAGTCTGTGTGTGTGCATACTCTACAGATTAGAAAGAAATACTGTGAAGAAGTTAATCCCTCACTGCTGGCACACTGAGACTTTCAATATAAAAGTGACAGAGTGTAAATCAAAGTACCCTGGCATTTTGAGCTCCAGTCAGACTGTTTCAAGAGAGAGAAGTGGGACGATTTAGAGTTCATCAATTATATCACATCAAATTAGCCTCTATCACAGGCTTGGCTCGACAGCTTTCATCTATTTTAATTTACAACAGAGAGGACAGCCAAGTACAGGATTGTGGCAATGACACAGTCAGAGGGAAGCACAGCACTTTTGTGTCACAGGAATGGAAGGCTTGTGTGAACAGCCACTTCAGCTGGGTCAAACACTCCAGCCACATTTAGCTTCTTTCATTTGCTTTGATCCAACCACCCTCATCCTCATTTAAGGAAGCAATGTGCTAAACATTTTCAGCAGTTCTGCAGTCGCTGCCCTTTCTACAGACTCTGTTTTGTAGACATCCACCTTACAAAGTGATTTACCTTTGCAGTTAAATCCTTAAAATAGATGAGTAGACTAGTGGAATGCTATTGTAACTGTATGTGGTTAGGACATAGGTGAGCTATCTTAAAGTAAAATCACTATCAGTAAATTGTGAGAATTTGCCTTCCAACTGACAGACTTTAAATTTGAATTTGCCATGGTTATTTGAAGACACTGACAGTGCAATAACTTAAATCACAGTGAAGCACAGGAAAGCATTGAAGGACCCTACACAGATATAACTTCACAAAACATTTTATGTTAAGAATTCATCCCTTTGGTATGGATGTGATCACAAGCCCTGTGCATCATTTAAATTGCTGTTTAGAGGCTTACATGGATTCAAATGGAAAATGGGCCTCCTGTTAGCTCTGCATAGTGGGGAATTTGCACAACAAGGATGAAAAGTCAGCTTTACTGTTTCTACCCACAGTAAATCCTAAGAAAGAAACAAAAAGAACAAAAAGACACCTTTCCACACAGCATCCGGTTTCCCTCTTCTCCTAAAACCCTTCCTTTTTTAACACAAGCAAATGAAAGTAGGAATTTTAAAATGCATATATTGCAATGATTACTTCATCAGAACGAGCAGGGACTTCCAAAAGTGTATTTCCATACAGTCTCTGTGCACACTGAAATTATGTGCATATCGCTTTTACCTGCTTTCCTCCAATATGGCCCATTTCCAAATTAAATACTGCAAGCTCTAGGCAAGTCAAGGTCATCTTTCCCATTCCTTTGCTTCCTCCCCAAGCTTGACTTTGCTGGTAGGATTTTAAGTAGTGAACTACTAATAGGATTTTTATGGCAGTCTTAAAGGCTTTTCTTTAATAATTGTATCAGACTAAAATGCTTAGGGACAAATAAATTATCAGAATTTCTGACTGTTACTTTTTAGAAACTCTCACATGATATTAAGAGTGATTAGTTAGAGCAAAAACTTAAGAGACATCTTTTACCTGGAATCTTAATTAGCTCCTTTTTATATGCAGGCTTAGACAGTTCGTATAAAGAGCAAATGAATACAACAATATATTCATGATGTTCCTCTTACAAAACTGAAAACATCGGACATTTTTATATTCTGCCACAGTATGTCCCTTTCTGCACAGTAATCTTTTACCTGCATTAGAGAGAGACCTAAATTTTTCAACAACGTGGACTTGTTTTCTGCTATTGTTTTCGCTATTGTTTTCGAACAGACCCATTTAAAATGTCGGGGAACCTGCTATGTGTTAATGGATGTTTTATATGGGCATCTGCTAAATGCTTTCAAATCTACACCACCATAATGTGTGAGACAGCTGGAATTTCATTAATTGAAATTTATTTACCAAGAAAAAAGCCAATAACATCCTTAACTGGGAGACAAAAGAAAACAAAGATATTATCTATGAGTCAAAGGTGCCACGCATCTCAGCGATTTTCCTCAACAGACCTATATTTATCACAGTGCATGCAAAGCAAGGACTTGCCCTCAGGAGCTCCTTAAAAAGAGCATGACGATGATTTGGCTAATTAATTTTCCCTACACACTTGGAGTTGAGGGAAGTATTCTAAAATGTAATGCTCAAACCCTTCAACATGAGTTTTGATTTTCTTACTTGAGGCCGTGGTGGTTGGTTGATTATTAACATGGAAAAAAGATATTTCTTGATTACACGAACTTTATCATTTAAATAGATTTGTTTTAAAAAACACATATGAATTCAAGATAATATTCACCTCTGCAGGGAAACATTTATATTCTCTCTCCCATCTAACTGGGGACCAGCAAACCTGTATTTTTATCTGGGTAAGGAACCCACACAATATTAGCTCTAGCACAGGTTCAAAGTGCCAAACAACAGCAGGGAAGCCTGGGACACTGCAGAGGAGGCAGCTCCTTTCTGTGAAGCAAAGATCAGACTCCTGTCAGTGAAGGTGAGCTGAAAGACCAAAGATGTGAAGTACAAGAGCAATGGTAGGATGTGATGGTCTGAAAGGATTCTCTGATCCTTCCCAGCCACACATAAATGAGGTGGACTACGGAAGTCATTAAAGGTACTACAGGAAAAACTTCTGGATAATGACCCCTTTGGAGTTTCCCTGCACTTGTGGAGAACTTTCTCCACCAGCGTTCAATGCTTTTGGCAGTGCTTAAGACAAACTGTTCAGATTTGGCACCGGGAACGTTGGACTCTGCTAATAGGTCCCAAAGCCTCGGCTAAGGCCACCAGGAGAAGAGAAGGATGATTTTCCTCACCAAGTTAGGAGGGGTTTGGAGCTTCTCATGCAGTAGGAAATCTAGCTTTGATTGCTCAATATAACCATTTCTTATGCCCACTCTTCATATTAGAGGGGAAAACCCAGTCTGGAATTAGAGGCAGGCAGCTTGGCAGTGCTGGGATATGGGCCCAAAAGAACAGCATCAGTTGTGTTTTTGCTCATGTGCAACCCTAACATTTGTATTGGGAGAAGGGAGCATGAAAATCCAGCAGCAAAGACACCTTGATGATAGGCAAAGGGAGACTGAACAGTCCCACTCAGTGGATTATTAAACGGAGCATTATTGAATTAAAAATACACACAACCACAGTTTACTTTAACCGTATCATGTCCTTCATGTCCTATATGGCCATTTTTGAGGGTCAGTATGCAGGAGCTATTTTCACCTGGATTAGTAGCTCCAAACATGTCCCTGCAAATAATTTGGATATTTTAGGTAATTGATTACATTAATCTTTTCAAACTTCTACCTGGTTGAAAATGCAAAAATCATATTATCCCCACAGGTTATGTGTCTTCAACATTTTATGAATACTCAGAGGAAGTAGGAAAAGTTTCAATATTTTTGTTTTCTGACAAGTCATATATTTAGCATGAAGTTACAACTGCCAGTAAACATGATTCAGATACAAAAATCCACTCTATATAAGAATTCCAAAATGGCTGTTTGACATTTACTACTTTGTCCGTGGTAAACCCAAAAGGCAGGTAAACAGCACTAATAAATGTGGTTTCATCCAGAGATACCCTTGCAACTACAAATTATTGATTGTAAGAATACAGCCTTATAAGAAAATAAATAATTTTAAAAGAGGATTTAAATATTTGCCTTTTTTTCTAATTTATCAGCATTTTGATTCCATTCCATTTGAATTCTGATGAATGAGTCTTATGATTTCAACAGCAAAAGTTTGCTTGCAGTTATATTTCACTGGCCTTTAAAATAACGTGCTTTCATTCCTGTCCTACAGGCAAAAGTCATTTCTGAGTTTCTCAGTCTTTGATGGAGGGAAAGTTTGACCCAATTTTCTGCAACTTTAAAGGCAAAAGATGTCAACAGTTCTTAAACATGATGTTTTAAATGCAAGAGCAATAAATGGTGCTTCAATGAAAATCAATAAATTAAAACTGTGGTTTATCAAATTTTTTCTTTGCAAGTGAAACCAGTTACATCCAAAAATATTCCCCTTGGCTGTAACAACATTTTAGGCACACAGTGAATATAGCAATTAAAACAATTTGGGACTATTTAGGTTTTTCTCTGTTATATCAGTTGGTATCAGAGTCCTCATGGGCTTTTTCTGATAGAAGAAAATTTCTAAAATATACACTCTAAATTGTCTTTGTGTCTGTCATCTCTTCCTATGCTGAATAAAGTAGGTCCCTTTTTGAAAAGCCAGTATTTCTGACAATCAGTTTACATATGCTCCAGCATGGATTAAAAAATATGGTTTTATTTTAAAAATTCTGTCTTGATTATACAAAAGTACAGGTATTTCGGTTTAGTACTCAGAAATGAATGATTTGTATCTGAACTAGCCCAGAGGAAAGAGAAAAAAAGTCATTGGAATTCACAGATGCTGAAGCACACCTTGAGCTACTTACTCCTCTTCAGTTCATTTATACTCATTTATGTACTTACTGCAGCTGAGTATCTCAATTATTATTATTATTATTAAGTCCCTACATTCTAAACCACTTACACACACAGCAGAGAGCAGGTCCTTCCCTAATCAGGTCCTGCCCAGTTCTCAGAAAACAGGAAACTGTGTGAACCACACTGAGAATAAGAGTTGACACCATTCACAGGCTGACAAGGTCCAAGTTATGCTAAACCAGAATGACATTCCACACCTTGTCAATGAAAAATCCCCATTGTTTCATTCTCATTTAATGAGAAATTCTGATTTGTTTTTCTGATGCATTTAAAGTTCTGTTTCTGAAAATGTTCTTGCCTTCAGTCATGCATTGACAACGTGGAGACATGTAGATTTTATTCTACAGATGGATTCCCTTTCTCTTGAGCATTAACATAACAAAATATTTATCTGTTTAGAGGGATTTGCATAAAGGGACACTCTACAGTATTTAGGAGCGGAAAAAACACAGTTAAATCTCATGGAATAAAAATGCTTCCTTTACATTTTCATCCATTACCTATAGTGTGTATCTAAATAGCTTGATTTAGAATAACTAAAATTTTTAAAATTCTTTTTTTCAATCTAATGTAAAATGTATATTGAATACAGTTATTTAAGTGGCCACACCAGCACATGTAATAATTATACCAGCATTTGCTGTAACTACAAGTAGGAAAGGATGGCAAGACATTGGCCTTATTCTTTCCTGTGGTGTGTTCAAACACTGAGCTAAGTCTAACATAAAACATGAAATTTTAGCAAGACAATGTAAGCCTCACACAGAATGAATGCAGACAATTTACATACATATAGGAGTCCCAAATTTCGTGTATTCTATTTAATTCCAGTGCATATAAGGCTTTCCCAGCTGAGTGAACAGGACTTTTTAATACAGCTGGAAAGTCAGCTCAAGAATCACGTTGGCTACAGACTGCTGGACAAGCCAAGAGTCCTGTAAGCCCATTTCCTCTTCTGAAAAAGTGTCAAAATACACAATGGAATTCCAGCTACCTGGCATGACAGCACCTTCTGAACATTTCAGAGATCAATGTTCACCCGGCCCAAACCGAAATACTTTTATTTTTCACCCACTCATTGGAAAATTTCCCTCAAATATCTCATTTCTCATACAAAGCTGACATTTAGATAAAATGATATTTTTGAAAATAAAAATATGCTATTTAGCTTTAGTAAAAATAAAGAGTAACATTTAGTGTAGGGATCACTGCCATCATTTCAAGGACTTGACTGATGCTATACATAGTTTGAAGTAATTCAGAAATGTTTCTGCTCCAAATGTACATCAAAGAACCACATCCACTGTTATGCAGAAAACAAACACAAGTGAATTGTGTCAGGTAAGACACAGCCATGATGAGATGACACACAGTTTACTGAATTTAACTCTGGGATTTTTTTGCTAATCTTGTATTTCCAGACAATATTTTGGCCCTTTAACATACAAACTGCAGATTGGTAGCTGTGACTCAGCTACACAAAGCAGCTCTTTTATTTTTCCTCTCCTGGGGCACTCCTTGTCCAGAAGCAAACTCATTTACATCACCTCAGCTGCCACTGGCAAACTCCCCAGCAGTGCAGAAGAATCAAGCTGTGATGTGTCATGAAGCAAAAATAGAGGCTGCAGTTTACTATATGCTAAAAGGACTTCTAACACCACTTCACCTGGACATAAATTACATTTACTATTCAAAGAGTAAACCTATCTGCAGCCCTAATATGGACCATCCATTTCAGCTGCATTCCTCAAAGTAAATTTATTTGTTTAAATTGTGATGATAACACATACATATATGTACATGTGGCTCAACACGGAATGCTCTTCCGGCACTTTCATACAATTTCTAATAAAAGGTCCAGTTTTTAGCCACATTAACAAACCAACCAGCACACCAAGTTGCCACAAACTCCTCAAACTACTGGGCATTACTTGTGGGTATATTGCTACTTCTGCTAAAAGAAACCAAGGCTACGATGCAAAACTTTGCAGACATCAACCAGACTTAAGATATGTAAAAGTCTCCCTAAATATCTGGATTTCCACAGAGGTGGTTTTGGAGGGCTGTGCTTTAGCTTTGCACTGCAGACAATTGTACCAGTGCACAGAGCCTGGCTGCTGTGCTTCCTAATGCAAAATGACATGGTACATTATTTGCCACATCAGGAAAAGCACAAACTATGCCCTAAGGCAGAACATCCTGAGTCATAATTATTCAATTACAATGTTTAAGATCATCCACTGTTGTGTGAGCACTGTGAAAACGAGGCATAATGAAGTGGGTTACACCAGGCCTGACATTTCACCCTTCTGTCTGATCATGCTCACTTTGGGGAATTAATTCAGTTCTGTTGAACAGTTCTGTAAGACTTATTTTTATCTCTATTTTTATATTAAACTAGAAAACATTTATATGCTTATATGTTATGGAAGTTTCATGCTATGTTAAAAAAAGTATTTACAATCTATCCAAAAGAACACACTTAAAATATTTTAAGATATTTCAAATCTAGGGGGCTAGAGAAATAGAAGAATTATTAATTCATTATTATTATAATCATTGAAAACTGCACATACCAATCTGTACAATATTGTACATTTTTATTACAACACACCACTGTGAATACAATCATTGGGGAATGCTATGAAGAAGAGAAATTATAGAAAAATTAATAAAAAAAATCCCAACACAACAAGAAAGATTATAACCACAAGAATGTTTCTGCAAAACAAAAGCAATAACAAATAAAAAAAACAAATGGAAAATGTTTACAAGGTTATTTCTCAGCCGCCCAGCACTATAACAGACAATTTAAAACATATTTAATATTGTATGTAACAGAATCCATAGGTAGCAAGACCTCAGCTAACACCACTTACAGAGCAGACCGCGGGAAGGAACCCAAGCACAGCCCTGCAGCCACAGGGAGCTCAGGGGGCAGGAGCCCTTCCCCCTGTCCCTTGAGCTGTCCCTTCCGTGCAGGTAACACAGGAACTTGGGCTTCTGCCCTGATGGCTCCTCCCTCTCTCTTCTCCCTCATAAGGGACAGATTTGGGGTGGTTTTGCTCTTTCCTTCAGAAATGGTGTAGGAACACCTCCTTTCTGCACTCCCTCACACCTCTGCCTCCTGACAGTAAGGTTCACAGCCCTTCACAGCCATGATGCAGAGGCAGCAGAGGTAGAATCACGGAATCACAGAATATCCCAAGCTGGAACAGACCCACAAGGATCATCGAGTCCAGCTCCTGACCCTGCATAGGACAGCCCAAGAATCCCTCCGTGTGCCCGTTTTCCAAACTCTCCTCGAACTCTGGCAGCACTGGGGCTGTCCCCACTGCCCTGGGGAGGGGCTCCAGTGCTCAGCCACGCTCTGGGTGATGAACCTTTTCCTGATATTCAACCTAAACATTCCCCAACACAGCTTCAGGCCTTTATGGATGGTACAAGGAGTCCAAGCTGTGCACTCAGTCATGGTACACTGTTTGGGTTGGTTCAGCAAATATTCCCTCAGTTTAGGAATGGAGGCAACAAGAGCACCCTTTGTTTGATCCCACTTGGGAGCTTCCTGTTGGACCAGGCTGGTGGTGTAATCAGAATGAAAAAGTAGGAGATTTAGTCAGCTTCATAAAAACTGCTTGCTAAACAAAAATAAAAAAGCTAAAATTTCCCATTCTTCTCCTGCAACTACGGTGACAAAATACTTAAGTACTAAAAAAAAAAAAATCATTATAATATTTTCTTCTTCATGGATAATGCTCAAATAGGAAATAAAAACACTGAAAATATACAGAGGATTTCTGGAATGACAAAGCTTTTTCCAGGATCCATATGCATGCCATACACCACAGCAGTAAATATTACTCAATGTATACAGATATACACACACAGAGCACTAACTCTCCAAAGAAAAGAAAATTTTAGGAAATTTAATCTGGTTTCTTCCTAGGTGGGGCAAAAACTATGTGGATTTTAATAGAACGCTGAAAAATTAAGACTAAAAGAAATATACATACAGGTAGATGTCTCTATATTAAAGTAGCACAAAGTGTAAAGCCAAAAAAGGGGCTAAAAAGTAGCTGAAGAACAAGGATCTCAGGTATTAATTTACTGCCAGAGATATGAACTTACAACTAGCCCAAGCACAGAAGAATTCCTATGCAAATAAGGAAGACAAGCCAGTCCTACTTTCCTTGCATATGTTCAATAAAAGGCAAACATAATATCATGGGATGAGTAAAAACCTCCTCACCGATTTTTATAGCAAATGCTTTAAAAAACTACAAGCATTTAAAATCCAGCACTCACGGTACAGAGAAGCCAACTGGGACATGTTCTTAAACGTGACACGATCCTTGCCTCTGACATTATCCTGTGAAACATTTATTCAGGGTCCGTGGCTTTTGATAACAGCTCAGCACACTAGTGCTGTTCTCCAATTTATTCTGCAAGTTTTTGATCTGCCTGCTGATTATCTCTGAGCCAGTGGTTCACAAACTGAGTTTTTCCATCCTGTGTATTACCACCAGCAAATTCGTGACGGAGAGAGGTCTCAGTGGATGATCCCACCTTCTAACGTGTTTCCAGCAAGACCAAGGCTGCTACAGCAACACAACAAATAAAGGCTTATGTGTCAGAATTCACTGCTTGCAGGGATGGAAAAATGACACTGTTTTTATATGCAGCCAAGAAATAAGAATCTTCTGACACCCAACATTGCTTTTAGACACTGAATCAAGCACAGTGCACATGTGCTTATCAAGGGATGTGCTACATTAAGCATTATTAGGCAAAAGAGATGAAATCAAATGGAAGGGCTTCTTATTTTAGGACATGTTACACAAAAGCAGAGTACTGGCTAAAACCCTAACTCTGAGAAAAAGATTAATTTGCATCTGTCTTCACTTTGGGAATGGGTGTGAAGTCTGCTGTGAAGAAGGTGCAGATGCCCCCATGTTATTGAGGAACAAGTTGAATTACATTCACATTATGGTGCTGTGTGAAGAACTTTAGTAACAGTAACATGGATGGTGTGCCCTTGCACCATCCATTCTGTGAGACAATCAGTATTTATATAGACAAACTCTAGAGCAATTTGTGTGAAATGTAGTGATTCAAAAGAAATCAGAGGAGGAAAGGACAATTACAACCCAGAGAGGCATTCCACACTCACGTATTTGTAAATTAAAAAAGAAAAGTGAATATTTACAAGAGTAGCATAAAAATCAGCATCAGAGCCTCCTACTTCTGAAAAACTACAGTACTAATACAAGGGCAGGCATCAGAAAAAGGAATAGACCAGGGCTCCAATAATAGGTCAGTACTTTTTACTTTGGCAAAGCCAAATGATTACAATTTCTGCTGATCTCCACTGTACATTATCATTTGTTCTTTTTCATTAGCTCTGCCTCAACAGCAATAGCAGAATGGGAAGCAATGTGTGAAGGCAAGAGAAACACAGTTCTAATAAAATGAAAGTAACTTCCATTTCACCTAACATGTCTGTTAACAAAGCCCCTCCTCACGGATGTTGACTGCACATCATCTATTCACTTTAAAGTTGAATTTAATTATATTATTATTTTTATATACACTTTATTGCCTAAAAGCCATGAGCCAGGACTTCTCTGCATTAGCTGTTGTGCAAACAGAGGAAAGAGGGGTTTATGGTCCAGAGAGTTTATATTAGAATTTTTAATTTTTGATGAAGAGTAAAGATAATCTGAATGAGGCATTCATGCATTCAAAAAGAGAAGCATTTAGCTATATGATGCAGCTCCTATTACAATTCTCAGTCTGCCTTCAGAAAACACCATTACCAGATACACTGAACATTGCTATAAAGAGACAGTAAAGAGGATGAAAATCTCTTTAGGTATAAGTGCCTGAACTACTACTAACCTCAATGGAATAAGGTCTCTTATAAAGAGAATTCCAATTTACTACCAAAAAAAGGGTGGTATCAGGATAAAAAAAAATGCAGCTGAACAAAACCCACACACACAGACAACAGACTGTAAATTACTAACATCCATTAAAAGAAATGTTTTTTCCTGTAACTGCAAAACTAATTTTACTTCAAACTAAAACATAAGTAGTAATTACCATTACTGCTCAACTGCTATTTTTTGGACCCAATGTCTCCCTGAAGGTTCTGGGTTGGTAAAAAAGAAATCTGGTGTTGTCTCTGCTTTTCCAAAAGTAGAAATACTGAATAGCTTCCCTTTGCCTTCCCAAGATCTTTATTTGTTGCCTTTAAAGGACATCTCTAAATTCAAAACACAATGAACTATCCCTGGATCAGCAATTTCCTAAGTTACTAAGAACATACACAGGTAACACACATCATCACAAGTTCCACATACTGACACACCTCGTTTATATCATTTCTTCAAAACATAAGGTAGGTGATATTTTATACGAAAGTGTGATGGTAGCCATTACTGAAATGTATTTATTGTACTGATAGAGCTAAACAAATATCCATCAATATTGAATTTTAAATACAACACTGAACTTGGACAGTTATAAGTCAATACTCAGGTTCCCAAACTACCACAGGAAGGAAAATGCAACTACAGAAACCTTACAACGTGAGAGATTGAATTTTAAAAGTATTTCATTAGAACTCAAAATTTTGACAGATTCAGTTTAAAAAATAACTCTACTCTTAAATGAAAACATTACTGGTCTGGTTCTGCTCCCTCATGATGGATATCAACATTTCTTTAGACTCATTGAAATATATCCTCAAGATGAATTGTAAGAGGGAAAAAATTCCTTACATGGTCACTATTCCCATTAAGTAATCCTTTGAAAAAAAGAAGGAAAACAGAAATTCAGAAATTAAAAAAGTAATTGCAATTATTAAAACTACAGAAGATAGAATTGGATCTAGTACAAAAAATATTATTTTAATAACCAACCATTTTTTCAGCATGAGCACACACTAGTTTTGAGACTCATCTTTAAAATTACTTTAAGATTTAATAATTATATGTAAGTGAAAATGAACATGCAGAGTGCTAACACCACCACTGGGTGATATCATCTGAGTCTATTATTCATCAGTGCAGAGAAATATCAAGAAATAATCGTCCCAAAAACTCCCATTTTAATTGCTCTGCACAGCCCCGGAAACTGAGTTGGATGCCCCTAATATTAAAGAAACATATCAAGTTCTGAAAATGAAACAAAATGGATCAGGGTGATCATAAAGAAATTATAAGCAGTGAGGCAGGGTATGCTAATCCAACTTCAAAACAAATGGGAACAATTTCACTATACCTAATGACAACAAAAGAAACACATCACATGGGCTTGTTTAGCAGTAAAAGAATATTTATGCTCAGGAAGAAGATATGGGGAAGTTGTTCAAAGTTGGAATTCAAGGCTGGAGGAGAATGGGACAGCCATGAGACCTGAGGGAGGCATCAGGTGGTGAGGAATACCAGAACACACCAAAGGCTTTTAGTTTATACAGAAAAAGGTCAGTATTCTGCCACTTTCTAATCACAGGTGTGATTAAAGATAACACTGGGCTGCCATATACAGACATTTTTCTCCATCTCTCATCAACTTTCCATCTTATAGAACCAGCTACAGTCAAAAGATGTAAAGTCAATTTACATACATGCAGGATTTTTGTTTTTAAAAACATCCTGTGAACTTTCCAAAATTTTGTTTTAAATGTCCCCTTATTCCAAATTATGGGGAAAAAATTATTTTACAGACACCATTACTCCCCACCTCCCTATGACTTGATTGATTTAAAACCACACCACAACCTCCCTTCAGAGTGCTCAGGTTTTAAACTTGTTTGTATTGGTTCTATCAAACTTCTCATGACACATCCAGTCTGTGATTTAAAAAGTATTTAACCAATTTTCAGAAACTTAGCATCTCTGTGATAATAAAGAGTTTTTTAAGCCAATCAGTGCTGTAATAGAGGACAAGCATCAATGAGAACTTCAGGAGTGACTCTTGTCTCTTCATTATAATTACCAGATGTGTCTAGAGACATATGTTTATTTCATTATATGTTGTTTGTCATGTCAGAATACAAGTACTGGCTGCAGAGCAGTAAATCTGGGCCTGAGTGATTAATAAATGTGTTTTAAGTTTCACTGTGTGAAAAGTATTGCTGCAATTATTTTTTTCACCTGAGTGCCTGTTGTATAAAAGCTTGTTTTGTGTGTCTAGAGCCACTTGTACAAAATGCATTCTTAACTATCAGTTTCATAAAGGGAGAGAGGGAGAAATAAAAGGATACATTATGCAAAAAACTTGAGATTTCTTTTTTTAAATACAGAAGACACCACCCTTTCTTTTCCTACTCACTAGATTTTACAGCATGGCATAAAGTTGATTTAAGAAATTTAATGTTAGTCTGGAAATCATTTTAGGTTCTAGACAAAGAACAGGTATTTTTTAAGCCCACTGGATAAAATGTACCAGGTTTGGTTCCTTGAAAAAATAACAGGAACAGTGGATCCTGCCAGGCTGAACATATTACATCAGCATGTGAAAAGGACAGAACAATGCAGTTGACACCAGCTTAGCATCTGGGGTTAACTGCCAAAAACAATGCATTGCTTATTAGGATCTGACTGAAAAGCTGATCCTCTGTCCTGGGCCACATTATTCATTTGCTTAAGCCAAAGAGGCTCTTCATCAGCTGTCTTGCCTTATGTTCTAATTTCCCTGGAAATGTATGGTAATGAAAGTCCTTCTAACAGATGTTTCTTTAGACTCATTAACTTCTGAATCTTCTTGTTCATTTTTTACACCAAAAGTTAGTTTGTTAGAACAAACAATTAGGGGAAAATAGAAAAACACAAAGAGCTTTTGTCATGATCCTTAACTCCAGATACTGATACACAGTGAATACATGCAGATGCTAATAAAGTATGGTACTTAGAAATTGTCTTAAGTGATGAGGGAGTTCCCCACATCTCAAGAAACAAAGATACTCCATGTGTGGCTTCCAGCAAAATATCATAAATCATCCCTTATCAAAGACTCCAGTAGCAACTGTCCTGGTTACTGACAATAACTAAAGGCACAAAGCACTTTGATCGTACTTGCCTAAGGGAAAGTTATTTAGTGAGCTAAAATTACACTATAGGACTATACAAACAGTGCTACAGCAACTGGCTTTGAGGAAAATGTTAAAGTCTTGATGAATTCACGAACAATGACTGAAATAAAACCATCAGACAAATGAAAGACAGCTACGCACAGGATTTACTTTGTGATACATAGAACATCATGAGCGACAGACATTTTATATACATATATATATATATACATGTATGTATGTATGTATGTACATTCGTACGTACGTACTCTGAGGCAAATGGGGATTCTTGGGGATGGTGCTGTGCAGGGCCAGGAGCTCGACTCAATGACCCTGAGTGGGTCCCTTCCAACTCAACTTATTTAGATGTAGCTGTTGAATTATTATCTGAATTCCTGATACTAAGGGATGGTACAATTTATTTTAAAAAACCCCAACCAAAACACCCCTGCAAAGATATGTCATGACTTTTCATTACCATGTACAAACTGTGAACAGTTCCACATTGATAAAAACTGAGTGTTTTCTAATATTTTTTTATAAAAAGTGAGATTAAACAAAACGTAAAAAGTCTCACCTAGCATGAAAATTTTTTAAATCGCATTTGTACTCCTATAAACCCCCAGATTAAAAAAAAAAATTACATGGTTTTATTTGAACACAGTAGCTTATGGCTTCTTATCATATTTTAAAAAAGTATCTTTTCCAACTAAGCTATGCAGTAAATTTTAAAAATTAACTATTTAAAAAGAACCCCAGCTTTAAAATGTAACATGCCAACAGGTGAAATGCAGCTACAACAGCAGTATTTGTAAGTTGCTTCAGATCTTCTAATTAAAGCCAATACTAGTCACAGTTTAAAAGCTCTAGTTCTGAAAGAAAGTACTGTCAACAAGTACTTCTTGCTATTCTGCTATATAAGAGATATTTATGAGATAAGAACAGTGTAAGGACATATCATCAGAGGTAACCTATGACCTCTAGTAAAAATATTCCATGGGCTTTTGAATTGATTGTCAGTCAGGTTTCTACCTGGAAACGAAAAGTGAAAGAAAAAAGTCTTTTCAACAAATATTAACTCCCTTTTCTAGCATGTGTTTTGGTTTTGTTTACCATCTGGAATATCACCCAATTGTATGTACCTGACAGTTTTCTAGTATTTTATTATAATAAATTACTTTTAAGGAAATCCAGCCTCAGGTTCAGAAGCAGCTGTAAGATTCAGTTCCACGCTCCAGCAGGACAGCAGCCTATTACATTTCTTTACAAAGCAAGGAAGTCTTTTGAAAGCAAGAAACAATTTTACATATATTTGACAATCATGAGTAACAGTGACAAATACCATGTGGGTGAAGGTCTGTGATGCATTTTGGACTCATAACAATTTCTGCATGTTTCAGTCTCACTAAACAATCAGTGTCTGGTTTGTTTTATGCATTTACACGGGCAAAGCGTTCCCACCCTGAACAAGGCAGCACTGTGTTATCCTCAGTTACTAAGAATCACATGCAGTAGTATTTCTCACTTGAATGAGCCAGCAGGACATGGTGGGCCACATGTTTTCCTTTGAAATACACACACTGGTCACACAAAAATCCAAAATCTTTTACTGTCTCGGCTGATCATCTGCTCGCTGGTCAGATCACGGGGTAAATTTAAGACAAGGAAAACAAATGAGTCCTGTGTCCTAGGGCTTACTCACACTCTCAAGACATCGAGTTCATGGAACTACAAAAATGCTGTGCCTGCCAATGACACTGCTGCATGTGAGTAGTGCTAAGAAGAAAGACTGAAATAGCCCATTCTTTCACAACTCCTGCAAAACATCTGACTGTTGTGTTCACTACACAAATCTGTATCTGGTTACACACAGCTGTCAAACATCTTTGCAGGGACAGATGACTTATTTCAAGTAGTTTGTCCCACTTTGTTTTAAATTAAAATAGAAAAGGCCCTTCACATTTCATAGTCAAGAACAAAATTTCAATTATTTAAAAAAAAAAATTAAAAAAAAAAAATCAATCAGACCTAATTTTAAGGGCAATTATTACAAAATTATGACTGTCTGATTAGCAAATCAAGCCTTTATGAGTGAAGAAACAACAGCAGTTGAAGTGCAACTCTGAATATCAAATGGGCACAAACCAAAACATGCCTAGTGAGGCACAGCATTGTAATGGCAGCACCCTCAAGCACCATTTAAAAGGCCCAATTTCATTTCCTCAGCACCAAGCACCTTACAGATACAGAAGTAAAAAACAAGACCTGCCTCAAAGAGCTCCCAATATAGGCATAAATCAAGGTAAACAGGTGAATATCATGGGATCAAGCATCACTGTTGGTAAATGGACAATAGGTTGGCAGAGTTTCCAGAACTGAGTCATGAAAGCACTAAAGTACACTGTATTATAAAAAAAAGTATAGTAGCATAAAAAAAAGTATATCTAACATACAGTATGCCTGAGGACTTGTTCAGAAGAAACTTTTTCTGCTTTTTCTTACAGCAGGATAATTGTAGAGACTATGAAAACATAATAAATGCACACATATACAGAATTCTTCTTCTACTCAAAATTTCCTCTCTTTGCTTGAATGCGAGTGCCACTGATCGGTCCCCAGACTTACACATACACAAAATAACAATTTAAACCAGCAAGCCTCACCACCACTGAGCATGTGCATGGCTATACACAATACAGAAGAAAAACATCTGTCTGCATTTCTTCCTCTTTTTATGCTGTGTTTTGTATTAGGCAAACATGTGTGTTAAATCTCATTTTCACAGATAAATGTGTAATATCAGCCATTAGGCTCTTAGCTTCACTGCCTTACCAAAAAGTCCCTCACTGAAGGGCAAAACAATGTAGGATTTTGTTTAAAACCAGTCTGTGAAAACTGACAAACTTCCCTTTCAGCACACTTTGTATCAGTAGCTACTGTGCTTGCAAATATTCCAGAAACTCATCCCATCTGCATAATTTCTTTTCCTAGTTACAGAGGGATTAAAGAAAAATGTACATTCCAGCTTCCAAAGTAAACAGCTTGATATTTTCTCAGCTATTTCATTAAGCTAGAAACCTTGTAGAGGCATTTCTCACAGGCATGGTTTAAATGGTAGTCATTTTAATGACAAAAGAAACTTTACAGATACGATATTTTAAGGACTAATTGTAAACTGTTCCTGATATTTGTAGAAAACCACAAAGACTTCCGTAATTAATGATTGCTATGCCAAGGGAGGAATTATTTCAGATTAAAGTGACCTTGTTTATTAAACAAATTATTTGTGTAGTATTTAAAAAATACTTTTACTGCAGCTTGCACTTTCTAACTCTTACAAAATCATCTAGTAAACAGGTGTGGCAGTAATAGGATTAAACCCTGCACAGCACTTCCCTTTGGCTATCTCTAATCACAGTTAAACCTTACTCCCCACTCGTTATGGGGGCACACACTCATCTCTCAAATCAGCTGAGGAGTTTTGGTGCCTAACTTCAAAAATTAGGATCATATAGAGATTGGTATATTATCTGTGATGCTATGTTGCCAGATTTAGTCAGAAGCCAAGGTTCTACAGGGTTGGCCTTGAGCTAACTGCAATCAGATCTAAAAATTCTAGGAATCCAACAGACATGAATACAAGTGAAAACTTATTTCTAGAAGTAAACTATCTCACAGAATGCCAGACCAGTGAGCAGTAGCAAAAACAGTGATTTGTTATAGTGAAATTAGGTGCTACCCAGTATTTTTATCAAACTGTAGTGTTAAATATTTACAAATTAATTACAAAACTAAGCATTAAAATAAACATTAAATCATATTTGAAAATAAAGCTTAGTTATCTTATAAATTAATTATTTTGTAAATATTTGATAAAACTAATTGCTGACTAATCTAAAGAAAATATTGGTATCTCACAAACCGGGTGGCTGAACAGCAAGACCGGCACAGAAATGCAGGTTATTTAAAATTAAATATTTTAATAAGAAAGCATACATGAAGAAAATTCCATTAGCTTCAAAGAAATAATCTGTGATATACTTTGCTGCCTCACCTGATAAATCTATGCTGTGTCAGTTTTCATTCAACACTTAATATTTGACTACACTAAATTAAATTACAGGATGATTGTTCACTCACACATCTTCTTGCCCTTATTTCTGTCTATCTTAAAGCTTGAATCATTCCTCGTAGTGCAAGACAATTATTTGTCTACAGGTCAATCTCTGCTTTGTATGCATTCCTTAAAGTGCCTATCCCTTCCAAAACACAGACTGGAACAAAACAGATTTCTCCCTTTTCTGATAAATTCAGAAGTAGCTGAAGATTCTATGACCTTAAAATAAAACACAGTGTACTTGTACTCCCAATAGTTCTTCAAATATCTAAACATTATAAAAAGCAGGTAGGAATTGGGAGGTAGCTGCTAAAATAAGTGGGTCATCTATTATCTTCTTCCTTCCTATTTGACCCATATGTGCACGATGCAACCACAGGTTTGCAGGAACTGGCAATGCAAACTCTTATCCTCACAGTAACTCCTTCCCATGCTGCAGAGCACATCCTCAGTGTGGTAAAGAATTTGTATTGAAGTCTTTAAGTCCATGCAAATTTAAATTATATGCATTGTAAGCCTGAAACTTAATCTTCTGCGCTTGATAATATCTTCATCTTGAGCTGGGATCTGTACTTTAAAAGTAGAATTAAAAAACTAAAGAAAAATCCGTTCTAAATAGGTGGAATAGCTACCTGCAGCCCAGGTGGGTTATGGAAAGGGAGAGCCCAGGATACTACATGGAAGAAAAAAATAATATAATATGACCCTGTAATGAGCTCTCATGGCTGACTTAGTTAAAGCCAAATTACTCATTTCACTTTACCATGTGAGCAGATTTGGGCCTGGTGCTACTGCAACTGAATTGTGTATTTGGAGATATTGTGCTCATTCAAACAGAATTTGTTGTAGAGGGGGAAAAAAAAAAAGGTTGTAGTGTACAGTTAGGAAATGTCGATTTCATGTCACTTCAGAACATCACTAAAAATCATAGCACAGACCACCTGTATAGTTTTGGATGCTTTTCACTTGATTTTGCACCCTGAACAACAGAGGAACTACAGGATGTAAATCTGGATGCCTCCCAGCTATTCTGCTGACAGAGCAAAGCAATTAAAGCTTATCTTAAAACTTTACTAAAAATTTTTGTAGCAAAATATGAGACAAAGACCCTTTAGACAACAAAACAAAAAACCTACAACATCCAGGTCTACTACAGACTATTTTCCTGAGGGAAATACACACAAAATATTAAAGAAAGAACAAGCTTTTATGTAGGAGTTCAAGGGAAAGAGCAGCCTTATCTTAAAAAGAGGGGAGACAGATTATGATTTATGTCTTAGATGATCATCATTCTTCCACTGAGAACATTCCTTTGCCACAACAAAGACATTTAAAGTAGAGCCAGGAGGATCAACAGGCTACGAAAAGATCTGTGTAGATAACAGGACCAAAAACACATAAGACTTAAGGATCCACTGCAGACCCTGTACTGCTACAGAAAAAAAACAAAAAAAAAAAAAACTGAAAGGCCCAGAGGCTGCACGAAGACTCAGTGTCAAACACCACCTTAACCAGTGTGACAGCCACACGGTCACACTCGGCCTGAGCAGCCATAACGGAGTGATCCCTCTGGCTCCAGGGAAAACAAGGTCCCTGCAGTAACCAATGAGCAGGTACACAAACTTGTATTAGTGTGGCAAAGTACAAATTCCAGTGTAGAAGCTTTAGATAACTACCCAAAAGCGTGTCAAAACTCCATTCTTGTCCACCAAGCCTATTAGATCTCTAATCAGTGAGCAAACTGAGTATTTCGTGAAGCTCCTTACAGATAAGAACAGATATCAAGTTCCCAAACAAGCAATGCCTGCCTTTCCTAGACAGAGCGTTCACCAGCTCATTGTCACCCAAATCCAATTTCACAGACACTCTGTGAAGGCAGAGACAAAGGAGACTGTTTACTGATTAAGTTTAATGAAAAGAAATCCCAGAGCCCCAGATCATCAGCACACCGATGACAGCAGAGTCTACACTGTATGCTCTCTTTCCTGGTGACATCATATTTTGTATATGATAGGTTCCCCCTAGACTCTTGAGGGGGGGAAGAAAGAAAATCCTTTCAAAATTACCCTTAAAATTTTAAAGGGAAACTAAGGATGTTCATTTAAAGAAAACAGCGTAACCCAGTCTGGACCATGGCTAGATAACAGGAAGAACAAATACCATGATTATATCTCCTGAATAGGTCACTGCTTCAGAACAGCAAGATCTGGATTCATGACCCTGTTTTTCTAAGGACATCTGACACACAGCCATGGGTTATAAAAAACATCGTGGAAGATATTTCATGTAATATTGCTGTCTGGATTCCCCAAAACCAGATTGCACTTTGAATTGCAAGGCTCAGAAGTTAACACAGGAGTCTCATGAAATACAGCTCAAATCAAGCAAAGCGGAAAAAGTACTTCAACCCTTTTACAGGTCTTATTTGTCAATGTAGATCTTGCTTTCTGCATCCCCCCATCTTAACTTTTGAATCGTAATCAGTTTGAGATTCACTACACTTCAGCATCAATACATATTTCTCCAAGTTTCCAAGACTATGATCCTCTTTTGCAATGTAGCTGCTGCCTCTTCCAGCTTTCTTTGACAGTTTCCTGAAGAGAATACATTCCATATCTACTTCTTCCATATCCACAATCTCTCTTTACTTGTTACAGAAGACGAAAAGTTTAATCTGATCACTGGTGCAGTAGGAGATACCTCCCTCCTCTAGAAGGATGCGAGTAGCTGAACATTTGTAAAGACTTTGGTCTTTCCAGACCTCAGAAAATTCATGATAAGGCTGGCTCACAACACAATGGTATAAATTTCATTGCTTTAGGAAGAGGGTGTTTGGGGTATCTAGTACCTAAGGCAACAACTTACAAAGCTTCAGATAAGGATAATACGATTCAATTATCAACTTCCTTATTCATTAATTACTTTATCCATGTGATATGCAAAAGATTGAGCAAAAAGTGTGTACCTTTAAATGTTTAATTACAATACTTAAAGGAATTTTATGTGTATTTGACTATAATAATGAATAACCACTTTACATAATGTCATAAACTTCCTCAACAAGTCTTAAAACAAATACAAGTAACATTGAAATGCACATCATTCATTTTCAAATTGAGATGCAAAACTCTTTTTTTATTCATTTCAAATATAATTGTATCATTTCTCATTCTGGTTTAAGTGGAAAACTTATACTGTTCTCTTATAAAGGAAATTATTTTTACAAGTATACTTAATGCATGCTACCAAACCTTTGAAATAATCATGCAGAAGTATTTTATATATGATATGAAATTACTTGAAGCAAGTGACAGCACTTCCATTGGTATTCAAGATTAATCAGAAACCCCGATAACTGAAGACTAACAAAGATTTGGAAATTGAATTTACATTGCTTTAATACTTGTTTATTTTCTCCATCAGATCTCAGGTTTAATGTAACAGTTAAATGTAACACTAGATCAAGGTAATCGTCAAAGTTCATTTCAATATGACAGATATTAACATAAACAAGTTTGATTTACCTTATACACTATTTAGAAAAAACAACCCACAGGTGAACTCATCACAGCTTTCCCAAAGAAAACCTGAAGTCCTTATTCAATTTGATTCATCCTTACTCTTGTACATCTCCCAGTGAAGCCCACTGCAGCCTCAGGGGTTTGATTTCTATTTGAACACAAACAGTTACTATAAAAGAACTTGTGTTTTTTTATAAACCACATTATCTGCCACTAAAGGGGGAGAAAAGATAGAACAACTATTGGGACAGGTATTGACTAAGCAACCAAAAACTGAGGGTTTGGGGGTTTTTGATATCATGCTTCACCATTTGAATTGAATATGACTTCATTTTGCCTAAATCATCACTATTCAGTCCTGATAGAATTTACATTATCAAATGCCCTGTAGACACTTGGAAATATCTAAAGTTCTAGTGTAGCTGAGACAGAAAAACGTGCAGAGTCTGCAGCAGGAGGATGTGCTGTCCCATACATTGTTTACTTAAACTAAATAAAGTCAAAGCCCCACACTCATATGACAGAAATGATACAGGCCAGAGGGAACAAGGGCTGTCTGCAAATAATCATCTTTATGTGACAACTGGAAACTAGACATTGAGCCAAAATGTCACATGACATACTGTCATATTAAAAGTAACTCACGTTCTTCCATTTCTGTTTAACTGAATTTTCCTCATATATGGAAACTAAATTCATGAGGCTCATTCATGTTCATGAACTTGGCCATAGAACCTTCTTTAAAAGCCATACATATTTCCTTCATATTTTACAAAAAAAGGCAACTTTCTCTACAGGTTAAGTCAAAACACCAGAATCCAGCTTCTGTTCTGTGTGAACTTCTAGAGGAGCCTCTCAGCCATCACCAATTGTAAGTTTAAAAACACAACAAAACACAGAGAAATCTGCTTAATACCATCACCCCATAATTTTTCCAGTTACTTTTTGAATTTTTTTTTATATTTGGGCTAGCTTGAGATTTTGCTCTCTTTTCTTTAAGCCACTCCAATTCATATCTATAACTAAACTATTCTTTGGCACAAAAACAAGGAACTTTGCATCACTTCCTGCTGCTGAGGGCAGTAGTCATCTTTTGCTGCTATTTGATCCAGATAATATTTATCCCCAGTGAGAACCATTAACAAGACAGGCTCAGAGGGTGTGATGCTCCAGAAAGTACTAACTTAGCAGTCAGGGCATGCTGCTTCAGATAAGACAAAGGAATAATTCTAAATGTGGTTTTCTATCTTATTCATGCATCAGTGTCTTAAAAATTAAAACAGGCATACAACTTAATAAAAACTCCTCTTCTAGACAGCGAATTGCATTGAAGTGTAAGATTCTAATTTTTCAGGTTCTCTTTGCTTTTATTAAAAATACATGTCATGTTAAACTTGGCATTTAATTTCCCCTGATAATTTATAAAAGTAAGAATCCGGGGGAAAAAAAGAACCCACTTTGACTGACCCAAATAAATTCTCCATTTCTAGGAGCGTGAATAAACAACAAAATTGACAATTTCAGTATTTCACAGAACTGTAATTAAAAAGGACTGGAATGATTCATTGAGCTCAGTTCTAGCTTTGCAGATACCAACAACACAGATTAAAATGTAACCACAGAACTGTGTGAGCATATTTAACAACTCTCACAATTCTGTTTCTCACTAATGTGGTCAGCAGCTTTCAACTCAACCACTGCAGCTCTCTCACCTGCCTTAACAAATGCAGTCCTGGCCCACTTACATCTCTTCGAGGCATTTCTAGAGAGACCATTATCCTGTCATCACTTTGATCATATCATCTTTTACTTAACATCCTTTCCCTGGTTCCTCCGTTTCCCCACTGTATCAAATACCTTTTACTTGCCTTCAATTCCAAAACCCCTTGAAATTTATTCTCTCCTATCTAGCACTTCTCATATCATTACAGGTACTGAATCATTAGTGCTGCTTTCTGAAATTAGAAGACCATTTGCACCTTCCCCTACACTATCCCTTAGGCTACCCAAAAAACTTCAGCCACTGAAACTTTCCAATCAATCCTTAAAACACATCTCTGGCACTATATCTCCAGAAAACTGGGCTAAATGAGGTCACTGGTGTGCTGAGCTGAATGAATAGTATGGATTCCCACACCATCACAATCTTATCACAGAATCATCAAGGCTGGACGAGATCTTCAAGATCATTTAGTCCAAACATCAACCCAGAACTGCCATAATTATCCCTAAACTACACCCCCAAGTGCCACATCCAGACACCTCTTGAACACTTCCAGTGACTGTGACTACACCCCCACCCTGGGCAGCTCATCCCAATGTCTGACCTCTCATTCAGTGAAAAAAAACTACATAATATCTAATCCAAACTTTCCCTGGTGCAACTCAAGGCCATTTCCTCTCATCCCTTTGCTTGAGACATGGCAGAAGAGACCAACCCCCAAAGTTCACCCTCCTGCCAGGGAGTTGTAGAGAGCAATAAGGTCCCCCCTGAGCCTCCTTTTCTCCAGCCTAAACACCCCCAGCTCCCCCAGCCACTCATCAGATTTGTGCTCCTGACCCTTCCCCAGCTCTGTTGTCCCTCTCTGGACATGTTCCAGCACCCCAATGTGTTTTTAGAAATGTGGGGCCCAAAACTGAACACAGCACTCAAGGTGGGGCCTTACCCAACAGAATACCTTCCCTCTTAGCATTTCAAATACTATCCAGTTTAAAAGCTCTGTTGGACACAAACTGAGTTGATGCTTCATAGCAGATTCATATTTAAAAAACCAAAATGCTGTGAATATTGACCACTTGAGAATCCCAGCTATTGAGACTTCATTGTCTGAAGAAAGCCACAGCCTTTAAACTCCTTTAGTACCTTGTATTTTTTGCCATGATTCAGGAATTAGCACAAAATATGTGAGGGTACAGCAAATCAAAAAAATTCAAAATTAGAACAGGTTGTTCACACAGATTGTTTTGAATTTTGTGTGATGTCTGTACCTTAGCTCTAATGAATTTACTGCATGATACCATGAAGAATAAATTCTTTTATGCAACAGCAGCAGAGAAGAATATAGACAGAATATAAGAAACACTTAAAAGCACCCATTTCCTAGTACCTGCAGAAGCAGAGGGCAGGACTTCCAGTCCACTATGAGACATTCATTTAAACACCCTGCAGCCTCAAGTTCCCATGACAGATCCCATCCTTTAATAAAATCAAGTTATTCCTTTTAAATGTTATTGGCATTTTATGGGCTGTTAAAAGGAACAGAGCTCAGAATGTTTATATTGCTCTGAGTCTCCCTGATTGTGTCCCATTCTGATAACCACCTGCCTGACAGTGCTTTGAATGGGGATGCATCTTCTGCAAATAATTCAATAGGAAACAAATATGTTACTGTTGTATTAAAAACAGAATGTGTACTGGGACCTAAGATTATTGGTCAGTGCAGGAATTTCCAGGCATCTGGTCTGTAGCTCACATTGCATGCAGTGAATTATATCCCAGTAATTGAGAATGATGAATGATTTGACCCTCTTAAATATATAATGAGGAAAAAAACAGCACAGTGAGAGCCAAGATTTAGGCAATTTTAGCCTCCAGGAAAAAAACAGTTGTAACCCAACACCACCTACAAATCTCAGTGGGTACTTTGGTGAGGTAGTATGTCATGTACCTTGAGTAATACATCTCCCATTGTGGGCAAGAAGAAACACTAATATTGATCTTCTGCACCATGAAAAACCATATGTAATGTCAAAGAATTTAGAGGTTTACACAATAAGGTAAAAAAACCCACTTAATCTATTGCTCTGGGACTTGTTTTTTTTTTTTTTGCACAGCATTTTTATAAATCCCTATAAAAGGCAGAGGTACTAAAATAAGTGTTACAAAAGACTACTAAATTAGTCTGATACAATTTAATGGTCACATTGGCAAGATAATACCTCTTTCTGCAAGTATCTCTATAGTCCTATGGTGACTTTACAAAAATACACAGTCAGCGGCATATCCTGAAGTTAAAGAGCAGGATAATTAGTAATTTCATGCTGGCATTTCACACTGGGATATCGTGCTGTGGTAAGAGACCGTCCACGACCAACCTTCCATTCACACAGATCCTGGAGCCAGAGGTCAGCTCGCTTCTGTTATGGTTTGTCTCTCTTCCCAGCTGGCCACCCTTCTTCCTGCTGCACCGAGTGCAAACAGCAAAACGCAGAACCTCTTGGGACACTTTGGAAAAGACTGTCTATAAAGCTGCAGAGTTCAGTACACGGATGACAAGGCAGCCTTTGGAACTTGGGGGCATTGGCCTCGGTTTATTTTTTTTTGCAACATCAGATAAAAAGAAGGAAGAGAAGTGAGAAGTTCATATGAAGTCCTAAAATTTTTATTTAAAAATACCATGCAATATTGTTTGGGTAATTTGGTTTGTATAGTAAGGGAATGAAGTGGAAAGCAGAGAAATGGTGAACTGATAAAAAGAAGAAAGCTAAAACTGAAAAGATTTTTTAAATTACTAAGGTGGAATCCCCCTGATATTCTTGTTTCTTTTACTTATTTTGCTTATTTGGGTAACCAGTGTCTAAAAGCAGTTTCTGGTGAGTTTAACTGGTCCTTACAGAAATTCACGTGTCTCTTTTGTTGGTGGTTCAGAGACATGCATGCTCAGAGCATGTGAACAGTCTGCCTCTCTGTTCTGGCAGAAGGACTGGATTTAAATATGAATGGGCAGATCTCCTGCAGCTGACAGAAGTGCCCACTCACTCCACCACTGCCGCAGAGATGTTACCACCAGCTCCAGGGTCCTATTTTTCAGAGCAGCAATTCAGAAAATGCATATTTATAACATTTTAACAACCAAACGAGTTAAAGCACAAAACGCTTGAATTACAGAGGAAGCAGCAGACACCAGTGGGCAGAGTCTTAATTTAATGCATCTGTATTGTGTTTTGGGCTCCATTGTCGGGCTCCATCCTGCTCCATGGCAGACACAGTGTGCTCTCAAAGCTCTACATTTGTGCTCTGAAAGGCAGCAGCTGCTTCCCATCTTCCCTAACATCCGAAGAGAGTTTTACGTTCAGAGTACTCAGAAGCCAAGAACGAACATCTCTGATACTGGCTGAGGGGGAGAGGATTTCTCTGCTGCTCAGCTGAGCTGCTCCTCAAATGACCTGTGAGGATCTGCTGAGGAGATACACTGTGCTGCTAAACACCAACTCCAGTAGAAAGAGGCAGCACAAAAATTTACCAATATTTCTAAATGCTGTGCTAGATTGGTATAGCACATCCATATTTTCAACACTGGGAGTTAATTTCCACAACCAGAACGATAATTTTCTTCCAGAGCATTTTCTATTGCACTAGTAAATGCAAAACAAACAAAAAAAAATACAGAAAAGTCATCTTCTCTAACCTATTCTTTTTCAACAAGTTCTTATCCATTGTTATGGTAAGCTTTTTCCTGTAATTTCTGATTTGCCGTTGATTTACCTTTTTTTAATAGAACATTTTACTCAAGTCTCCTGAAGGACACTCCTATCAATGCAACAAAGATACATCTCACTTTTCACTGTCTAGATGAGCCAATTTTTCCTTCTGATCTTGAACCTTCGTGTCAATACCTTTCTTATTCATCCATTAATCAATTTCCCACACAAATACCTCAGTTCTTTCTTCCCAGCTATCCTGACACACATCTATGAAACATATTCAATATCTTCTGTAAACTCATCTCCATTTCCCAAAACTGCTCCTTGCAATGATTACAGAAAAATGGTGAAAAGCATGGCTTCGAAAGAGAGAGAAAAGATGAAACGAGTATTTGGAATCAAATTATGCATTTGTGCATTAGAATGCACCATTTTTCCTCTTGTTTCCTCTGCTTTTTTAGAGCATGCAGGTTTATTTGTTGCTATGTAGAACCTGGTACCATGGGACTTTCAAAGAACAAGGGTGATACTTATTTACGAGCACAATGCAAACGATGTTGATGACTGATTAAAACAAAACAGTTTACTGTAAATACTCTATTTACACTCCTGGTCCCAAATCTGGCATCTGCCAATGTTGAATTTAACCCTCTTAGAAACCAGCACTCCTGAGACATTATTTACCAAAGTTAACCTAATATCCAAATATTATGACTATTACTATGCTTTCATCAGATTATTTTGTGTAATGTAAACCCTGCTATAAACACAAAAGCAATATTGTCTAGATGTGAGAAAAGGAAGTCAGATGCCAACAAACACCACCAAACAAAAGCCTAAACAAAACTAACCACCTGGTAATTTACCCATTTGTGCATTTTACCCAGAAGACTTTGTAATTCATAAATGAATGAGAAGCTACCAGAGTTCTATTTCTAAAGGCTTTTATGCTAATTGAGTTTGCTCTAAACATTTTCATATATCACATCAAGTATTCAATGAGGTGCCAAAGCACTTTGTTAACAAACTTATTTCCCAGATGTGGCTAAAGCAGGGACAGAAGGCTTGGATGTTCTAACATACCTAACAATTCAATTACAGTTATCTTATGGTGCCATCACATATTTTTCTTCAACAATCAAACAACCTCAGCTGGAAACTCCAAGCAATAACACAAATAAAGGACCATCTGGCAAGAATAATTAAGGAAGGCTGGAAATAAAACATTAATTAGTTGTGTAGTCCAAATGACCTTCAAAGGCCTTATTATGAAATTATATCCAAAACAGATAATCATTTATTTAATGTTACAGTTATATTTAACTAAGCATGAATAAATAATAATATCATTTTAGGATGCTATTACTCTGTTATTGACTCAAACTGATTTTGAGATTGTCTTATTTTTCTATAACAATAAAATTAGAATGGAAAGCAACCTACATCAGTTTAGAAGGGCAGCCTTGGTTTTCCCGTTTCATATCAACAAGACAGATAAATCACATCTGCCTCAAAATTTACATAGGAAAGGGATAGAATGGTTTGCCAGAACAGTATGCATGCAACTAATTGCTTTTGAATAATTTACACTTTTTTTTCCTCAATTTTGGAAGAAAAAGAATGGAAACCTACAACTACTTCCTTTCTGATCTATGAAATTAAATGAAATGCAAAATACTAAGGCTTCTTAAAATCTCTTCTGGACAGAAAGGTACATGGCTAACACAAACTTAGGAAAGATACCTTTTCATACCCTTCGAAATCTTTGCTATTTTTACTGATAAGTTAGTTGCAATTAAAAGAAATCAGCATTTTTCAATGTAATCTGTAGACAGGTAATGGTGGTCTTCATGATCCTCAAAGTAATACAGCGTGGAAAAGAATCTTTGAAAAAAAATAACCAAGTTGTTGAAAAGAAAAAAAAAAAGAAGCGCTCAGTACTTCCTCTGTTTTTGTACCTTATCCAAACTGCACTTAAAATGCATGTATGAATTATTAACAAAGTTGCATCTGTATATTTTCTGGGTTTGTTCTTTCAGTTGCACATTATTGGAAGAATATGCTAAGACAATGGATTTTAAAGAGGACTATAATTAAGATACATTAATTACTTTATTTTATTATTGTACAGAATTGCCATCTATCCAATAAGAATAGAGTCTTCATTATTTGGTGGAGTCACCGTCTCCCTATCCCCAAGCTACAGGACATCAAGCAACTGAATGGATTATCTTGGAGGACAGCCAAGAGCAGGTCCTTTAGTTACAAATCTAGACAACAACAAAGCTCCTGAAAGTCTCAGACATCATCTGGACAAGCAGGCACAGGGGACAAAATCATCCTTTGGGAATCTGAAGACCAGACCCACTTATGAAGACCCATTACTGACAAAAGAGCTACGGGAGTCCCCAGTGCAACCCAAGGCCAAGGAAAGGCGGGTGAATTTTTGCTGCTATATTGTTGTTTCCACTACTGAGCTGTGCCTAACACAGCATGTTGTTCACTACACCACTTGGTACAAAGAGTTAAAGTGCCGTTCTCATGGTGGTACTCAACATGGAGTGTAAATGCAAAGCAAATTTTCATCTTCAGTTTAATCAGAAAGAACTATAAAATTTTTAAGTAGCCTAGAAGTATATTCATTTACTCTAAAATGCCTTTCTCTGCTCTCATCACTACATAAGGAGGGCAAAAGGAATATAGTGGTCAAACATGACACCAAATAAAATTAAAACATATGTAATTTTTTTATGCAAAAGACGATGGCTCAGGAACATGCTAAATATTTCACAACAGTCACTCAGTTCTGTCAGAAGAATATGATCTAGCAAGCCAAAGCTTGATGACTGGATCTAAAATATTATAAGGCTAAGGATTCCTTAGTATGGGAAAGAAACTCCTTTGGGTTTAAGAGTACTCAATTATAAGATTTTCTACATACTACTTTCTTATTAACGAGTGGTCAATCAAATTCACTATTCCAAGATGATTTCTGGGAGCTCTAAACAACTGAGCTTAACTTCTAGGACAGTAGAAGCCAATCTAAATCCAAACACATGTATTGCTAAGCCTTTGAACCATCTTATTAACAGGTAACTGCTCAATATGGTGGATTGAACATAAGTACTGCAAGAGGAGCTAAACAACTGCTTTTGTGTTGCATGAAATGGAAAGATCTGTCTAGGTGAAGTCCTCAGAGCACAGCAATGATCGTTTGCCAAAAATAATAAAAATTGATGGTAATTACGGCATACCACGCATCAAAAGACTGGAATTGTTAAATATGCTTTAATAGCTGAATTGTTCCAAAAAAAAGTACAAAGTAGTTTTATGTATAACTTTTCCCTGACAAAACAGCTATTAGCGTTTTTCACACTCTCACTTCACATCTACATTTCAGGTGTCATTAGCAGTGACCTAGTAACAGGAAAACACTAAATGACATTTGTCAGAGCTGACAGTACAGTGGAAATAAGAGAAGCAGAGTTTTGCCCCCTCTCTCTGCCCAGGCTGAACCTGTGAACTGCAGTGTGGTTTCAACATCCCAGACCTTCTTTTCTCTAAAGAAAGCTAGAATGGAATGTTAGCTCTCATTTTTGTGTAGTAGTTTGAGATATTTGATTGAAAAGTGACACACACAAAATTCTAACTTTGCTTAATCTCTATATGATCTTGTAACTCTTTTAGGGAAAAAAAATCCTCTTCTGTATGACAAATATATATACATTGATAGAGATACAGGCACACTGATATTCCAATTATGTATGGTACAAGATCAAGTGTCTTATGCCAATTTTCTGTCAGTTCCTCAACTTACATCACCAACGCTCTCTTTCTAAGCCTTTTTCTCCTTTTCTTCTTACCCATGAAGAACAAAAGGAAAGCCAAAATGAAACCAAAAAATACTGGAAATTTTCCCTCTGTTTGCTGATTAATATTAAAAACTTCTGGAATTAAAATTCTGTAAATATTTTCATATTGCTTTGATTTCGAGAGACTGATGTCCAGAAAAATTTCTCAAGAGGCAGCTATTCCAATGTTCTTAAAAATTTCATATTCTAAAACAGGATTTCTGCACCTCTTCTTCAGTAAGAATATAAATGGAGGTATCAATAAAGTAACTCACAGAATAACATTAGGCAAATATAGCTAGTCCCAAAATATACTTTGAAAATACTGCAACTAAACTGAAACGGTTGTACATTAAAATAACAAAATTAATATAATTTCCTACAACTCTAGCATAATATTTATTGCTCATACTGTCACAGAAACTCTCACTTTTATAATGCATTTTTTTTATCTTAGAAAGTCACTGAAGTGAAAATGGGACTCTTTCACTCACACCCTAAAGTTTTAAGAAATTCTTTAAGAAATACAAATTTTGCAGAATAAAAAAAATGAGAAAGATTTGCTCATAATGGAAAATACTATAGTTCTATATTCTATCCATGCAGAAAACATCTAGATTTTCTCAGTTGGAAACTATCATGCATCCATAATGGTATCAAAATATCCAAGAGGAATTAAATATGCAGACCACAGCTAGAACATACTGAGAAATTTTAAAAAATTAACTCAAGGGCAGATGCTTAAACAGAACACAGTCCAAAAACAAATAGTTTGGGCCAGGTCCCTGTTAACTGTAAGTATTCTAATTACTGAGACAGATGATGTTTCAAATGAACGTAAGCCACTTTGGCTGAGGTACAATTCCTAAATGTTGCATCATTTTATTTTGGCTTTTTACATTTGCAACAAACAGTCACCACTAAAATAAATTCTACCAAGAAGTAAAATATTAAGTAAAGGACCCCTATTGTTGGAACCACAGCATGTGCTTTGCGATACTGTCCCTGGAGCACTGGTCTCCAGTTTTGGACCAAAAGGCAAGGTTATTCTCTGCATCCCACCACTTTCTCCCTCGCTCTCATTTTTTTCAGATTGCTTTTTGTTTTCTGGCCAAATAATTTACCATAGCAAGGAACCACAAGAGCTACATTGCTTTCAACAGTTAAATAGCATGGCGTAATCCAGAGGGTCCGCTGGGATTCCAGGTGGTCCCTCATACAGCCCAACAGCCCAGCACAACTGGGTTTGATCCCAGAGGGAAGAACCTGCCCCTACTCATGGCCTTATGTTTTCACAGAAGCTGCAGGGTTCTTCTTCCTCGCCAGAATCGCTCTGGTTCTCTGTTCCAGTAAGGCAGTAAAATGTTCCTCGCTCACACACCCTGTATTAATTTAGCTGCTTAGACAATCAACAGGAACAGACCAGACCCTCTGGGCACCAGGGAAATGTATTCACCAGGGAAATGACTGCCACAGGTGGGCAGTCAATACAGACTTCACTTAAAAATGGATATGTAACCTGGGAAAAATTGGTCACAACACCGGCATAACTACACATTCACACATCGTACAAACGGTCACTAATTTTGTCTTTTTCCACTGAGACCAAATTGCAGATATCTACAGATGTCAACAGGAGCAAGAGAAACAGAGAAAGAAACCACTTCTGTGGCTATTATGAGAAGATAGCATGATCTCCCTCTGGAATGTCATCTGTCAGTCCACTAACCTGAATGAAATCAATTCTTAATGAAGTTACAGTTTCCTGAGATCTTGGATATCTTAGTTTTGGCCCTCTTTTACTTCTGAGTCCTAACACAATGCTTGTGTTCAAACTAAACTTCTTAAAAATGCTCTATAAGCCTTTAGGAAGTAGTTTAAATAACAGTATTTTATATGGTGTTGAAAAATAAGGAAAGAAAATTACTCTTCAGGAAGAAAAATTAATAGCTGGCATATTACCAGAAAGCCCACTGCAGGATCTGTGCAAGGTAATTTGGCAAGATTATTCCTTCTGGCTGGAAGAGTTGATGGCCTTTCTCACATTAATGAAGGCACACGGATGCTCTGACACCTCTCCAAGAATTCTGTACTGACAGAAATCTGCATGTCAATGAACCACCCCAACATTTCAGTCTTCACATTGTCCCCTCTGTAGAACTTTACAGAGCGGAGTAGCGGCCAAATTCTCGTCTACTTCATCTCATTTCCTATTGAGATTAAATAATTTACTCTAATGCTTTATTTTGATTTTCAAGTGTCAGTCTGAAATGGGTTCAACCCTCTTAAAAGTAGATGAGTCCACAAGCATTAAAATAGATCCATCATATCAGAACTTGCAAATGTGATTCAGCTTTCTTACATCATTTATCTGCATCAGAATTTGATATTGTCTACTCTCATAACACATAAGCAGCAATTGCTTCATAAACTGGAAACACAAGATACTTTACTAATTTTGCAGAAAAATTACCAAAGCTGGTATGTGTACTTGATTAAAGTGATGGATAGTCATTGCATGCAAAGGTAAGTCTGCAAATAAAAAACTTAGTTAATGGTGGCATTTTTGATAAGTTACTTTAACAAATGAAAGTAAAGTTAAAAAAATTACATTAAAAAGTAAGCGGTCAACTATTTTCCTAGGTAATGTAAAAAGCCTTGATCTCATACGCTCTGAGTGGTCAGTAACAGTCTCTAACTCCTTTTCCCAATGTAAAATGATGCATGATCACTTGATTTTTCTTTCTGCAGGGAAATATAGTTAATTTTATTCCCCATAATTTCATCAACTTTTAATTGTTAAGGTAAAAATTTTCCACATCTAACACTTTGAAGTGATTTTTTTTTCGAGTGCACACCCTTCCGATAAAAAGTATTTTTCCTAAGAATTATAAACACACATTTTTCCTTGCACATTAGAAGCAATCTGACTATTTTTATTGTCAAAGGGGATGCTGTACTTTAATGCTTAGAGATAAACTAAAAATTTGGCAAGGAAGATATTAATATCATGGCTTTTGGAATTTTCCTGAGAAAAAAAAAGTCAGAATTTGTGATCAGATTATAAAAGACTATCTTAATACAAATATGAAGGACATGAATTATTTAGGAGCTTGAGTAACCTACACTGAGGAGTTCTTAGCTTTGGAACAAGGTTCCTTGAGTCTTTTGACGTCTTACAACATATGAGCCTACATTAAACTCTCTCTTTAGCACCTGTGCTCAGCAGTACAACAGTGGCAGAGTGCCACAAGTCTTTCATGTCGGCTCCTCTCTAATTGTAGATTATTTCACAAAACAAAATGGTGACTATTTCACTTGTCTGTTACAAATTCTGCTTTCTTTTCTCTTTCACACAACTTTCTTTCCAGAAAGGTGTGCCAAGAGACTCTCAAATCTCTATCCAGGAGATAAGGAATAATCTTACAGAAATCTTAACACATATCCCTCCTGACTTTGTTACTGTATTGCTGTAATATTCCTTTACTAAGAGATTCTGATTTTCTTTGCTTCTATTAAAACTATATGTCACTAGGCAGAGTGAAATTTGCACTTTTGGAGTGCACAATACTTGAGAAAGATCAAGACCAGGGTAGCAGATGTTTCCCTCAGATAAGATCGATATCAAGGATCCTCTGGAGCCCTGGCAGCATTTTAAATGTGTCTGTTAATGGTTGCCAAAAAAAGTATGAGGGGAGCATTCTCTGGGAGAGTAAATTCAGTGCAGCTTATGACTCACTCTCCTGGTGTATCAGGATATTTTGCCCCCTCTCAGCCAGAGCCAGAATCAACACCAACAAACAGGTAGGGAAAAAATGAGAACGTGTGATGAGTGTCTAAGGGTGAAAAGCAGGGGAAAAAATCTGTCCTGTAAAATATTCTTCCCAAATGCCACATTTTATTATAAATGTAATTACTTATACTCTATAATACCTTTCTGTCAGAAAAGTTACATTAATGTTTTAGAATTCACAGCTTTACCTGATTTATGCAAAATACATATGCCTGATTTTGATAACTTAATGAACTCATTCTAACAGCTGAAGAGGTGCTGTCATTTCATCTGACTTCACTGAATTTTAGATAATTATTTTTAATGCAATGAATTTTATTTTATAGCTTTGCAATGTAATTCAACTCAAACATATCCTGAGGTTTCAGGGTGATTACAGCACAACCCATCACATACAACAGTCCCAAAGAGGGCAGTGAGAACAAACTCCTCATAGCAAAATGTTTCCCCAGAATCTCATATTTTTTCAAAGTAAACTCACATGATTAATCTGACTGGTGCACCACAGATACCTAAACTCATCTCATTCTAACTTTTCATTCCCAAAAACATCAGTGCCAACACATCCAGTGTTCTCTGTTAGCTCTAAGAGCCTATTTATTTTTTACAGTGCAATGGTAAAATGCTAATACTAATGAGTCAGAGCCTCCTTGGTGTAAACCATAAATGTCTTTCTGTTAACTTAGAATCCTGCAGAGTTTCTACTTGGAAAGCATTTTCACTGCTTGTTAATGCTGGCAGAATTCAAAACATGGCGATTTGACGAAACAGCTGTTTTCAAAATTAACAGAAATTAAATTACTTATATTGTATGTTAGCCTACAAAGGGACACTTGTGAAGAAACCTTTGAGTGTTAATTTACATGAAATAAGTCAGTCTTACAGCAGACATCCCACATCAATTATCATAAATCCAAAACACTGTGCAGCTCCTCAGAGTATCATACCGAGCTCACCATGAAACAGTGAAGGAGAGAACATTTCATGAAATCAGCTGTTTAGAAATGTGTTTCTAAAATTTAGTCAACACTGGTCCCAGGGGAATACTTTTTTAATGCTGAGGTGATACTTGGGTGAAGTTCATTATTTTTTGTGTTTGCTTCCCTTCACTATTAATTGAAGGGCCAATCATTACAAAAATGCTTCCTAGTGAGCTGCTTTGTAGCCATTTTTCTCACAACCATCCAATAGTTTACCCCTAATATAGCCTAAATTACAAACCACAAAATTTACAAAGTTATATAGACTTCCTGTGGAGAAAAATGTCTTCAGGAAAAGGCTGCGTGCAGAAAGCACAAAAGCTGCTTTGGAAGCAAGATAAATGAAGTATCTTCATTTCCATCTCCCTATTTCATGTCATTTACATGTAAACAGATAGAACCAAACCAAGAACAACCTTTTTCCCCCACTTGCTGCACAATCCTGCAGATGAACAACAACCACCACGATCCCCACCACCTTCACAGATCACAGGTACACCATGACACAAATGCTTTGTGGAACACCCTTTCAGCTGTCAGATTTCTCCTGGGGATATGTCAGGTTGGTCAGTGCCAACATAGTTTAAAGTCTCCCCTCAGCACAAGAATCAGCTGCTGTCCAGGGTCATCTTGAGGAGTCACTAAGTTGGGTGGAATAAACAAGCAGGGACAAATTAAATGCAGTAGCCACTTACTTTTTCCAGACACGGTGAAAGCCAACTAAGCCAACTAATCCCTCTTTGCCAGAGACACTCAGGCCCAGCTTAGCCTCACTTATTTAAACAGTGCTTCTTTGCAAGCCCAGGTGATTCTGATCGAAATGGGCTAAGTAAGCTCTGGCAACCCACCCAGCACAGCTGGGAGCAGGGTAACTCCCAGCAGACGGCAATGAGGAGCAGCTGGACTTTGAAATAGGATTATAACCTTTCCAGTGGCACAGCTGAATGAGAAAGAACAGATACATTTACATCCAAAAGACAGGTAGACCATCATCCTTAAATGAAGAATCAATACTGTGTGCATTCCTGATGCGGACATCTGATTCTCAGTCAGCCACTCAGTCCGTATTTGTAAAATAAGATAAAAAATTCAACCTAAACTTTTCTCAATTATACCTTCCCAGCATACCTATAGTGTCAACCAAGTAATCTTTTAATTGTTCCATGTCTTAAAATTCAAGCACATATTGTATGCACCTGAGTGAAATTTGTATTGACAAGTAACATTTATTTTGCTTCCTTCACCACGGATAAGAACTGCAAGCTTTCAAGCATACAGCATTGAGTGTAGAACACTATAATTAAGAAGTATATATTAGAAACAAAATTATTTTTGTGATCTCATATTAGTTCTCCTTCTTGTGTTACTCAGTTTGTATTTGTCTGCTTATTTAACAACTCAATCTCATGGACAATTAAACAATACTCACAGAGGTATACGAATGTCCAACCCAATCAGTTCCACCTTATTAAACTCTTCTTTCATTGTTTTGTTGCATCCTGAATTACACAGGCAGTGTGGTCTCTTCAATAGGGCTACAGCTCTGAATGCATTTTAGAAATAAAACCTCAGACTTGATAGATTTCCCTATCAGAATAAACTGCAGCTGCTCTTTTAAGTGTAAAACAAGATTTTTAGTTGGGTTTTTTTTTCCCAAGAACTTCCACAGATTTTCCTTATTTCATTTCTGCAGTGATTTAAAAATTGCAGCAAAAGAGATCTTGAAATCATTGCTGTCACTTCAGAGTTATCAGAGTTTGTGGTAAAATACAAACTCACAATCTTTGCAGCATCAGCTACTGTGGCAAAGTTATTTACTGCACTATGTGGAGGCACTAATCTTGTTTTCCATATTCCTATTGAAAGCTGGTGACATTCACTGTCTTCCCAATCACCATGGCATGACATGCAAGGCAGTTTGAAAACCATGTCACAACACCTCAACAGCAGCATAAACACTGATTCTTTCCAAAAGTAACAGCAGACAGAGACTAGAGAAGAAAATTTTTACTTTCCTTAGAAAAGCCATAATTTCTTTTAGTTTCTGTCATTTCTATGGCAGAGACAGACACTCTCTTATTATATATTTATTTTCGCACACAACATTTCTGAATTATGAATCTTCGGAATGAACTACATATATATCTGGGAACATTATTTCAAATGAAGTATCTTTGGCCATCACAACAGAATAGGTTAAAACCCAAGGACCTTCAAAGTTACTTTCTCTTTACACTATGGGTAAGGGGTTGTTTTTCTAAATTAAAATAAAACCTCTACCTAATCTTCTGATGTTCCTTATTTTGGGGAAAATCACCTGAATTTCTAGAATAATAAACACAGAGCACAAAGCCAAATTAAATTCTTTATAACTTATCCTACATTCCTCTCATTTTGTGCAGTAGATGAGTGATCTGAAATTTGTCAAAGGAAAGTGATAACTCTCATATTTTGTTATAGCAGCATACATCAGTGACAGGTCATGCCTCTTTGCAGTAGAGACCTTTAAGTGATACTAAATGAAACTATTATATACATACCATATTTCAAGTGACTGCCAACATTAATGCATTGTTTCAGTAATAACCATGAATCTACTGTGACATATTTGGGCTATTTCTCTGTGCGGTTATAATAAACTTTTGTCCAAGAGCATTTAAGTCTGTAGTTCTCATTATCCTTGTTGTGTGACCTAGAAGGGTCCTTGGCAATCAAAATTCTGACACAGAAGTTCACAGTTCAAATCTGCCTTTCAAGTTGTCCCTTGAGACTACTTGTACTGATCCCAAGTCTTTTCTGACAGCTGTGTTGAGGTTCCCTGATTATAAATTCCTATCTTCTAATCTTTTCACTGGAAAGGGCAGCTGCAAGTAATGGCAAGTTAATTGCAGCATATGACACAAATTCAAATAAATGCTTTAAAAGATTTGCAATCTATGCTTAAAAAAACAATTTGGTGGCAATAATTTCGGTATAAATCTCCAAGTGCTCAAGGGGTCTAAGTTGTTCCTAAACACTGCAGAAGGAGAAAAAAATTAAAGTACATTTTATGGGATATAGGTCTCAGTAATTGTTATTGCATGACGGGGTTTATGCTACACCAGTGAAAATTGTTCCACACACAACCTGGCAGCCAATAGATAGTTCACTCATGGAAGGAGACCAACTCAAACTAATGACAACCTACTGTTAATATATTCCAATATTTTCCTTAGCTATGGGACTGCAAAGGTTTGTGATGTTTGAAGCAAAATAGGTTGTAATGTGCTACAACAAAGCAGAAAAACAGAAAAATACCTGCCTACATCGATTAGAAACATAATAGAAGATACACAAACCGATTGTAGTTATTTGCACTTGTAATTATTTTCAAGTAAGCTATGACAACTGTAATAGAGCTCTGTCAGCTGCTGTCCTACCTCGTGATCACACACATCAGATCTCATAAACTAAGAAAATGCAAGAATAGATCGGATGTGCGTAAAAGAAGAACGATGCACACTTTTGGAGGAGGTGACATTTCAATGCCTATAGAAGGACCAAACCAATGGCCCACCAAGGAGCCATTAGGATGTTCCAGTCTGACTTGATCCATAACATGCCTTAAAGAATTGCCCCCAGTAGTTTTTGCATCAACCACACAACATTTATTTAGTGATAGAGAATCCCTGAAACCTTTGAGAAATTCCATTTCTCTTTATAGGGTCTTGCTATACCATTTCCTGCTACATTAAAGAACTCAACTTAGAGCTAGCAATTTTCTCCCTAAAGATGAGATAAACTTTAACCAGCTCACCTCAGCCTTCATTCTGCCAACTACATTGAGATCTTCAGCCTCTGTATAAGCACTTTTTTAAACCTCAGACAAATTCATCTCTCTTCTGTTGATCCTTTTACAATTATCCAGCCAGAGATATTTCAGATAAATATTTAAGGAAAGGAGCAGACATGATAAATTGATTAATGGATTGTAACAAAAGTAATTTTTAAGAATGTATGCTATGGATGCATTTTCTAAATTATTTCAAGCTTTAAGTTTCAGGCCTAATATTACACACCTTCAGTTCATATCTTTGTAGCTTCTTAGGTTTTTCTATCTTAATGTTAAAGAGCAAAATGAATAATGGACACTGGGCTGCTTTTCAATAAACAAGACAAACACTGAGGATAAGGGTAAAGTTCTAAGGGCATAAAGTAGTTAAGTTCTTCAGCAAAATGTACACCCGAAAACAATTTTTGTAATCTCTGTAGAGATTACAAAAATTGGTTTTGTAATCTCTGGTTTTAAGTTATTCAGAAACTTTTGATGTCATCGTCAATTGATGTGTAGGTGAATTAACCTACATTACAGCCAAAAGCAAAAGTACACCAAAATCACCCCATCTTATGACCTTTTCACAAGGCCTTTCAAAGGCATCCAGGCTCCCTTCTGTTACATAAGAAAGAAATAGATACTATTTTTTCACTCAAATCTGTGAAGGGAGCCTTTGCTAGAAGCTGAAGTTCTGCTCTCCTACACATCATTGCCCTGGAGGTTAAAGTGATATAAGAGGAGTCAAAACCTGTAGCAAGTAAGGGCACATTTCCCTGCTCCTGTCCCGTGTGAGTGCCCAGAAAACAAACTGACCAAACTGGCTGCTGGCTTTATGAGTCTCAGATAAGCTCTTTTTAAACTAGCAGATGTACTAGACTATACAGCATGTTTCAGTTTGGCCTTACTTCTCTTTTATGCCCAGTACAGTTAAAAAAAATCCCAAACAAGCAACAGCAACAACAAAGAAACAAGCAAAAATCCACAAACAAATCCCAAAACCGCACAGACAACCCCCAAACAAACAAAAAACCTACCCCAAAACACAGCAGGAAAACGTGATGATGTGTTCCTCTCGAATCTCGCAATATAAGACGGGAGACAGATGATGACTAAAACCATCAGGAGAGTCACACCCCCTCACTGCCCCAAGAAGTGCCATGAATTTTAACACTTGGAAGTGAGTAGGATGCACAGTAGTAGACAGTCTACTCAGAAGATCTCAGCCACCTCAGCCCAGTTGCACCAGGGCATCTGCTACACTGATTCATTTGCAGGTTTGGAGAGATGTTACCCAGGAGCTTGCTGAACAGCTTGTCCAAGATGTGTACTCTTCAGAAAACGCACAAATTTTTTCACTCTTATTGTCGTTTAAAGGTTTGGTTTTTTTCATAACAACTTTCAGATTTTCAAAACTCCCTTCTACTTGAAACTGTTCTGTGAGAAGCAATTTTTCTATTGTGTGATTTAAAGAGCATTTTTTAAAAAAGAAAATGATGCTCAAGTTTGCTGAGTTGTAGATGTTTAGTAGAAAATTGAGGTATTTTTATGTATTTGTTTGGATGAAAGAAATAACTAAAAAGAAGCCTTTTGAAGGATCTAAGCACCTCAATATGCCATTAGTAATGCAATTAGTCATACCTCCTTTATGGACCTGTGATTTCAAGGGAATAGTGTAGGAGAAAGAAAGGTTCAGGACAATAGTGCAGCAAAAGAACATCTGTAAATTAGCAAGTATTTTTATTAGATAATTAGCAACTGGAAAAGTAGCACATGCAAATATTCTAATGGAATAACTCCCACTAGCATGCATTTAAATGGCATTCACAAAATAAGCCAAGAGCACCTGAGGTGTTAAAGCCTTAAAATTGCATATTTTAGCAAAACAGAAGAATAAGGCTAATGAGTTAGGTGTATATTATTCTTATATGCTTATAATAATCCCTTAGCTAGCAAGTTTTAATTTTTTTTCAAGGTTTTATAAAAATTACCAGAATAAGTATTAGTCAGAGGTATTCTTTCAGGTATATCTTCAAATACCAGCAGGACTAATCCTCAGGTAAAATAGCAAGAGCTTATTGCTCTCGTATTTCATTTCAAAGGATTTGAGCAAAGAAATAATTTCAGATGATTAAATCAGTTCATTTTGAAAGAATTTGCAGGGAAAAATTGCACTTGTTACAAAAGTTTGTTGCGTTTCTCATAAACACCTGGGAATCTTTCCATAAAACTATAGGCACATTAAAGAAATTGGCCTTGAGTTCTAGAACTCAGCAATTAATAAGTGAGTTGTTGAGCACCACAGATGAGTTTCTTTGTACTGACCTTGAGCAAGGAGTCATTGTGAAGTATCATCACTGCATTTATACTCTGAGTAGTGTAGGAAGACTGTGTCCCTCACACTTCATCATGCATCACTGAACTGTAACAAACTCTGACAGGTATAGAGTGTATCTCTAAATATTATGACACTCTGCTAGTGACAGCTGGAAAAGAAAAGCTGGACACAATCACAGTTCTCACATTTACTGGAAAAGATGAGCTGCCATCCATGGCAAACATATTTCAGGAAATGCTAACGAATAGATTTTAAAAAAATTTTAAATGTCTCATTTCCTGACATTTTAAAATGCAGAAAAGCACCAGTTACAATTGCAGATGCTTTTACTGTCAGCAATTAGTCTTCGTGTCTTATGTGTAACATCGTCATAGAAACCACTGCTAAAAAAACCAACAAACCCCTAAAAATCTCAAAAATTCAATAAACTTGCTCAATTACAAAACAACTCATGGTAAAGGTCACTTGCCAAAGCAATCATGTTTGCATAATACATGCATATGAGGATTCAAGCTTGGAATGTCACAGAAGTATTCCAAGAGTACACTTTTGGCAAATTGAGTTTTCTCATTAACCATAAGTATTTCTAAAGTAATCTAATTAAATATTCATTTCAAAATGAGAAAATTACATTCAAGTACTGCATCTCATATAGATGACAAGTACACAAAGAACTGCATCTTCCCACCAGTGCTCACTTCAGCTTACAATTCCTCTTTAATTATTTTGATGAGTGTGCATTTAATTCAAAGCATTAACTGCTGTAAGTTCAATCACTCTGTTCAAATATAAATGCTCTGAGATGTACATACGTCTACTCTTCTGTAGTTCAACAGAAGGACACTTCAGTCATGGTACCCAAAGAAACATTTTGATATTTTCCAAAATAACTTTAAAATCTCAGCCATTACAACTTTTCTCACAGCCAACCAGGTATGCGCTACACATATCTGTTGAATTCAATGTTCTCTTAAAAGCTGCTGGTTTACTTGCATGATGCAATATAGAGATTTTTCTTCATAAATAAGCATATTTATTTCTAGAAAGTATAACCAAGCCATAGCTTAATTCAGGAAACATAAGGTTTTAATGCAGCTAAGCAATAAACCAGCATGCTGGAACAACCCAAATTTTTAATCATTACAAAGTGAGAAATGAACACTCAAAAGGCTTCTATTTATGCTCTTTAATGATTTTTTTTCTAAATACATTTTTGTTTGTATGGAGATACAGTTACAAACAAATTATTCAGAAGTTATACCAATTATGGGTATGTCTCCGCTGTAGCTGATTTTTGTAGAACCAGAAACAGCTTGGTTTAATAGCATCAGTTAATTCTATTATATTATTAAATTTATTGCTTTAAAATATTTTGATAAAAAAGTCTAATCTCAGGAAGTATGTATATGCCCACAAATATTTCTTTTCCATCTTACTTAAAATGTTTTCCCATAATTTATCTCATACTAAACATTCTGCCAAAACATTATATTTGATGCTTCATTCAGTTTATTTTGCTCAGAACTTTCTCAAAAAAAATTCTTCTGGCATACCTCTCCTTATATTTTATGAAATATGGGGGGGGG